>CAOKZL010002471.1:0-486398 GCA_948472985.1 Iguana delicatissima | reverse complement strand
GTCGAGTTTGAGCCCCTTTGTTTTTCTCGGAGTGGGTGAAGACTCTGAGAACCAGTTTTTGAAGCGGGTGCACTTGAAGTTGTGAGAGGTAGTACCGTGGTGGAACCATGTACCCGAGGAGCTGCCGAACCCTCCTCGCCGATGTTTTTCCCCCAAGATGGTAGACGCGCCCCGGTGGGGGGTACGAGCTCGCTCCAGGGGAAAGAGTTTGAGAGACCGACCCAGGCCCATTCCAACCAAGTCGAGACGCCAGCTCAAGGTGGGACTTCGGGTTGACCTGGAGCCCCAGACGGGCCAAAGGGACAAAGTCCTGTGAGGCCCATGTAGTTTGCATCAACAGCCAATCGTCGAGGTAAGGGAAAAAAATTTTGCCCTCGTCCTGCATTCCCCGGGCATCCCACTTTGTCAGAGGCGCGGTGCAGGTGAGGGCCCCCCGTTTTCATGGCAGCAAAGGGAAAAGGCATCTCTGTGCTGGGGAAACCAATGGAGATGTAAGAGACATCCCAGGTCGTTTTTAATCAAAACCAGCCCCCCTTTCACGGGAAAAAGGAAATCACCCAGGAGTCATTTTAACCTCTGCGGATGTATTCATTACCCCGGGGCCAGAAGTCGCAAGGTCCCGTCCCTTCGAAAGGTGAAGATGGAGAAAGGGCCGGTGGTATGGGGGGCCCCCCTTCGTTCCCCCCTTTTCGGGGGACGGTTTCCCCCAAGTGCCGCCTGGCTGGGGTGGAATACAAAGCCCCCTGGGAGAAATACTTGAACTCGATACGTAACCAAGAGACGATGGTTAGAAAAGAACCGTGGTATTCAGCCATTAAAGGGTGTTTAGGGGGGACGATTTTTAGGGCTGCTGGCAGATACAGGTTGGCTGTGGAGGGTCCTGTGCGACGCATAAAAAGGGGGGGGATCGGCTCAGATGGCGTAGCGAGTGGCCGTCGCCTTGCCTATCGGGTTCTGTTTCGGGGTGTAAAAAACGGGGATATATGCCCTTGGTAAAGGGAATTGGCTTTTTTACCAAAATTTGCGTTTACCCCAAGAAAACCCGGAAAGGAGTGGATAAGGAGATAGCTGATGGTCGCGGCAAGATGGAGCTGAGGGCCCCGAAGCGGTATGGTTTGCGCAGAGAGTCATAATAAATAGAGGGATATAAACAAAGTAATTGGGAATTTCTCCCCTGCTGCTGAAATAGATCCGCCTGAAGAAGAAGGTTGGAATATTAGGAGAAGGTGTGGGTGTCTCTGACGGTAAATCGTTTAAAAGGAGATCGTATTACAAGGAATTTAAGCACTTAAGAATCTATTAAAAATTGCCGCCAGTCTAATTTTTAAAATTTGTGATTTCCGAATTATAGAGACTTTAAACAGTTTAAATTGATGAACGCATTTTAAAATAAGTGAGCGTGACAGGATAACTGGAGAGACTCAAAAAATGGGGGGCTTTTTTTAAAAATGTTTAGTGAAACAAGGTGAACAAAATGCTCCCTTTAAAACTCATCGTAAAGAAGTGATTTTTGGGAAAAAGACTTTGATGCGGTGATCTGAGAATGAGTTGGAGCTGGAAAGGAAGGGAAACATAAATCACTGAAGGTTGAAAAAAAGGGGAAGTAAAGGATCGAAGAAAGTGAAGTGAAAAATCATGAGAGTTAGTGAAGTTTTGGGCAAAGGAGATCGGTGGGAAAGGGAAGTTGGGGGCATAGAGAGAAGTTGGGGGAAAAGACGGGGAAAGGGGTTTAGAACGAAGTGGAGAGGAGAAAGGGTGGATTATCGCTGTTTGTTTATTTTTATTATATTGTTGGAATTAATTTATAAGATGATACTTAATTTCTATTTAATTATAAGGGATGTGTTATTGAACTTGTAATTTGTGGGAACTGCTCAGACAATATAACAATATAAGGAAAGTATAAGGGGAAATACAGCTGGAAGAGACTGTAAACAGAGGGAGAAAATATAATAAGTGAGAGCAATTACATAAACAAACCTGAAATTATGTCCTTGAGTCACCTCCCACTTATTATACTTTCTCCCTCGGTGTTTTACACCTTTCAGGCTGTATTCCCCTTATACTTTCCTTATATTGTTATATTGTATAACAGTCCCACAAATTACAAGTTCAATAACACATCCCTTATAATTAAATAGAAATTAAGTATCATCTTATAAATTAATTCCAACAATATAATATAATAAACAAACAGCCAATGATGCAGCAATCCAGCCTTCTCCTCTCCACTTCGTTCTAACGCCTTCAGCTCCCGTTCTTTCTCCTCCAACTTCTCTCTATGTCACTTTCCCAAGACTTTCCAACGTCTTCCACCGATCTCCTTCTTGTTGAACTTTCACTAACTCTCAGTGACTTTCACTTCACTTTCTTCGATCCTTTACTTTCTCCTTTCAACCTTCAGTGATTTATCGTTTCCCCTTCCCTTTCCAGCTCCAACTCATTCCCGCTTCAGATCACCAACAATTCCCGCTTTAGTTCATCAGTTCATCAGCATCAAAGTCTTATTCCAAAATCACGTTCTATTACGATGAGCTTTATAAGGGAGCGTACTTTGTTCACACTTTGTTCCACTAAACACTTTAAAATAGAAGCAACCCCATTCCATTCAGTCCCGTTTGAGTCTCGCAAAGTTATCACGTCCTGTTACGCTTCACTTATTTTCAAATAGACGGATTCCAAATACAATTTAAACTGTTTAAAGTCTCTATAATTCGCAGTTTCGTATTGACTAATTTGAACAAGTTCAGACTGGCGGCAATTTTTAAAATAGATTTCTTAAAGTGTTCTTAAAGTGTCCTTGTAATACGATACTCCTTTTAAACGATTTACCCAATATATTGTCAGAGACACCCACCACCTTCTCCTATTCCAACCTTTCTTCTTCAGGCGGTCTCCTCGAGAGGGTACACTTCTATGCCTAGGTTTCAGCAGGGGAGAAATTTCAACTTACATGTTTCATATCCCTCTATTTATTATGACTCTCTGGCGCAACCATTACCGCTTCGCAGTGGCAGCTCAGGCTCCGGTAGCTCCGCTGCAACCATCAGCTATCTCCTTATCCACTCCTTTCCCGGAGTCTTCTTGGGGTGGAAACGGCAAATTTTGGCTAAAAAAGAGCCCCGACGAATTCCCTTTACCAAGGGCATATATCCCCCCGTTTCTTTACACTCGAAACAGGGAAGAAAAACCAGGTGCCGGCCATCGGTCCTGCACCTGTGCAAGGCGACGGCCACTCGCTACGCCATCTTGAGCCGATCCCCCGACCAAGTCCACCTTTCATGCGTCGCACAGGACGCCTCCACAGCCAACCTTCTATCTGCCAGCAGCCCTCAAAGATCGTCCCAGCCTGGCCAAACACCTTGCCAAATGGCGCTCAATCACCACGGATTCTTGGGTTCTGACCATTGTCTGTCTTGGTTACGTCATCGAGTTCTCAAGTATTCCACTGCGAGGCGCTTTCTATCTCACCCCAGCCAGCGCGGCACTGCTGGAAGAGATCCAGTCCCTCCTGCAGAAGGGAGCGATCGAGGAGGTCCGGCCCTCGGCCACTACCACCGGCTTCTTCTCCCAGTACTTCACCGTACCGAAGTCGGACGGGACCTTGCGACCCATTCTGGACCTCAGAGGGGTGAATGAATACATCCGCCCCAAGAGGTTCAAGATGGTTACGCTGTCGATGATCCTTCCTTTCCTTCGTCGAGGGGACTGGTTTGCATCCATCGACCTACGGGATGTCTACTTTCACATTTCCTCATCTGTCCGCAGCACAGGAGATACCTTCGCTTCGCGATCGACAGCACCTGCTATCAATACAGGGTGCTGCCGTTCAGCCTGTCCACCGCGCCAAAGGGTCTTGACAAAGTGCATGGCCCCTAGTGGTACCCACCTGCAGACGAAGGGCATATCCATTTTCCCTTACCTCGACGATTGGCTGTTGGTCGCGTCCTGCAGATGCAAACTACATGCACATTCACAGGACTTTGTCCCTCCTGACCCGTCTGGGTCTCCAGGTCAACCCGAAGAAGTCCCACCTTGAGCTGGCGAGAGTGCTCGACTTCATTGGAGTGACCCTGGACTCGGTCTCTGCAAAGGCTTACTTTCCCCTGGAGCGAGCTCTTGGACCCTCCACCGGGCCGCGCTGACCATTCTCAACGCCCCAACAACATCGGCGAGGAGGATTCGGCAGCTCCTCGGGTACATGGTTTCCACCACGACCGTCACTTACCTCTCACAACTTCAAGTGCACCCGCTTCAACACTGGTTCGTCAGAGTCTTTCACCCACTCCGAGACAACAAGGGACTGCGACTTCGACTACCGTCACAGGTACGCCGCTCCCCACTATGGTGGCTCTCCTACCGCCACCTTCTTTCAGGGATGCCATTCCGACAACCAACTCCTCAACTCACGGTCATAACGAATGCCTCCCTCTTTGGGTAGGGAGCATACTGCGACGACCTCAGAGTTCGGGGACGCTCGGCTGGCGAAGAGACCAAGCTACACATCAGTGCCCTCAAGTTGCTCGCCATCTGGAAAGTTCTGAGGGCATTTTGCAACCTGGTTGCTGGACGGATAGTCCTCATCCTGACAGACAACACGACGGCCGTCTGTCATGTCAACAGACAGGGAGGGACCCACTCCACCACGCTTCTCACCATTGCCCTTCAATTCTGGCAATGGTGCGTGTTGCTTCGGGTCCACCCGACTGCCGTTCACCTGGCTGGCCAGGAGAACACCACAGCGGATGCCCTCAGCAGGGACTCCTCCTCCCACCACGAGTGGTGCCTCTCAGACAAGGCGTTCCAGAAGATACAGGAGCACTGGGGCGAGCCCATGATCGACCTCTTCGCTACCACATCAAACGAGAGGTGTCGCCAGTACTGCTCGAGAGCCGGCAGGGGTCCGGGCTCTCTCAGCGACGCCTTTCAATTCAAGTGGACCAAGGGGCTCCTCAACGCCTTCCCACCGTTTCCTCTCCTGGGCCAAGTAGTCGCCAAGATCTTGGCGGACCGAGCAGACGTTGTCCTCGTAGCCCCATACTGGCCAAGGCAACACTGGTTCAGACCCCTATTCAAAGCCACTCGGGGTCAACTTCTCAGGCTACCGACAGCGCCCGGTCTGTTGTCTCACTCCGGTGGTCGCATTCTCCATCCCGACCTGCCGCTCCTGGCGCTCCATGCCTGGAGGATAACACCCTAGACGACCCGGCCATCCAGGACGTTTTGACCTGCCGCAACTATGGATACAAGTGGCGGCAGTTTGTAGCCTTTGCTGAGGCACGAGGCGAGCCGGTATCTCCTGTTGGTCTCGATACCGTGCTCCGCTTCCTGCTCCATCTTCTTTGAAGGTCTTCCTTTCCACCATCGTGGCTTACCAGCCTCGAGGCTCTCCATCTGCAGCTCTCTTCCGGGACTCCACCATGAAGCAATTCATGAAAGGCCTACAACATCTAAACCCACCGGTATCACTGCCGTTGCCGCCCTGGTCGCTGTCCCTGGTCCTTTCCCAGCTCACGCGACCACCCTTCGAGCCCATGGCCACTGCCGATGACAGACCCCTGACCATGAAGACGGCCTTCCTGGTAGCTGTCACCTCTGCCAGATGGGCCGGTGAGCTGACAGCGCTGCAAGCCGATGAGCCTTTCCTGGTGTTCCATCGGGACAAGGTAGTCCTTCGCCCAGACATTTCTTTCCTGCCTAAGGTGGTGTCACATTTCCACCTTAACCAGGACATCATTTTACCTACTTTTCACCTGAACCCGATGACGCCTCTGGAGCGGTCCCTACACTCTTTGGACATCCGTTGGGCCTTGGCCTTTTACACTCAAAGGACTGCAACCTTCAGGCAGACTCCACACCTGTTTGTCTGCTGTGGTCAGCGTCGCAGAGGCCACAAGGTGTCCACCCAGAAATTCTCTTAAGTGGGTGGCCTCCACCTGCCCTGCTTCGGCCCCACTCCACCAGAGCTGTGGCATCCTCAGCAGCCCTCCTGCGAGGTTTGGACCTGCAAGAACTTTGTAAAGTGGCGACCTGGTCCAGACCATCGACCTTTGTGTGCCACTACCGACTGGACTGCCGGTCCCGGACAGATGCCCGGTTTGGACGAGCAGTATTGGCCTCCATACTCTAGGACCTGACCCACCGTCCTTCTGGTAAGCTACAAAATCTCCCTAGTGTGTGAGGCACAGAGACCGTGAAGAAGAAGAACAGGTTGCTTACCTGTAACTGTGGTTCTTCGAGTGGTCATCTGTGCCCTCACACACACCCGCCCAGCCGTCCCCTCTTTCTCAGGGCCCTTATCGGCGGACTTTAGAACTGAAGGGAGATCGTTGCTCGGCGGGCTGAGCATGCTCAGTAGGGGCATGGGGGAGGGGTTCCCGCCAAGCTACTAAGCTCTAGAATTTTCCGAACGGTACCACACATGCACGAAAGCTCCTAGTATGTGAGGGCACAGATGACCACTCGAAGAACCACAGTTACAGGTAAGCAACCTGTTCATCTTTCTCCTCAAGCAAGTCAGGATGGTATAGCAGACAGAGTAGTAGACTCAGACAGGGGAGACTGAGGCCCTTTCTGCACGTGGGAAAGGAACCGCGCAAAAACAGGACTCACTGGATTTCTTCAGCATCCAGGTGAGTCCGTCGGGACGAGGAGCAGTGCAAGCTCGTCGCTCTGCACTGCTCCAGCATCCAAAACGGCGGCTTCCGGTTGGTGGAGGCTCTCCACCAACTGGAGAAGCTCGCCAGCCTAAAGCCCGCCCCCGGCAGATCTGCAGGCACACACTAGTGCGCGCCGGCAGATCTGCACCAGAGCGCGGCGACAGAGCAACTTGGAGTCGCACGCTCCGTGCTTTTTAAAAACTTCTTAAAAGAGGCTTTTAAAAAGCATGCTACACAAACCAGTTCCAGTCGCTCCGAACCGGACTGAGGTGCGGAACTACAAAAAGTAGTCCACCCTAGTCTACTCCACGGTGCGGAAGACCTCTGTCGGCAGTCACTCTGCACAGTTTTAATAACCCGGTGCGGAAAGGGCCTGAGTGAGTTGAAATATTTACCTACCCAGAGCAACCAGGATGATGACCTTAGGTCAGTTACTTGGTCTGCTCCTATTTCATAGTGTGGCTGTAAAGATGTCATGACAGGAAATGTCATGCCGGGACCCCTGAGCACTTTGGAGTGAAGGAAGGGGTAATAATGCAATAAATAGTAATATTAGAGGCTCCCTACTGAAAACAAGCTTACAAATGTCTTCTAAAAGTACTAACCTGCAAGTGTCTTTTAGTCCCACCTGTATACATGCACAGTGTTTGTTTTTTTCTTTCTCTCTCTCTGTTTTGCCCCATTGCTAAAGACATTCATGCAGTTTTCAGAAGCTTCCTCTCGTAGTAATCTGTAGGCAATGTCTGCTTGTCACAATATACTGAACATACGGCTTTAATTCAAATCCAAGTTAGATATTTAAGCTTTTCAGCTCCCATATAAACCACCTTTGCCCTCTCCTTCATCCTGGCACGGACCTTGCTACCAACAACAGTTGCCGAGGTACAGAAAGTAGTTGCAAGAACAGCAAGAGGCCCTGTACCTACTCCTCTTCACTCTGCCTATCTCACAGGTCCTAGGCCACCAAGTCCCGGAGCAGCTTTTTCCTGATGTTAGCCTGGTTGGAGAGCTCTCTGACACCGCTGAGCTGGGCAAGTTACTGCAGCTGGTGCTTGGCTGTGCCATCAGCTGTGAGAGAAAACAAGGTATGTGTGTGCAAGTAGGTAGTACAGTCAGGAAGTGTAACGGGAGCTGCAGGGAAATCTATGCCAGGAGAACGTCTTTGCAGTGAATGCTTTAGTTAGGAAGAGGGGATTAGCACACCTGTTGCAGCAGCTGTGGTGTTGGTATCCTGTGCTGATTTTCAACTTAACTGACTTCTGTCTCACCTTTACCTTTGGTTCCTCTCCTTTTCTTTTTTCCATATAGGTAAAGTTGTTTGAAGTAGATAAACATTTTAATGTGTGATGCATCATCTGACATTTTGCCTCCTCCACCGAAGTTCAGCCATCATTTTACCTCTGGCCCCACTCTTAGAGGCTGTACTCCACCTCTAGCCCTCATACCTGCATGAGTCAAGTGGAAGGGGAGGTGCGAGAAACTGAACAGAGTGAGGAAGGAGCTGGTCAGGTATAATGAGTGCCCAACTTCATATGTTTACAGATCACATCCAGCAGATAATGACCCTGGAGGAGTCTGTGCAGCATGTTGTAATGACTGCAATACAGGAGGTGAGTATGGTTACAGTCAATTAAGCTCTGGAATTAGATTCCTGGCTGGTGCTGCTGACCATCTCTGGTGTCCCATATTGTCGCTCCTCTTTTCAGCCGGTGGTTTCCATTCTCCTATATTAACTGAAATAGTGTCCCTCCTCCATACTAGCCCTGGCTCTCACTAGAGGAGAGCTTGATAAGGTGTGCTCGTTATGCTCTTCCCACTTCTTCTTGGAAAGTTATGTGAGTCATCTGTAAGCAGTCAGGGATGAAACCTTTTCTCTCGTGTTTTGCAGTTGTTGACCAAAGACTCATCAGACACACTGAGCTCAGAGACATATGGGAACTTTGACAGCCAGGTACAGAACACTGTGTATATGTATTTGGGGTGGATGGGCGGGCAGCCATGTAGGTAGGTGTATAGATGTGGTAAACTTGAATGGTGCAAATGAAGTAAGTAGACTGATGCTGACCTGTACCTTTTCTTGTGGGGAGAGAAGAAAGGAAGCCAGACAGGTGAAGGGCTGAACCTTATGTGCCGGCCAGTGTTTGTGGAATCATAGGCTTTTGCTGACTTAGTGCCCCTCTTTCTCACTGCTGTTCTGTTTTATTTTGTAGTCACGGAAGTACTACTTCCTCAGCGATGACCTAGAGGAAACAGATGACATGCGCCAACGCTGCCATGATCTAGAGCAACAGGTGGGTGCATTGGGGCAAGCAAGAGGCCTTAGACATGACAACCAGCTTTGCTTACTCCTACATTAGGAAGCAGTTCCTGATGGGCTTCTGGTGGTGGCAAAAAGGCAGCTCTGCAGTATTTGGCCAATGGGAAAACCTGGGTAGCTTGAGGTGTCAGCAGTAGATCGTGCATTCTGGAATTAATTGGCCAGGAAGTGTAAATCTTTGGCTGGACTTTCACAGGTGCCCCGACACAGCCATTTCCATGCTGGTATTTTGGCAAAGTTCCCTGTTTTGGTTTTTTTGTACTGCATCTCCCAAAATTCTCTAGCCACTGGAGGGTTCTGGGAACTAAAGGTCTAAAAATACAGTTTTTACAAGCTCTGCTTCTTGGGTTATGTTCTTCACCCCTCCCATCGATTTTTCTGGGATTGAAGAACCAGTCCTATTCCACATATAGATGGCAAAGCAAGACCACCCCCACCCCCAAATGCAAACACTTCCCTCAAAAGTATAATTCTTTGAGAATGGTGTGGGCTTGCTGGGCAGCATGGAACCAGCTGAGCTTGGCTGCGGTGTTGTGTGGTGTGCAAGAACCTGCCCCGTCTCATGAAATACAAGTGCCCTCTCTTTTGCCCCTATTATTTTGAAGAGCATTGTGTGGAAAGCAAGCCCCACTTGGTGTTCTGGGTTTGGTTTTTGCTCCTTCAGATGATCTTGTACCCTCAGCCTCTCTGTCTCTGCCTTGTTTTACCTTACTAGTATTGGGAAGAAGGCACAATACTTGATCCCGTGGGCTAAACTGAAATACACCACAGTTTACCTGTGATAGCTTTGTAATGTGCAGTATAAGGGAGACTATGGGTGGGGAGGGATCTGTATAGGGACATACTGATTGCTCCCCCTTAAACCCCTCCCCCCTTTACTCCTCCAAGGTGCTAAAGTGCCCCTAGGGATGCAGCCCCCTCCAAAACAAGGTGAGTGTCCTCACTCTTTCTCCTCTCTGCCCCACCCCAGCTCTTGCCTGTGATAACAAAGCTGCTCACCAGCAGTGATGCCCCATGCCTGGTGAGACTGACCTAACCTCCTTGCATGAGTATGTGCCATGCTGACAACTTAACAGCTGCTTTAAAGTGCCAGGGGGATTGCTTGCACCAGGCACAGAAGTGGACATGTGTCTGGCCTGAGCTAGGAGGGCCTTCTGACTCCTGTACTAATACTGCTGTGAACACACATTTCCTCACCTAGGCTTTCAACTACATACAGAGGTTTTGGGAATTATTTAGGCTTAGGAGACATATTGTGGT
This sequence comes from Iguana delicatissima, assembly GCA_948472985.1. Classification (NCBI taxonomy): domain Eukaryota; kingdom Metazoa; phylum Chordata; class Lepidosauria; order Squamata; family Iguanidae; genus Iguana; species Iguana delicatissima. The sequence goes on along the minus strand of CAOKZL010002471.1, from coordinate 476,162 downwards.
ATGGGCAGAGAGACTCGGACTACATGCAAGATTTAACTTTGTAGGAGCTCAGGTCTCTTGCAACAGGCAGGCATTTTAGTATAATGAGGGCTTTGGTTCCAGGAAAAGAAAACAAGCTTTGGCAAGAGCCTGTTGGAATTGCAGAAAGGGTGAGTGCTTTTAACTTTCAGCACTTCCCTGCAACAGTGTGCACACACTTGTGCGGTTCCAGTTTGGAGGTTTACAGAAAGACAGCTGATGCATGAGTAAATCTTGAATAGCTGTTATACCTTGGATAGGAAGCTATCTTTGGATGCTGCCTTAAGCACCAGCACAAATGCCTGCTCATCCTGTTCTGTTACCAACTGTGTGGTTTTCTCGTTCATTAAAATCTAGTGACTTAGGGTCTGGGTACAAACTGGTCAGAGTAACAGTGAGGAAACTGTTTGTGGTTGTATGCAGCAGTCTGGATAGAAGATAGAGAGCTAGGGTTTTCTTCCTTATGATTTTAAAGTAAAGCAAAGAGGTCAGTGGGAAAAGCTTCTGGGCTTCTGCTTTTACCCCCTGCCTCTTTGCTTTCCTTCACACTTGCAGGATGAAGTTATACCTCACAGACTGCTGGACTTTCAGAATACCTGGTAGAATGCTCGTTTCACTTAATTAGGGCCTAGACTGGATTTGCAGTAGTTGAAGCTCTGTGGTCCAGCTGCCACCTCTAGTGTCAGACTTTTTTTCTCTTCCCAACCCCTTTTCAGATCTCCCTCCTGATGGATGAGAAAAATACGCTGGTGTTGGAAAACAAGACTCTCCGAGAACAGAAAAGTGCTCTTGAATCAGATGCTGCTGGGCTCACTGGCAAGAAGCTACTTCTGCTTCAGACTCAGATAGAGCAGCTGCAAGAAGAGAACTTCCGGTACGGCATGCACTCAGGGGCAGGGGATGGGGAATAGACAGTCTGGGATAGATGCCAAAGGCACAGTAGAGTCCAGCATATTTGAACCAGAGGTCTGGCTAACTCATGGTGTCTCTCCAGACTGGAGAATGGCAGAGATGACTTCCGTGTACGCTGTGAAGATCTTGAGAGGGAAGTGCAAGAGTTGCAGCACCGTAATGAGGAGCTGACCAGCCTGGCCGAGGAAGCACAAGCGCTCAAAGATGAGATGGATGTGTTGCGGTGAGTGTATCTTAGCTCTAATACTGCAAAATATCCCTTTAATTTTGTGGCTGTGTAATTGGATTGTTTATAGGAAGTGCCCCATCCGACCTGGACCTTCCACGTGTCAGACTTTGCACATGTGAATCTTAGCCCAAGGATGAATTGTGTACTTTTAGTCTTCCTGGTGGAGCGCAGAGGGGGCATGGAAGAGGCACATAGGATCTCACTTGGCTCTGTTCTTTTCTCTGGATATGTAGCAATAACAGCAACTTTGCTACTGTGTGACTGAAGCCAAGAGCAGAGCAGGGTATTCCTCTTCCCCACTCTCTCCATTAGCAAGACAACAGAAATGGGATGACTTGGGCTGACAGTTGGTGTTTGGGAAGTCAGGAAAAACAGATACCCTTATCCCACTTTACAGAGCTTTACAGTGCCTCATCTTGCTCAAAGAACTGATGAGGGCTAACCATATTGGAGTTCTGTCCCAGATCCAGTCTGACAACCCTGCCTCAGCTCAGTGTTTGCCTGGGAGGGCAATGTGCCCAGGATCACCCCATGGGTTTCCATGGCTAATTGGGGAATTGAACCCTGGTCTTCACGGTTGTAGTCCAGCACTCAAACCACTGCACAAAACTGCTACAGAGGGAACATTTTCAGAGAGGATAAACCAAGGCTTTGCAGATGGTGCATGCCCGTGAACTGGAGCATTAATGGGTGGTGTCTCTTTCCAAGTCTGAAGCTCTGGAAAAGTGTAGCTACTTTGGCTGTATTGGCTATAATTTGAGAGTCCAGGAATGTTGCGCAAGAATGTGACTTTTGGAGAAGAATCCAGTTTTTGTTAAATCATTCAAATCATGCTATCTTGAGTTGTAATAAAAGAGAATGCAAAACTTTTGATCTTCAGTTTTGCTGAAAGCGTCAGGAAACTTGTTGATAGTGTCTTCTTCTTCAGTTTGATTTATTTTGAACTTTTAGTCATTTTTTGGGAGATGGACATCTATACTGAAACAGTTTCTATTGATATTTGTAGTCTGCTTTCTAGAGACTGGAAACATTACTTTTTTGAACTCTGTCAGGGATTCTGGGAAGAGTTGTAGTATAAATATCTAGCTTTTCAAAGTTCTGCTACTGTATCATGTAATATTGTTAGGATTGTTTCTAACCTGTTTGAGTTTTCACACCATGTGAGGCATGAATTCAAGTAACGTGTACGTTTTGCAATGTATTTTGTATTCCAGAATTGGACTGTCTTTCTGTCTGTCTCTCTTATTTAACCTAAAGTTTATGTGACCATTTTGCACAACAGTCTAGGCTAAGGACGTGGAGAGTCTATACTTGCAGGATCCATTTTTTTTACTAGTACTCTGTGGGTCTTCCAACAAGATCCAGATTTTTAAAAAAGAAGCAAGAAGGCTGCCTCTAGGCTCATGCTCAGCCCAGGAATCTTATCAATACCCGCACTATTCATTTCATATACAAACCCATTCCTGGTTTTCCCTCAGCAACCACTTTTGTGGAAGTGAGAAGAGAAGGACTCAGTTGCTGCCATTGTAAGACAGCTGAAAGTCTAGAAACCCTGGCTGATCTACTGCAAATTGCTGAGAGTTCTCTGAATAAATCCAGAGCCTAGAGCAGTTACTTCTTGAACTATAGTTCCCAAAATCCTGCATCCATCATGGCCACTTGTAGGCCTACCATAATGTAGGCATTCCACTTCAGTTACAAATGCCAAATACATATTTTTCAGTTGCTTTTGGGCTGTATGTAAAATAGATCTCTAGTACAGGAGCACCAAAAAGGTAGGATCACTGCTGGTTTCTGTTCTGCTCTTCAGTCACTTCTGTGACAGTGACTCCTAAACGCAGAATGGATGGCTGGATGCCCATTTTAGCAAGGGAAGGTGCAGATAAACGCAGTTTGAGAGCTGGAGCACAGGGCATTTGGATTAAGATGAATGGGGTACTTGTTTCTTATCTAGTATTGTTTCAGTCTTTGCCAAACTGTGACCTTGCTGCAGCAGGTCCTGTTGCTTTTCACTGAAGCTTTCTATAGCCAGTAAAAAATACTTCGTTAGATTAAAAAACAGAGGAGGGATAAAAGATGAGAGCTGAAGTTGATCTGAGATCAAACGGTGCCAATATTATTTATATCCTTCTGTGGCTTCTTCACTGCAGGCACTCATCAGACAGAGTGGGACGGCTGGAGGCTATGGTGGACTCCTACAAGAAGAAGCTGGAAGATCTGGGTGACCTACGGCGGCAGGTACGGCTACTTGAGGAACGAAACACCGTCTATATGCAGCGCACTTGTGAGCTGGAGGAGGAGCTGCGGCGAGCCAATGCTGTGCGTGCACAACTGGAAACATACAAAAGACAGGTAAGCTGGGTGGGGTTCAGGCCTTACATGAGTAACTGAAGGTCCATCGAAGTGGATAAGGCCAGGGCACCTGCTAGAGAATGTTACTATGGTCAGGCTTGGAGGTGCCCAAAAGACAGGTTAGACTAAAGCGTCAGTGGGCTAGTGTAACTGGTGCTGGTGTTGATATCCGGATATAATCCACATCTTCAGAATAGAAAATAAAATAATGCACTTGGCTAGAGCTGAACTAGCAGTGGTATTTGTGCTCTGGCAAAACAGTTGTTTTGACTAATCATATGGTCAGCCTCATTTTGGCCTGGAGGAGTAGTCTGTGATGAAGCCAAGTTATCTGTTGTCAGGAAAAGTGCTACTAATAGACACAGAGCAGGAAGGTATAAGCAAGAGGCAGAAATTGAGGATGGAGGGAGAGCCAGTTAATCGAAAATAGATCCACAAACCTCTGTTCCTTTCCTTCAGGTGCAAGAGCTCCACAATAAGCACGCGGAGGAGTCCTTGAAGTCAGAGAAGTGGCAGTTTGAGTTTAAGAACCTCAAAGAGAAGTTTGATGCTTTGATAAAAGAGAAAGAGGTATAGTAGGTCTCATACTAAAGATGCGTGTCTCCCTTGGCTTGTGGGGTGAACATGTAGTGATAAGAACAGAGAAGTGTAGAAGAAATAGGAGTGTGTGTTTAGAGAGACAGAGGCTTATTTGTTTGAGGCAGTGAGGTGCAAAAATGTATCGTGGGCTGGCATCTTCATTCAAGGATGACGAATCTCTGGCCTGGGGGCCTTTGTGGCCTATTGGGGATCCCAGTCCATCCCACAAGCTTCTTCACCTATTGTCTTCAGTCAGTAGTCAGGGATAAGGGCTTATTTCAGGCCTGGGAAACTGCTGTACAGAACTGAGCTCTGTTATGCTGCTTGGGAGGATTACTCAAGACTAGACATTCATGGAAATCAGTTGCATGTTGTATGCTTGGTGGAAAAATGTCCAAATTGGTAAGATTCGCTTCTGCTCAATCTACATTGATTTAATCTTGTTCCATGCCCTTAGCTCTATATGTTGGAGGGTTCTCAAATCCATTCCCAAGTTAGAATTTGGACTCCAGGCTGTAAAGATTTCCCACCGTGTGTGTGTGTGTGTGTGTGTGTGTGTGTGTGAGTGCACTTTGGGGGGTGGTTTCTAAGTACAGTGCCTGAGTCTTTTTTCACAGAGACTGATGGAAGAAAGAGATGTCCTTCGGGAAGCCAATGAAGAACTGCGATGTGCCCAGGTGCAGCAGAAATTCCTTAACCAAGCAGGTGAACTGAGTAAAACTTTCTAGCATGTGCTCTGGGAGGCTTGACGGACCTTGGGAGGCAGGGTGGGGTGGGGAGAACATGTCCCAGGTAGATCCAAGTAACACTTAAGGAGCCACAGAACAGGCAGGGAACATTCTATTTGTCAGAAGTGATCCTGTTCCATCTGAAACATGGATGGTGAGGATGCATACAAGGGTCACCCTAGTTAAGATACCTTCTCCCATGAGGGATAGCTAACCTCTCTTATGATTATTTTGGTTTCAAGTTTAGACATATGTTTTTATCAGAATGCCCCTTTATTTACTTTTGGCCTGGTTGATTAGAGTTCTGTGCTATTCTTTGCAATATTCTTGGGATAGCTTATTTTGCTATTTTACTGGAATCCTTATTATGCTGGTTAGCTGTACTGAATGTCCCATTTCAAAGGGTGCAATGCAAGTATTTAATAAGACAATAAATTCTTCTTATTAATAGTTTTCCATAGCTATGAGCAGAGTGTCAAAACCAAGAGATCTGGGCCAAGCCAGGGCTATGACAATCGGGCCTGCTTTAACTTTTCCCTTCCCAGAGAAGCAGCACCCTGCTATACTTCTGCCACCCCCTGGCTCCCTCCCCAGCTATTTCCCTCTACTGCTTTCTCTAAATCCACACCCTTGTAAATACAGGGCAAAACATGTTTGAGTGTATCCCAATGAATGTGTCACTGGTGGTAGCGTATATGACCAATCCAGATCCATTTTTTGGAGACTTTACAAAAATATAACAAAATCTTTATTGAACAAACTATCAAGGGAAAAGGTAGTTGGCAAATTAAAAGTTACCAAACTTCAACACATTTTTAGCTCTAAACCCAGCAAACACTCCAACTTTTCACTCTCTTTCACATTCCCCCTCCCCCTCCTCAAAACCTTAGATGGATTCTAACTAAGCTCTAAGTTCCAGTTACTTTTCAGTTAAATTCACTCCCCCACCTGGCCCCTCCCTCTGGCTAGCCTGGGTTCCATATTCAACAACCAATCCATTTAAATCCTCTTGGTTGCTAGGGTGGCTCTGTTGCTACACCCCACCCCACCCCACCCAGGTTTGTCACAGAGAGATCTTGAGAACTTTTGTACTTGATTAGGAGAGCTGGAAGAGGTGGATTTTTGGCTAGTAAGAATTCCTGGTTAGTATGTGATCTTATCTCCAATAAGGCTAGCCTATGGCAGTGCTGGGAAACTTCTGGCCCTCTGGGTGTTTTGAACAGCAACTCCTTTGGAAACATTGGCTGAAATTTTGGGAAACTGAAGTATAAAACTATCTGGAAGGCCAGCAGTCCCCCACATCTGACCTATGTGTACATGTTGTCCTGTGTTATCATTAAATTGAAATAATTTATAAAGACACCCCTGCATTATAGTTGACTATTACCTGATACGTGGTTCCCAGGCTATTGATGTAGCTCTTGTAGCTTTTCTCAGTCTCCATGCTTACCTTGTCTAGATTCTTCTTGGCATGGTGGGAGAAACTAGCATTAAACATATCTCCCTTAACTTAATATAAGCCACATAACTGCAGACACATTGCTTCAACTTCAGATAGAAACTGCCCAGTCCTGATTGGGATATGTAGCTTGGAAAGCCTTAGTAGTCTCTAATTCTTAGAGGGTTGCACTCCTAGCAAGGCAGTATTTGGGGACCATGGGCTCATCCTACCTCTCCCTGCAGCAAGAAGGCAGGGAAAAAACAATAATCTTCTGTTCTTTCCCCCTCCTTATTGTAGATACCATGCTGGAAGAAATTCCTTCTCCTGTGGATAACTTGGCAGCTGAGATCATGCCAGCAGAACTCAAGTAAAGTTTAGTTTCTTGGGGATTCTGTACTGGAGGTGGGAAGGAAAAATCTGTGGAGCCTAGCCTGGATCAGTGGTTTCCTCTTCTTCACAGTTACACTTCACTGCTTCCATCAGTGAAGGGTTTAACTTAGCATGGTTGTACTAGGAGGACTACAAATGGTTGTACTAGGAGGACTACAAGGTGATGTAGTTCCACCATTTTTGATGTCTCTGATGCAGAGAAAAGAGGTGGAATGAGGCGGATGTTCCAGACTCCCTCCACCACCAGTCTGTCACAAGGATGCTTTCACTTGTTGGCCCATGCACGTAACCACGGTTTTCCCCTGCTTCTGGGTTTTCCCTAGTCAGGTTCAGGAGTAAATGTTTCATATCATTACTGTTTTGAAGGGATTGTTCTGAAGGGGATTTATCCAACTAGTGCATTGCTCTGTTTTTATAGGAATGTGCCCTCAATGCAAATAGCTACTTTCTAGAGTCTAGGAACTAATTCCACCTTGTACAGCTTGCAAAAGAAGGATTAAGCATGAGCTCCACAGAAACATTGTCTGCACTGATCAGTAGCGTCATTTGCCTAGCCTGATGATCCTAACATTCTGTTTCTTGTACCCAGGGAGACCATTGTGAGACTACAGCATGAGAACAAGATGTTATGTGCACAGGAGCAGTCATATTGCCAGCAGCAGGCAGAGTTGCAAGAGCTGCTGGAAGAATCAAACCGCACCAAAAACCAGCTAGAGGCACAGCAAAGGTATCCAGCTGATCTGGAATTTTTATTACACTGCTGTATGTGATATGATATTTGTGTATGTGATATGGTCTTTCTTTCTAATCCCTGAAAAAGAGGAAGTGGAGTTGGAAGCAAAAATAGCAGATGATTACATTGATATAAATGACTCAAGTTTATTATATTGAATATTTCTTGCTTAAAATACTTTCCTCCTGCTTAAAACTAATGGAAGAACTCTTGACTGCTTGCTCACAAAGTGAAACCAGGTTCATATTTTTAGGTAGGGGGCAATTGAGTGTAAGCACACTTTGACTGATCTAGTAACAATTTAAGATGAAGGTTTGTTACTGAACTTCCTTCTAGCTTGTCTGCTTTTTAATTAGAGAAGGTTGAAGAAGAAGCATTGTTTGCAGTTGAGTATAATGGACTGCAAAGGACATCTTCTCAGTGATGGAATTATTTGCAGCTTGTGGGTGTTTGCTAGTGCCCAGTAACTGGGGCTGCTTTGGACTTCGGTGTATCTAAAGAAATTCACCTGAGTTCCACTGAACTTACTGCTGTTGTGAGTTTTGTGTGGCCACGAGAAACTCTGTAGGGGTTTTCTCTTGGCTACATAAACCTGTCGGAGGCAGCCAAAAATCAGGCAGTCTCCTATTCTTGACTGGTAAATGTTTTCTGAATACAGGAAAAGCTTCAGCAGGCAGAGAGCACCTTATGTCTAGGATGTAGAAGTGAGACTGGAAATTCTCTTATAGCTTGAGATTTAGAACACCCTGTTGGAGATTTTGGGGCTCTTAACTGAGAACTATGACTCTGTGAAGACTGGATGCAAACTCAGATACAGCTAGCTTTGCTGACAGCTCCTAATTTTAGTGATTGTCTTCTCCTTGGGTCCCTTGGTTGACCATGTGACAAAAATGTTAATAGTAATGTTTATTTAGTGGTTTGCTTCATACTTCAAACCACATAGAACAATTTTACACGCCTTGTGTTTCCATCTGCGTATCAATAACACAAACTCCTGCCCTGCAGTGTGGCAAACAAGGCCAAACCTATCTATAAACATTATCTGTGGAAGAGAATATGAGTAGAGCTACTCTCTTCCTCAGTGCATTTAAACAAGAGAGGGATGTCTGGGAATTAGTGAACTGATTGACAGTGCAGTCTTTTGCATATCTCTCCAGATGTAAATCAGTGGGCATATATGCAATTGTCTTAAGATGCACTCTTAATGCCAGCTTTTCTAGAAGTAAGCACTATTGTATGAAATAGAACAAACTTCTGAGTAGACATGTACAGGGTTGTCCTGTTGTAATCCCTACCAGTATTTTATTGCTAGATATGCTCTGTATTGACAACAAGGGGGGCAGGATTGTCACTAGTTGAGTGTGTGTCTCTGTTTAATTTATTTGATCTCTCTGTGTAGGCTGAGCCAGCAAGAGATCTCTGATCTCAAAGCCCAAGTAGAAGAGCTCCAACGGGCACTCCAGGAGCAAGGAAGCAAGGCAGAAGATGTGAGTCTCCCTAAAAATGGGCTTTAGGAGGTCTTATGATGGGCTTATGAGCAGGCATCAAAGGGAGCTTTTCGTAGAGGTGAATAACACCTCCTCTGTCTCAGTGCTGACCTTCATACAAAGAGTCAGTAATGGGGTTTTTCAGTCACCCACTTTCTAGATGTGCAGTGGAGACTTAAAAAACCCAATCTGTGCTCAGATGCTTGATATTTCTGTGCTGCACCCATTTCACTCAGGATTATGTTTTCTGAGAACCTGATTCTGTGTACTACTTTACAAAGTTCTTATAATGCAGCTGGTAAAGATGGATTTCTTTTAAGACAATAGAACTATGGTGGCAAGCAACTCACACAACAAAAGTTGGGGAACTGCTAAGTCCCACCTTGGAACAGCCACACTGGACAAAAGGGTGCTGTTTGACTACAGTATATTTGTCCAGAGACTGTGTCTAGTGTGATTTTGGCTCTGGTTAAGATCCTTGTACCCGCTTCTCTGGTGACTTGCTCTGAAACTCTCTGTGATCTCCTGGCATCTTGTCTCCTACTCCCTCCTAGTCTCACTTTGCTAACCGTCCTCTCTTTCTCCCCTTTGACTTGCTGGCTGTCCTGTCCAGGCCATTGTAAGTACTTTCACGTTCTGTGTTGCTCCGTCCATCAACCCACTCTGTTGCAGACTCACTGTTGCCTCCTTTTCATGTCAGTGTTGTGTCCTGGTCCAGCAAGGAAGGGTGGCCCATTTCAGAAATCCAGAGTAACACAAGGTGTTAGGCAGATAGACCACTTCTGAATTTCTGCCAATAGGCAATGTGTCACCTCCCAAAGAGAAGGGTTGTTGCCTATTGGGATTAATCAGAGTTGGACATAACCAAAGCCATAGTTTTAACAGTTACAACTCCCGGAATCCCTACAGCAAAGTGGGCAAATACACAAGAGGCAGGACCGTTTCTCCACATTGTACCTGTCTGGCAAACTGCATCCAAAGTGATATGCTGTCCCTTCTGCTTGCCATTTTGGTTCATTTTCAACTAATTCTTCAGATAACTGTTTTTTAGGGAGGTGTGGATGGCTTTAGAGGACCAGAGGAAGCATGTGCCACACTTTTCCCACCCTGCCCTGTAGGCTGCCTGAGGATTTCTGGGAATTGAAGTCCAAAAAAGTTATTTTCCAAACTGTGACCATAAGATTCTGAATACAGAGAGCCTTTAAGCCAGGGCCATGAAAAGTGTGGACTATGGACCACAAGTGCAGCAACCAAGGCAGTGTTCTGGACCCCCAGCTTCCACATTTTTGTTTAACTAAAACCAATTCTCACACCTTGGGCTGAGGGCACTTTTTTCCATACCCCACCATCTGGGTTGTTTAGGATCCAGGGAGGCCTTTCAAAAATCAGGAAAAATCCTGGAAATGAACTTTCAATTTAATAAAATCAAGTTTAAAGTGAGGAAGAAAACTGGATCAGCTTCTGGTTTACTTTCTGGTTTAATAAATACTTCACTGGACCTAAACCAGCTCAGGGGTAGCAAAATTACTCAAGTAATATGTGTGGGGAGGCATTTTTACTTTACAAAAATGGGAGGGGGGAATGGAAGTACAGCTCAGGGTTTACAGTCCTCCAAGGTCATGCAAGGGTCTCATGCAGCCTCAAATCTTACCAGTTGCCCACTCTGCCTTAGCATATAGTTGAGACTATGTGAGGCGTTTAGCAGATGAGAAGGAAGTCCTTCGGGGAGCACCGGATCAGATTTGACCCAATGTTATAGGAGAACAGATTGCTAGAATTCAACTTCCTGAAGATCACTGCCTGAAACTTGTGTTTTTATAAAGCAAGATTTTCTAGCCTATGTGGCTAGGAAACCCATCTTGTGGGGCAGTACCTGAGGAAATCTCAGTAGTGATAACGAAGCTGAACAACGTAGGCAGAGCAGGAGCCAGTGCTCTGTAGAACTCTGTAACTAGATGAAGGATGAACTCTGTGAGACAAGTTAAATTGAATTGCTGTGAACAATCTATACAGATAGAAGAATTCTGATTTTCTTTGAACCAAATTTTGATTTCTCCATGCACTCTTACCTGCTCTTAGATTTAGATAGATGAAAAATGTGGAAGACTGGGCCTTTCAAAGGAGAGAAGGAGGAATGTGTTCATTGTTGCAAGTTATGTGACTGATATTATGTTATACAGATAATTTTGCCAGGAAGAATTCTAAATCATTACTATACATCTGACCAAGGCTCCAGTAAACTTTCAGTCTGAAAGGCTTAATTTGGATTGCTTGGTTATTTTGTTGCCCCTTAGATATCAAGGCCAGGATGGTCTTCGAAATATGAAAAGAGATTCCAGCTTTTGCTAGCAGTCAAGTTCAAAGAGCAAGATGATATTAACTGGTGCAGATCTGCCTTTTCGTTTTCAGGACTGCAACCTCATTCTTCAACATAAGTTTTTGCTGTGGGGCAGCGCATAATTTAGTTTGCTTCTACATTCTGACTCCTGCCTTTTGCCGTGGCAGTACAAATTTCCATACCTGCAGAATAGAATGGAATTACTTTGTTCTGTTCTATCAAAGAAATTCTCAGTCTAGCAGCATTTGTTTTCCTATTCATGTAGGATAAGGCAATCCACAGCTTTTCATCATAATAACTGTACATTACCTCAAGTATTAGAATCAGTACCTGTTGTAAGAGAACATGGGTGAGGTTAGGAATGTTGTTGCATTCATTTCTTGTGTGTGGATTTCCCATGGACAACTGGTTGACCACCATGTGAATAGAACACCAGATTTAGGTAGGCCTTTGGTCTGATCCAACAGAGCTCTTATGTTCCTTAGCTCAGGAGACCAGATGTGGACTAACATTTTTAATTCCGAATGTTCAGAACACCCACTTAGATCACTGCATTCACATAGTTGATTGACACAACTTGATTGCAGGTTTTTAAGCCTTTTCCGTGAATTTGGTGCTAGTGAAGCTCCGAAAGTTTTCTTGTCTGAGCCTGCTCTGTTGGCCAGGCAACATGTAGTGGGTTTTAGCTTTCCACTGTAGCTGATGGATTAATAACCAGAGTAAGCTAGCTAATAGAACAGAGCAATTAAATGAACAAACACTAAGAAGTCATTTTTCTCTTTTCAGTCCTCTCTGCTGAAAAAGAAGCTGGAGGAGCACCTGTAAGTAGTTCAGTCCAGTCTCTCAGACATAGTTGGGAAGTGGGTTCTGCAAGCATTAAACTGCAAGAGGGTTGTCTTGCCAGATGCATCTCTGTGTCTTTTGTGCATTCTAGCTGTGATGTTTGCATTACATTAATTTTTCCATGTTTCTCCGCCAGGGCTTTGGCCCCACGCCCTTTGAGTCGCTGGCCCCTTTTCAAGCCAGCCATATGCCTGACCCCCATATTCTTTCATTCCCTGGCCAGAGAGAAATTGCACGAGGCCCATGCAGAGCTTCAAAAGAAGAAGGAATGCCTTGATGAACTAGAGCCCAAAGTAGACAGCAGCAGTAAGTGGTTAGATACCTGGTCCCTTGGCTTACACTCCAAGGTACATAGCCATGTCTTTCCTGTCCACTTAATGAAAGGAGATTGCCTCTTATTATGGAATGAGTTTCTAGGCTGGGCTACCTGTAAATCCAGAGATCTCCCAAATCTTTCAGATTCTTCGAGTAAATTGTCTTTTCTCCAGCCCACCCCCTTTCCCTCTCATGTTCTTCTCACATCCATCCAAATTTGGGGTTTTGTGCAGCTGACATTCCTGCCTTTCTCAACAGCTGCCAAGAAAAATTGATGAATTGCAGCAGTCTTTGAAAAAGAAGGATGAACATGAGAGCCATGGAGGCGATACAAGCGCTATATGGACAAGGCCTGCACAGTAAGTAGATTTCTTATACTGCATTGTGTCATTGTGTGTTTTTATAGATTAGCTTTGTAGAGCAGGGTGTCTCCTGGGATCAGTGTGGCTCAGGAATGCTCTCTCTGGGCCTCTCTCTTGTCAAAATGGCCTGTGTCTTCACAGAGCCTGATAACTGGTGAAATTGTCTGTCATTTTACACAGGTCATCAAGAAGCTGGATCCCAAGACAGCAGCCTCATGTAGTTTCTCTGGAGATCCAGGCTTTGAAAAACCAGCTGCAGGAGAAAGATAAGAAATTCACCACCTTGAGGTGAGGTTGTCTTACTCTGAGAAGCACAAGGGCTGTGTTTTCTCTTACACTCCAGCAGATTTCTTGACTGAAGGCCAACATCAGACTGTTTCTTAGATGGCAAGGATGCCTGACAAATGGGGTTCTTCTTCGTGGTTGCTCTGTGCCTCATACATTAGGAGCTTTCGCGCCTGCGCGGTAGCGTTTGAAACTGTCAGCTTCGTTAGCTTTGGCGGGAACCCCTCCCCCACGTCGTACTGCGCCCATGCTCCTCCCGCCGACTAACGGTCTCTCCTCAGTTCTTTCTTGTCCGCCTCAGCGTTCAGAAGGTTCTGCTTGTTGGCTTGCTTGTTGGATTGTTATTTCGGTATTTTCGACTTCGGATTTTGGCTTTTTGACTACCCCTCACGGATTTCGGACTTGACTTGGTAATTTTCTTGATCGGTTTGACCTTTTTTTCTGGCTTGACGACGATTTTCGGATCTCGGGCTGTGTTTGGCGTTCTTTCTGGCCTTGCCCTCCGTTTATGTCGGCTCTTTTCAAACGCTGCGCCTCCTGTGGAAGGAGAGGCAGCTCTATAGAACAAACTACTTAAGTGCCTAATTTGTTTGGGCGAGGGGCACAACGCTCGCCAGGCCTGCTTCCATTTTGCAGAGAGTTACCCACCAGACTCTCCGCAACAGGTCGGCAAGGCTCAAGTCCATTGTTGGGAGGAGTCTCTTCGTGCAAAGGGACCCGAAAAGATGGCCGAGAAACGCCCGTCATCGTCTTCTTCTTCGGCAGCAGCGGCGAACTCCATCCTCGACCTCGTCAACATCGGTACCGGGCTCGGTACCGATGATGAAGTTGCCGAGGATTCCAAAGGTCTCGGCAACTCGGGCACGTGAGGATCCTGCGGGCTCGCAGGCCTCAACCTCCTCCTCCAGGCCATTGACCGCGGCTCAGAAAAAACGCCCAGCCACTGAGGGCCTGGGGGAGAAAGGAAAAAGAAGAAGAAGAAGGAGAAACAACGCTCTCCATCGAAGGTGGTGTGACCCCCGACTCCACCACCCACCCAGCCCGCCGAGGAAGCCCTGCTGATGGAGCTCCCCGTGGAGGAGGAGCCTCCGGATGAGGACGTTATCCTCGAGGTGTCGGACGAGGAGCAGCCGTGCTGGTCTCGCCTCCTCAACTGCCGAGCTGGTCGCGGGGTGCCTCCCCACCCCGTCGCCGTCCGCCCTCGGCAGAACGCCGAGAGGAGGCCGTGGTCAGACAGCGCCCGGCCTCTCGACGCGACGAGTCCCGCTCGCCAGAGCAGTGGGCCAGGCCTCCATCCCCGCGATCTGGGAATGCGCCTGGAGAGGCATCGCTCGGGAGAGAGAGCGTATTCTCCGGCCTACCTTGGACGGTACACCCAGGAGCAGGTGTGGCACGAACTGGCCGGCTCGTACTAATACTCGCCGTCCTACAGGGACCGGTACCACCCCAGACCCTCGGTACTGGTCGCCTCGTCGCCGGTCTCGCTCGCCACCGCGGGAGGCTCACTACCCGCTGTGGAGGTCACCCCTGCGTCGCTCGCCGGTCCGTCGGTCCCCAGAGCCCTCACCTCGCTACAGGGCTGTTTCTCCCACCGCCGCGGACGACGGCTACAGCTACCCGCCCGACACCACAGTCCACCGTGGCCCAGCCGGAGCAGTGAGACGACTTCCACCACGCAGGTGGCACGCCGCCCTAGGCCCGCGGTCGTGCCCCTGCAGTCCATTCAGATACCGGTCACGACCGATCTCGGAGCCCGACACAGGCTGCAGCTCCGGCGGCTATCCTGGCACCTCCGGCCCCTGAGGCACCCGAGGAGAAGGAGGCAGAGAGGCACGCCATCTCCATCCAACGGAGCCTCCTATGATCGCGACTCTGACTCTGGGGAGTCCACTCCTTCCTCTCATGAATCCCCACCGTTGGGATTCGGAGAACCAGCTCCGGAGTCTGCACCGGAGGACGTCCGTCAGTTCTCGGCAATCCTCCTCCGGATGGCCACAGCCCTTGGCCTTAAGGTGACCGACCCTGCTCCTCAAGCCCAGGACCCCGTCTTCCAGTACTTGGAAGCCCGCTCACCGTCTACTGCACCATTGCCGTTTCTGCCTACCTAGGTGGATGCGATGAAGCAGCCGTGGGCGAAGCCGGCGTCAGCGCAGCCTATCCCCACAGGCTGGAGCATTTGTACAGGACTCAGAAAGAAAACGGGAACTTCTCTCACCACCCTGTACCAAACTCCATCGTGGTCGGTCGGCGCAGACGAAGGGGGGCAATCGAGCGCATACCACCCCTCCGGACCGTGAAAGGAGCGGAAGCTCGATGCCTTCGGCCGAAGGTTCTCTCGGCATCCTGGTGGTCAGGACGGTGAACACGATGGCATGCCTCGCGGCATACCATCGGAACCTCTTCGACCGACTCGAGCCGCTCCTTGCTGACTTGCCGGAGGAGTCACGTGCCTCAGGGCCAAATAGATCTTCGGCGAGGCCGTTGCGGTGGCTACACAGCAGCTCGCCACCTCGAGGCACGCTGCGGAGGCTACCTCGAGGGTGATGGTCGGTGCCGTAGCCCTCCGACGCCACGCGTCCGCTCGGTCCTGTGGGCTCAGGAGGACAGCCGTCGAAAGGAGTGAAGACCTTCCCTCGACGGCGAAGGGCTGTTTCATTCCTCCACTGACGAGGCCATGGATCACCTCGTCAAGGCCCGGCTGACTGCGAAGAAGATGGGCATAAACCAGCCTGCCCAACTCGCCGCTCCTTCCAGCCGAGGCCTCCGTGGAGAAGGTCCTCCTCTTCTTCGGTGTATCAGCCGCGGTCTCCGTGGTCGACCGCGTCGAGGCCGTCAACCTCTCGGCTTCCCAGACAACGCCCATCTTCGTCATCCAAGAAGTCGTCCTCGGGAGCGAAGTCCTGGTTTTGATGGCCTTCGCAGCTCCACCCGTGCCATCCTTCGCCCTCCCAGTAGAGCTCTTCCACCACCCGAGCCTGGCCAGACACCTCGACTGCTGGCGGAAGATCACTGCGGACTCCTGGGTACTTACCATCGTCCGCCTGGGGTACGCCATCGAGTTCCAGGCTATTCCGCAGCGGGGTGTCTACTCTTCCACCCCGGCCAGCTCGGCTCTCTCGGAAGAGGTCCAGTCCCTCCTCGAGAAGGGAGCGATCGAGAGGCTCCCGCCTTCAGCCAAGACCACCGGCTTCTATTCGAGGTACTTCACGGTGCCGAAGGCGGACGGATCCCTGCGGCCCATCCTAGACCTCCGAGGGGTGAACGAATACATCCGCCCCAAGAGGTTCAAGATGGTCACGCTGCCGTCGATCCTCCCCTTCCTCCGCCGAGGGGACTGGTTTGCGTCCATAGACCTCAAAGACGCCTCTCCACATCTCGATCCGCCCGCAGCATCGGCGCGATCGACGGCATCAGCTACCAGTACCGGGTGCTGCCGTTCGGACTTTCCACCGCACCGAGGGGTCTCACCATGCATGGCTCCGGTCGTGTCCTTCCTGCGGACACGAGGCGTCTCCGTCTACCCTTACCTGGACGATTGGCTTTTGGGTCACGTGCTGCAAACAGAAACTGTACAGGGACATCCATTGGACTTTGTCCCTTCTCACTCGGCTCGAGACAGGGTGAAGACCCAAGAAGTCCCATCTCGAGCCCACCAGGGTTCTCGACTTCATCGGGGCGACCCTCGACTCGGTATCGGCGAGGGCCTTCCTCCCGGACGAGAGGGCGCGGTCGCTTCGTCGGGCGGCGTCCGCTGCCTTCGAGGCCTCGACGCTGTCAGCGAGGAGGATCCAGCAGCTCCTCGGCTACATGGCCTCAACCACCGCCGTAACCTACCTCTCCTGGTTACGCGCACGACCGCTCCCAGCACTGAGTCGTCAGGGCCTTCGATCCACTCTGGGACGACCAGCACCGCCGAGGTACCGTCTGCCCCGGTGCGTCGGTCGCTCCTGTGGTGGCTGTCGTACCGGAACTTGCTGTCAGGGCATCCCAACTCCCGAACCCAGGCCGTCGGTAGCCGATACGACGGATGCCTCGCTCTTCAGCTGGGGAGCGCACACCGGAGATCTCCGGGTCCGAGGCCAGTGGATGGACGACGAGGTGTTCCTCCACATCAACTCGCTCGAACTGTTGGCGATCCACAAGGCCCTGAGAGCGTTCCGACACCTAGTCACGGGCCACACGGTGCTGATCCTCACGGACAACACGACGGCGGTCTGCTATGTGAACAGGCAAGGCGGGACGCACTCCACCGCGCTGCTGGGCATCGCTCGAACTCTGGAACTGGTGCATCCCACTCCGGATACACCCGTGGCGGTTCACCTGGCGGGGCAGGAGAACACCACGGCGGACGCTCTCAGCAGGGACACCACCTCCATCAGTGGTCCCTGTCCGACGAGGCCTTCCGGATGCTTCCGAGACCGATGGGGCGAGCCGACCATCGACCTCTTCGCGACCAGCCAACGCGAAGTGCCGCCTTCTATTTTCGAGGGCCGGTCACGATCGCCGCTCCATCGGCGACGCCTTAGGTCCCGTGGGACGAAGGGCTGATCTACGCCTTCCCTCCGTTCCCGCTCCTGGGCTGCGTGATCGCGAAAATCATCGCGGACCAGGCGGACGCAATCCTGGTGGCGCCCTACTGGCCGAGGCAGCACTGGTTCGGACCCCTGATCGAGGCCGCCCGGGGCAGGACTCTCAGGTTTCCTCTGGTACGGACCTGCTGTCTCACTCCGACGGACTGGTCTTGCACCCGGACCTGCCGCTGTTGGCCCTCCATGCTTGGAGGATATCGCCCTGGCGGTCCGGCCCATGGAAGCATCTGGGCCCGCGGCCAGGAAAAAGTCATGCGAAGGAACTACCACTATAAGTGGCAGCGCTTCGTGGCTTCGCCGAGGAACGTCGAGAGCCGGTATCGCCTGTCACCTTGCGTACCCGGGTGCCACTTCCTACCTCCATCTCCGGTAACAGGGCCTGGCCTTTCCATCACTCAAAGTCTACCTCGCCGCGATCGTGGCATACCAGCCGCCACGATCCCTGTCGGCCGCTCTTTTGGGACGGTACCGTCAAGCAGTTCCTGAAGGGCCTGCAGCACCTCTACCCGCCGGTATCGCCGCCGCTACCGCTGTGGTCGCTGTCATTGGTGCTGTCCCAGCTGACGAAGCCGCCCTTCGAGCCCATGGCCACGACGGACGACAGGCTGCTCACGATGAAGACCGCGTTCCTAGTGGCCGTCACCTCTGCCAGGCGGGCGGGAGAGTTGACGGCGCTACGTGCGATGGACCAGTACTTGGTCTTCCATCATGACAAGGTGGTCCTCCGGCCTGACATCTCCTTCCTGCCGAAGGTGGTGTCCAACTTCCACCTCAGTCAGGACATCATCCTGCGGGCCTTATTACCCGGAGCACGACGACACCTCTGGAGCGTTCCCTCACTCCCTGGACGTAGTCGCGTGGCTTGAGGACAGGACTGCAGCCTACAGACAGACACCCCACCTGTTTGTCTGTTATGGCAGGCGCCGGAGGCCACAAAGTGTCCACCCAACGCTTCTCTAAGTGGGTGGTACAGACTGTTCTACTGGCGTATGAGCTTGCCAGGAAGCCTCCGCCAGACCTGCTTCGGGCCCACTCCACGGGGCCGTGGCGACATCTGCTGCCCTCCTGCGAGGCGTCAACCTGTCGGAACTCTGCCGTGTGGCGACCTGGTCCCAGCCGTCGACCTTCGTGCGCCACTACAGGCTCGACTGCCGTTCCAGGAGAGATGCCCGGTTCCGACGTGCTGTGCTGTCTTCTGTGCTGTAGGGTCTGGGACCTGACCCACCATCCTCTGGTAAGCTACACAGTCTCCTAATGTATGAGGCACAGAGACCACGAAGAAGAAGAACAGGTTGCTTACCTGTAACTGTGGTTCTTCGAGTGGTCATCTGTGCCCTCATGCATCCCCGCCCTTCCTTCCCCTCTCTTTCAGGTCCCATCTGCTTCGGCGGACCAGAACTGAGGAGAGACCGTTAGTCGGCGGGAGGAGCATGCGCAGTACCGACGTGGGGGAGGGGCTGCCGCCAAGACTAACGAGCTCTGAGTTCCGAACGCTACCGCGCAGGCGCAAAAGCTCCTAATGTATGAGGGCACAGATGACCACTCGAACCACAGTTACAGGTAAGCAACCTGTTCTTTCTGGTCTTGTAATAACCCAGTGTAACTACTAGTTTTTTAAGTGGTCTGACTGTGGACACACAGTGTTCTGATCTTCTCGTGGGGTCTCATTCTGCTGAGGCGAAATGAGAAATCAAGGAATGTGATGATCAAGGGCCAGAATTGGAGCCAGATCTCCAGGTAGCTTCAGTGGCTTTTACAAAGGTGAAGCTAGAGTAGCGTGGAATGAATTGTAAAAGGTTCAGATACCTTTCAGACACATGTAAAGAAGCAAGAAATAATGTAGGAGAGAAAGTTGCCACTTTCTTCTGCCCTATGAGCAGTAGCAAATCCAATTTTCTCAAAAGGGATAGATATTTTGATGGACTGTAGGTTTACAGATTAACATGGGTTTATGTGATGCAACTCTAAGTTAATCTGGACACCCTGTGTGATAGGTTTGCCATAAGTCAGAAATGACTTGAATGCACATGACAACAGTGTGACCTATGCTGACAGTGTCTTCAGATATAAATAGTTACAATATTTTTTGTTAATAAAATCCTGGCAGTTTTTTCCCAGTGCACACTGCCTTGCTGGATTTGGAATAAGAGGAATGTGGACTGTCTGTCCTATTTTACTAATTGCTGATAGTAGGGTTATCATAAGGTATCTTGCTGGTTTATTAGCACTTTTCTAAGGAAACTGTTTAAAGGAATATGAATTTTAACCTGTAAAAAAATAATTTCATATCCAAACATAAAACCAAATTTTTACTATCTGAAACGTGATTTCCAGAGTTAAGGCTAACTGATAAATATGGCATCTAGATAGAATGTTATGTTAATTTGAGTAGAACTGCTGTCATGTGGATTAAATGGATGGCAGTGTTGAGTTTCCTGGGCAGATAATGGGCACCCTGTCTTGTCTCTCATTTAGGAGTGCAAATACCAACTTCCAGTTTCTAGGATTCTTGGTAATGATGTTGAGCTCATGGCTTTAGCTGTTACTGATTGAGGTGCTGTGTTGTAAATACTTCAGACTTCTGGCAGACATTCCCATTCTACCCTATCAAATGTCTTTGGTGTCTCTAGAAACAAAAGCAAGTTGGTGGATTCTGTTATCTGAATTAATAGAATTTCTTATTTTTACATTATATTTATGTTATTACTTTTACATTAACTTGACTATTTTTTTTAAAAAACTGTTTTGTCAGGATGTTTATATTTTACTAAGCATGTAATTCAGTTTAGCTGCTAAAATTCCAGCCACTACTTTATGAAAATTTTAGTGGTGAGCAACCTTGCTGAGCAAATTCTGCCCTTCTGTAGAAATTAGTACTGTTTTGATCTGCTACCAGCTATTTGGAAAGGACCTTCTCCAAAACAGAAGTTTGAAAAACCCAGTTACTAAAACTTCTAATCCTGGGGACATCATTCATTAAAGTATTTCAGTATAAGACTGAATGTCCTTCTCAATTAATTTCAATTTTGTTATTCCCCAGAACAAATTTTGGTAGCTGAAGAAAATATCTTTGCTTTCTCATTTGAGGCATTCAGTTTGATAAATGAATAATAAAATGTTTCATAATACTTGATTCCCCCTTTTAAAAATTTATTTCTAATTTTTGTTGGCAGATCTGATTTTTTTTTCAATACTAAAGTGATTTTTCCATTTATTGCTTTGTCACTGTTTTAGTCTGATTTTGAGAAGACAAAATCTCAGCAGGAGCAGGAAGAAAAACTCATCATTACTGCTTGGTATAATATGGTGAGTTGAAATGGGGTTTGAGATCAGTGTAAGGAAAGAGGGAGAGCAGGGCGTGCTGCTGTGCAGCAGAATTCAGGCTACAGGTATGTACTGGCAATACACTTTACACAGATAAACAGCCTTGCAGATCTGCATGTGGACTTCCATATATAAAGGATTAAACATTCCAAGAATCTCACTCTTTCTTAAATGCCTGCTTCTAGTACGGTTGTTGACATATTTTCAACCACTAGGCCAGAGGTAGGGATAGTCCCCCCCAGCAGGTGCTTGGGCCTGTAGTTCCTACCCAACATGGTCAGTGGTAAGGGATTGTAGGCACTGTAGTCCACAATCCATGGAGGGCCAAAGGTGTCAGGAATTTCTCCCTGCCAGGCCGCAGCCAGCAAGGGAGGAGAGAGGTCAGGAACATTTGGGGAGTCGAAATATACCAAACACCAGGAAAACACAAGCCGAGCCAGGTCAAGGTCTAGTCCAGAGGCAGAGATCCATCTGGAGGGTTTCAGGGAGCAGGAGACACAAAGGTTGTGAGGGCTTGCTAATAATTTGCTGCAAGCAAGGAGCAGCCACGCCGGCAGACTTAAATAGCCACTGTGAGCAGGTGCTGCTTGTTATTGTCTCCTCAGCTTAGTCCAGGCAGACTCTCTCTCAGCAGCCTGTTCCAGCCTTCTGCGTGATTGAGGGCTGATGGGCACAGCTGGCTGCAACCCCTCTGCATCACTGCTGGTTCCCTCTCCATCATGAGCTGGCTGGGGCAACACAGTCTCTGTTTGACCTTCCAGTCCAGGGGATGTTTGCAGGTTGACTTGCTCAGTCACTGGCTTGGCCCCCTGCACAATCAGTTGCTCCTCAATCACAGCATCATCATCTATCACAAAAGGTACACCTTTCTCAGAAGAGTCTTCAGAGCGAAACATCTGAAGGGTTTCACAGGACTTCTACTGGTGATAATTAGGGCTTGTATCCATTGTATATCCATTGTGTATTGTTCTTCCTGTCCTCCATGTGTTCAGCTAAAGTAGACTTGCCTGCACAAAACAAGTACATGTGCACTTTGTATTTTATAAACAGCTTTATGTGTTATTTCACATGCTGTATTAAGCAGCACCAAATAGAGCATTAAATATTGGTTTCACTTGACCTTTCTCTTCATGCAGAATTTTTAATCTTCTGGCACATAGTACCTACAGTAATGGTTAGAGCCTTGTGGAGGGATGATGTTGGTGAAGAATCATCATTCCTGGGCCTGAAGGCGCAAATCAAAATCCTTTGCTTGTCTCCTGCAGGGCCTGGCATTGCATCAACGAGCCACTGAAGAGCGATCTTCCACCCCTGCAACAGTCCAGTCCTTCTTGGCTCAGCAAAGACTAGCCACCAATACTCGGCGGAGCCACCATGGCCGAGCTCAGCCTTTGCTGCTTCGATATATTGGAACAGACAGGCCTTCTCAGTTATCATGATCTGGAAAAGCTGTCCAACGAATGCTTGCTTGGTGCAGTGTATCCAAGGGGTGTGAAATCTGACCTCCTGCTTGTAATGCAGTAGTACCTCTTTGAAAACTCCAGTTTCCATCTGTGTTGTTGACATTATATGTTCAACTGCACAAGATTCTTCAAGCCACTGTCCTCTTGTTTGACAGGAATCTTTGACAGAAAGCAGTTGGATCTTCTCTTATGAATGTAAACTTGTCTGCTCTCTTTTCTTCCACAGCTGGGGACTGTCACAAAGATAGGCACTCTTGGACCACCATTCCTCCTGATCCCTTTTAAATGCAGATTCCTTTTCATAATCCTTTTCATGCCATCTTAAAAATATTCTTCCCCCAGGACTTTCATCTTGCTATAAAGTATCTGGATGGGGCAGGGGTTCTTTTTTTGGCACTGCTATTCTGATTTTTTCTGTGGGAGCAGTAAGGGTATTACCCACATTCTCGATTATTTTTGGCAGGACTTGGAACAGTTACTCTTGTGTATTACAGCTCCTTGCAGTCCTCACCCAGCACAACCATTGGCCATGCTAGGTGGGGAATTCTGAGAGTCGTTGTCCAATAGTAACTTTTCCAAGCCTCGTATTGTGGTGCTGAATGTAGAAGGAAGAGGTAGCTGCTATGTTCTTGGTCTTGTGATCACAGTTTGACTCCTTTAAACAAGAGTGACAGCCTGAGGCACCCCCGCCCCCACTCATGGCCAATTCAGTGCCTGAGGCACATCTGACATAGCTTTATTGAGTGGCTTATGGCTCCCTTCTAAGAAGGGACTTGGCTTCAGTGCAAAAAAAGCAAATCAAAAACTTCTCTGCTTGACACTTGTCTGAACACTAAACTAGCTTTAGGTTTAAGGGAGCAGGAAACAGCCTGCAGTCCTGTCCATTAGCAGTTGGTGTGCACAACTTTACTGTCTTCACAGCAGTTGTTGGCCTGGTACTTTAAAAAGAAGTGATATTGTTTTTTAACCCCATTGATTATTTGTTTCCTCTCTTTGAATCTTATTCCCATTCTGGGAGGAATTAAAGACGTAGTATCGTTTTAAAAATAATCTGTTCTTTAAAACTTTGTTTTGAGTAAAGATCATAGTTTTAATGCTGTAAATGATACATTTTGTAAAGTTTTCTTGTTCATCCAGGCAGATATCTCTGCCACTTTATTTTTCTATTGGACATAAAAACCTGGCATTAAGTTACACAGGGAGAGATGTCTGTAGAATCTTTGCATTACAAATAAAAGACTATAAGATTTCCTTGTCATTTCATTTCTCTGTTGAAAATGTCTCCTGTTTTGGAGATACCTTACTCTGAAAGTTATAACTTAACAATAGTTTCTTGCACTGACTTTTGGAAAAGGTGGGATTTCTCTCCCATAGAATAATAGAATCATAGAAATGTAGAGTTGGAAGAGACCACAAGGGCCATCCAGTCCAACCCCCTGCCATGCAGGAACACCCTCAAAGCACTCCTGACGAGTGGCCATCCAGCCTCCGCTTAAAAACCTCCAACGAAGGAGGCTCCACCACACTCCGTGGCAGCACATTCCACTGCCGGACAGCCCTGACCGTCAGGAAATTCTTCCTGAGGTTCAGGTGGAATCGCCCCTCCTGCAGCTTGTATCCATTGCTCCTTGTCCTGGTCTCAAGAGCAGGAGAAAACAAGCCCACTCCCTCCTCAACATGACATCCCTTCAAATATTTAAACATGGCTATCATGTCCCCTCTCAACCTTCTCTTCTGCAGACTAAACATACCCAGCTCTCTTAAGTCTGTCCTCATAGGGCATGGCTTCCAGGCCCCTCACCATTTTGGTTGCCCTCCTCTGGACCTGCTCCAGCTTATCCATATCCTTCTTGAATTGGGGTGCCCAGAATTGGACGCACTATTCAAGATGAGGTCTAACCAATGCAGAATAAAGTACCAATACCTCCCTCGATCTAGACCCCATACTCCTATTGATGCAACCAAGAATTGCGTTGGCTTTCTTGGCTGCCGCATCACACTGCTGACTCATGTTCAGCTTGTAGTCTATTAAGACTCCTAGATCCCTTTCACACGTACTGTTAGCAGCCACGTGTCCCCCATCCTATATTTCTGCATACCATTTTTTCTGCCTAAGTGTAGGACCTTACATTTCTCTCTGTTGAAATTCATTTTGTTAGCCTTGGCCCAGCTCTCCAATCTGTCCGGGTCCTTTTGAATTTTGATCATGTCAGCAGGCGTATTAGCAACCCCTCCCAATTTGGTGTCATCTGCAAATTTGATCAGCGTGCCCTCTATGCCTTCATCCAAGTCATTAATGAAGATACTGAACAGCACCGGGCCCAGGACACCATCACCTCTTAAATATGCTTGGCCACACGATGTGCTCTTTTAAAACAGTGGTTCTCAACCTGTGGGTCCCCAGATGTTTTTGGACTTCAGCTCCCAGAAGCCCTGAGCATTGACCATAGTGTCAGGGGCTTCTGGGAGCTGAAGTCCACAAACATCTGGGGACCCACAGGTTGAGAACCACTGTTTTAAAAGAATTTCAGCCTGTAGTCACCATTTACTACTGCCACAAATTAATTTTTTTTCCCCTAGGTAGCCAACCACAACACTTCCTAGCAGTGTCTCTTTTACTGGCTCCTAGCTTTTAAATTCGCTGGTCTTACTAGCTGCACAGCAGGCATCCAGACATGATGAATTTAGCTGCTAGCAAAATACTATCATGTAGATTGCTAACTCTTTCAAATGAAATTTGCAATAGGTGGTACCGCTCAACCAGCATCTCCAGTGTCATTAGGGATGTTAATCTGCTCTGTGTTTTTGTTTGAACTTTAGAGGAATTATGCAAGGTGCTGAACCTGTTTTGGTGATAACACTGCTCAAGTTTAGATGGCAAACTTGAGAGAAATCAGCTCACTCTTGTCAGAGGCACCTGTCAACTGTACTCCAGTAAGGATTGCGGTTGGTACAAAAATTAGAACAGGTTTCCTTGGAGAGCAAAAACTTGAGAGAAGAAACATGGGGCAACTGCTCTGATACCCAAAGGACAAAGCAGAATATATGAGCCACCTGTGGGATCTTGTCCCCAAATTGGAATATTATAAATACCTTCCATGAGGACCATATTAATCCACTATTGCACCAGCAGCAAACACTAACTTCAGTTTGGGTTTTCATTTTAAAGTCACATGTCAATTTGACAGGCTGGAATGGGGTCAGAAGAAAGCAACAGCCTTGGTACTGTGGGTGTCTATGCAAAATCTGGCACAGTATAAGTACCTTCAAAAAAAGTGTCTCTGAAGAGTTTGAATATTGAAGAATAAGTGAGTTGGAGTGGAAGGGGGAAAATATGGGAATCTGTCCTGGCTTTTATGCAGTAGTAGGCTGTTGTACAAAACCTCATTTAAGTTAAAGTAACCACTGGGAAAAATCACCTCTGTCCTTCATTGAAGAAACCTGGTTTTAGGGCACAAATCAGTACCGACCCTTTGTATGTGAGCTGTTTTCACTCCTACTGTACCGGGACTTAAAGATTTTGTGTTCTCATACTGTTATGAAATAGAACTGAAATATAACTGCTGACAAAGAGTGGTTGCCACCTGGTGTGTTCTACATCCCTTCAGCGACCCTTCTGCTTTCAAAGATGTTGCTGTGTTGCCACTCATGACCTAAGCAGCTGGACTGGCCATTAGACCATCTGCACATAGAATAGGCTGTTTTAAAATCCAATTTTGAGAAAAAATACTTTTCTTTAAAGTAAAATTATCAGCTTTAGAGAATTCTGTCTTTTGCTTTTTCTGGACTAGACTTTTTGGAATGGCAGCTCCTCACCATTGGCTATGTTGGCTAGGGCTGATAAAAGTTGTAGGCAAAAAAAAAAAAACCAGTTCTGAAAGACCACAATTTTTCACTCTGTTCTAAACTATGAAGAGGAAATCTTTTCTCCCTGTCATATACTGGTGAAACTCGGGGTTATACACAGTGTGTGATTCATGAAATCACTGCACCGAGATATTTTGCCATCTTGTACAGCTTTGAAAATGGGATGAGAGAAATGCATATAGAGTAAATGTAGCAGTTAACTACTGGAAATTAGCCATCACAACTCTCTTCAGGGCTAGCATACTACTAAACAGCCAATTGCCAGGGAAGGCTGTTGCCCATCTAGAACCATTGGATCAACTGCTATTAGAAAAAAGGATGGTGAATCTCTGGTCTGATCTAGGAAAACTAATTTTTGCCTAGTAGAATTCAGTCTATTGAATTCATGAGAATTCTGTATGGTTTGGCAGATAATGCAGACATACCCCAGTTAACAAAGCCACTGACAGAGAAACTTCTTTTTCATGTCTGCTCACACCCACTTTTCCTCCCTATCCTCTGTCTAACTGGAAGATTTCTAGTAGTATTGGCATTGACATAATGGTGAGGAAGACCTGGAGCAACACAGAATTTCAGTGATGGGATGCAGCAGCATGTCTGCAGTAAATAATGCAATATAGCTTGTGCTAAGAAAGAGCACGATTCTACCCGCGAAGGATGCTGTAGCTGGAGTTTTTCCATTAAGGAAGAAGCTGGACTCTTCGGCCTATAAAGCCCCTTTCAACTCCATAGTTGAATGATTCTAGCCAATCCTACTGTAGCTGCATGTGCCTGACTACAGCAGCAGCTGCCAGCAGAATCCCTTACTGAGCATGTGTTAATAGCAAAACAGAGGAGGAGGAGAGGAGATACTCCCTTCGCTATCTACCCCTGTCATGTTAAAGAAGCACAGATCTATCAGTTTGGCCACTTGTTGAAAGAAAAAGCCATCCCTAGATGCATTTTGGAAGTCTTCAAGTAGAAAGTTCAAGATGTGCTTATTTGTGCAAGGTTGTTGGTTTATTTCTTATGTGCATGTTGTTAGTTTTGATTTAAAAGTTTGATGAAACATGTTGAGGTGTCTGTGTGTGTGTGTGTGTGAGCCGGGGGGACAGGAACGGGAAGGGACGGGACGGGACAGGACAGGGGGAATCTGTCTCTAGTCCTTCTGTATTATAACTGCCTCTGGTACCAACTTTTCAGTTAAGGAAGTAATGTTCAAGAACACAGCTTACTTGGTTAACTGAAGTATACTTATATTGATACCTGGGGGGGAAGTGTTGGTGGGTAACATTGTATTAATAGACACACTGCCCACAAAAATCATTACTGTGTATCAAATACAATTTAATAAAATTATTTTAAACAAACAAGTTTTAGGAAGAAGGCTCCAAATTACTCCCTGATATCTCTTTCTGCTCATGATCAGATGACAGTATGGGATGAAGGAATGAAAGACAATAACCAGCACTGGCTGTGAGTACACTTGCAGGAGCAGTTTGGTGTTCATTTCTATGTCTCTGTTGCACATGTAGTTTGATGAAAACCAAATTATATTTGGTCAACATGGCCTGTTCACTTCATTCCTTAATTTGTGAGTGAGATACAACACGACGATGCACCAAAATCAGATTTTCATCAGGAGCCATAATTTTTAAAAATGACTTTTGCCCAATGGCAGCACTAAGGATAGAGAGTATTTCAATGGTCACAGATGCAAATTTCCCTGAACTGCCAATTGGAAAATCTCTTCCACCAGTCTCATTTCCTCTGTTCATTCAGGCCCTCTGTCAAAGAGTACCACTAGGGACGATCACCCCTTGCAGTAGCTCCACTACAACCTATAGAGGCTGAGGTACTCATGCCACATTTTCCTCTTCAATTGGGCTCTGTAGCCAGGGAGGGTAGCTGGTGGATGGAAGGCCTCCTTTGCTGGGAATCTCCTTTGGACTGTGAAGGAGGGAAGGATCTGAAGAGCCATGTTGTAGGAGAGGCTGGGACACGTCATCAACTGTTTCAGAAGCAGACATGTCCACAAGAGACACACCATCTTGAGAATGAGTTGCGACATTCTCCTGAGGTGGGTCACTCAGCCCATCTGCCTGGGCTTCAGGATACATATCTGTTCCTAAGCCAGTGGCATCATGGCTGGGGTTTCCTTCCCCCTCATTGCTGAAGTGAATGCTATTGCTGGGGAAGTGCTGCCCCGGAGGCCCACAAGTGCAGTCAGTGGTCTGCGTGTCCTGACAGAGGCAGCTGTAGGTAGTGGATGCTTCTGAAACACAGCTATTCTTGCGTCTCAGCAGGGAGAGTCGACGGCCAAAGCCTCCAGGCACAGGGGCTGTGGAAAGCAGGCGGTTCAAGAGGTGGGCTGGTACATTGCGGCCATGTTCAAGGCCCTCCGCAATCTCTTCTAGAGGTTGGAACTGCATGTCTTCCTTGGGTATGCTAGAAATCAAGGCAGGGATGTTAAACAGAGCAACTCAACCACCCCAGATTGTGTCAACACTGCCCTTAACCGTCTACACTCCTTGTCAGGTTCACTGGAAAAAATGATAGTTTTATTGGTATGCTCCCCATTTTGCCAGTAGTCAAGGTTGGGTTTGTGACCTGACTCTTCCCCAAACAAGGAAGGAAGAAAGGTCAAAAAGAAAGAGAGCTCTACTTTTACTGAATGAAAATTCTTCCATGACACACTGCATTTCCTCCATGTATATAATACCCACAACCAAGCCAGAAAACTGCATTTCTATTCTCTGTTTTACAGCGATAGCAATCCTTACGTCATGTCAAAAGTGGAGCCCTGGAAGGACGGCTGTTGCAACAGGAAAACAGTGGCTGCGGTGTATGGGGCCCGAGGGTTTGAAGCATCCCAATACCGATCCTTCTCCAGGAGAGGCAGGTCCCCGTACATCTCGTCCACAGCCATCATGGAGACCTGGAAAGGAAGGGAAGACTTCCAAAGGTAGAAAATATGGCTGTGGGGGCAGGGACCAAATGCCCGGTTGTAGTGGTGCTGCTGATGGTGGTGTGGGGATTTAGGTCCTAGTGCTGGAATTGCAGTTGTCAGGTAACTGCAATGATCTTACACACTGGGTAATTATAAGGTGGAACTGTAGTTGAGCAAGTCCCCCAGATATGAGTGTGCTTATATCAAAAGTTGATGTCATGCAGGGCTTTCCCACAGCCTTGACTCTTCTTCTCTTCCTTACAAAGGAGGAGGAGGAGCAATGTGCTATTAGATGCTGCTTGCCAACTTTAGCTGACAGTGTGGGCCACTTTGTTCTTCCTTCCTTTTTCCAGTGCTATCTCCACTAAGTGACCAAAGATATTGAGCTTGGAGATGCCCTTCAGAATAGGCTCTGGAGGGTGGTGAAGGGCTCATACAGAAGATGGAACTCAGCTGGAGACCCTGGAGGGCAGATTAGGTCCACAGGCTGGCAGTTCCCCTCCCACCGCCATCTCCTTCTCAAGTATTGCTTTGACCAGTCCATAACAGGAGGGGTGGAATTACCTGGAAATTCCTGTCAATCAGCAGATTGGTTTCAAAGTCATCATCATCCTCCCCAAAAGGGTTAATGAGCTGCTCAGCCACCTGAAGGGTATACAGATCAACAGTAAGGAAGAGGGGCACTCCCTTCACAGGCTTGGTACCCAGCCCTGCCTAGCAGCCTTTTCATTTGTTGCCAGCAGTAAAGAACAGACATGGCAAAAGGAAGGCCCCTCAGTCCCTCTTCCAGCTTTCTGGACCCCTCTTGCATAATTCAACAATTGTCTGGTACGGTCTCCCCCCACTCCTTCCTCCCTCTTTCTTCCTCTCTGTGTCTCTCCCTGGTTACTTCCATACCATACCAGCAAGCTAATATGCCACACCATATCTCCCAGCTGCCATACCTTGAGCCATCCAACATAGAAGAAGAACTGGAGCAGGGTAAAAACAGGGAGCCAGAGATCCAAGTCATGTCCCTTATAACCCTGGGCTGGGTCAAGAAACTGCCGCCCAATGAGACAGGAAAGAAAGTAGCTGTACACAGCGATGGTAACCACCTGTCAGGGTAGGACAAGAAACAGGCAAAGAAACTCAAGTGGCAGTCACAGAAGCTAGGAGACCTGGCCTCTTGACAGGAGTACCCAGAGGCCTCCATGTGAATAGTGTAGTGAATCCACTCTGGATTCAATTCCAAATTTTAAAGGAGCTTTCCAGGGCACTGAACTCCTCTGCCAAGTAAGTTCAACACCTTGGATATCTCCTTTAGGCAACTGTAATGAAATCCAGAGTAGATTCACTGCCCATCTAATGTGGGGGTAACCTCTGCCTTGTCCCTGCCACTTGGCCCTAAATAGATTAATTACTCAAGTAAATATTTCAAAAAATTCCAGGAGTTTCCTTACTCCATTCTACAGCCAAGTTCAGCAGATGCCCGGATGATTGTTTGTTTGTTTAGAATGTCATACAAGCAGAAACTTCTGCACAATTCATTATAACATCAGTAAAAGCTACAACTCAAGTATTAAAGCATCAAAGCAGCAGGAGTAAAAACAATAAGGAAAGCACTGTGCTTTAACTACAAGCAGCTTGAAATAACAAGATCTTTTAAAAGTCAGTAAAGTAGGGGGGCATATGTATATCCTCAAAGAGAGAATTTTATATAAACAGAGGCCACCAATTGAAAGGTTCTGGCTGGCATCCTGTTCAGTAGTTATGAGGCCATAAGGTAGACTTGTGAACTCATAGCTTTTGCAATGTGTATTTATAGTCATTAATGTGACCCTCCCCAAAACCTACCTTTTCAGCCAGGCAGCACCCAAATTGAAGGGTTTTTGAGGTACTGCAGCTCAGGGCACTGGGCAATGTTGTCTGCAGCAATCTTCCAGTCGCAGGGCTCACTGAGACAAGGAGTTGTGGCAGGACCCTGATGGTTCTCTCCGGCTGCCTGTTCTCAATGCACCCTGCAACCAGAGGAGCACTGCAACCATCTCTTTCCAGTGCCCCAAACTGCAGCATCTTGGAAATCCTTCAGTTGGGGTGCTGTCTGGCTGAAAAGGTAGGTTTCTGGAAGGAAGTGTTGTCAGATGTAGCTACAATGATACAGCTCCACTATTGTAGTTATATCTGATGGTGCAGGATCTCTGCCTCTGTTTTTAGTGCCCACTAATCTGATAGATCTTTTTTGTTCACTTACAAACAACTTTCTCCTCAGTTGGACTCTGAAGTACACCTGGATGACAGAAGACTATAGTGATAGGATGGTTCCAGGCACAGTTATGAGTGAGAAGTGCTGTATACATGATGGGTTAAAACATCCCTCCTTCCCACCAACTTTCCCTTTACACCTCAGCAAGAATCAGGCAGCCCCCCCCCCACATTTTTTAATTGCAGCTTCTACTGTTTCTCAGCATTGGCTATGCTGGCTAGTACTACTCAGAGAGGCAGCCAGACAACATCTGGAAGGTCACATGATTCCCACCCCTGCTCTACAGGTCTCCCCCTTCATGATTTCATTAAATAAATTTGGGGAGACATTGGCTAATTGTCATTGAGGTTATAACTTCATCAGAAGGTGTACATCAAGCCCTCAGCTTGTATGCCTGTTCAGTCAAACTCAGTACCATATACATAAGGAGAATAGCTTTTACTCAGATAGACATTTGGATATGATATCACTAAAAATAGCTTCAGAATTAGCCACTGTGATATGCAGGTAAGTGGTCTCAGGATAAGGACCTTCATAGAACACAGGTAAATAGTTGTAGAATGAGAAGCTGGGGAAGAGAGAGACTGGGAGATTAACCATCACAGTGAACAAGCAAAACTACAAACACATCAATAGAAGGAAAGTGGCTGAGAAGATGAGAAAGGGTGCTTAGCATGAGCTACTCTTAGGCTGTTCCTTGACTTTCCTGGATTCTTTTTTGTAGAGGGGCACATCTCCTGGTTACCTCTAAGTCTCTCACTGATTTAAGCTCTCCTGGGTATCTTCCCAACTCTAAAAAAAGAGGCAAGCTGCTATACGAGTCCTGGGTAAGAGCCTTCCATTCCCTTCTAATTCACGTCCAAAGGAGAAGTCTGGAGCTACTGCATCATTTCTGCCATCTTACAGCTTCTGCTCCCCAATTCCCCCTCTGAAGAGCCCACTGGTGGTCTTTTATTGGCTCCTTCCTTCCACATCCCTGCAGAGGTTTCAACTGAGGCCAGCAACTTGCTCTTATTCATTCCTGAACTCAGGGGGTTGGGAGCAGGCAAGGTGATGCCTCTGGTGAGTCCTTCCCTTCCACATTAACGTAAGAAGTAATTCCACCATCCAGAAGAACGCTATGGAACCTTTGCCATAATAACTTAGTGTGGTGATGAGGCTTCGACTTCTGAAAGGCGGACGCCAAACATTTGGATGGCCAAGTTCAGCATAAGTTCCTATGTATCCTTCAGTTTTGCCCACTTTAGTGAGAAAGAATACAGTAACCTAAAGGAGGTTCACCAGAACACAGCCCACTCACAAATGGAATGCAACTCACCTGGGTGTAAACTAATGGCACACTGATCCAGTCATAGTGGTACAGCATACTACAATTGCCTCGAAAGAGATTTAGCTCCTTTAACAGAAGAACAGCCATTATTAAATGTCTGCTTGACTAAAGCAATTCAATCTAGCTTTAAGCGTATTTTTGGCAAAGAAACAAATCTCTGGTGACCCCAGGATATGAACCATGATAGGACAAGCACATGGGAAATGCAGTCCAGCTGATTTTCCAGGGTCTCTCAGTGGCATGTGATGTCATTTGACCATTTATCTTTCTGGACAGGATCTCCTGAGCTGGAGATGGAAGGCACATTGGTTTTGACAGTTCTACTGCTACTTGGAGGATCAGTTCCAGAAGGTGGTGATGTGGGGCTGTTGCTTGACTCTAAGGTATTTATACGATATAGGAGTCTCAAAAGGTATGATGTTTTCCAACATTTAGATGAAGCTGCATTGAAAGAGGTCACCCTAGGATCTCTGGTGAGGTTTCACTGGTAAGCAGATGACACCCAGCTCTACTTCTCACTTTCATCTGAGTCAGATGAGGAAGTGAAAGTGCTGCCTTAATGTCTGGAATCAGAAATGAGCTGGAGAAGGGCCAAAGCCATGAAACTCCATCCTCACTAAATGGACTTCCTGTGAATAAGTGGTTTAAACTGTTCAGGGTGCTGCTGTTTGGCCTGTTCCAGGCAGAGTTAGTCTTTGCTTTAGGGATCAAGTTCCCAACCTAGAGGCACCCCTAGATCCATGTTTGTCCCTGGAGACTTCTGTGACATTCACCACGTCTCATCAGCTGAGACTGAAGTGCTAACTGTGGCTTTTCCCAGATAGAGACAGCATCTGGTCATGGTCATCCATGCTCTGGCAACAGTCAGGATTGAGTACTATAAGGAATTATATGTAGGGTTCCCTCTGAAGACTACCTAGGAATCACCATTCAGAATTTAACTGCCACATTAACACATCTAACTGGGTACTAGAATCTCATTATACCAATGCCTACATTGCTTCATTGAAAGGGCAGCCCAAGTTTGACACTTGAAGCAAAAGACAAGATGGTACAGTCCCTTGCGCCATTACAGAAGCTGACTGGGCAGTTGATAAGATGAATGGCATCCTCCACCACACCTGAGGCAGGGGGATAGTTGGGGAGGCTTAAGAGAGACTGTGTGGCATGGCAGTACTGCTCTGCTTTCCAGAAAGGGGAACTCTTGGGGAGCTTAGGAGAAATAGCCCAGAGTGTTACTGCTTACTGCTGCCTGAAAGTGCTGCCACATTCTGCCTAACAGTAGAGCCAGCCCTGTTGTCCCATCTGTTTCCAAGCACAATTCAAACTATTGGTGTTGAGGTAGTCTTTTGTTCCTCCATAGGAATAACTGTACTCATATCAACTCCCAAACAGCTGAAATCATAAAATTAGAGGCTCCTCCAGGCACCCTCACTGTTTGAGGCATGGTAAGCTGATCGGAGACAATGTTTTTAATAGCCAAGACTCATTAGAGGAATTCTCTCCACCCAAGAAGTTTAACTGCCACCTGCTTTGTTGGCTGTTCAATGTCAGGCAAAGATGCTTCTTTGCTTGCTTGCTTGCTTGCTTGCTTGCTTGCTTGCTTGCTTGCTTGCTTGCTTGCTTGCTTGCTCGCTTGCTCGCTTGCTTGCTTTCTCAGGCCTTTGGGCTCATACGCTTCTTAATCATTTCTGCCTACTGGTTTTAACTCTTAGACATTTTTTAGTTGTCTGGGATTTTTGTGATTTGGTATTATTGTTATTTAACCTATTAGTTGCAGTACACAAAGCACTCTGTACAAACAATACTTTCTACATTCTTTGGCCATTTCTGCCCTATACTGTTATAGTGCTATTATTCCAGTTTCAACATCCTGTGGAATTCTGGGGTTTGTAATTTACTGAGGCCAAAGAGCTCTCTAGTTGAACATTCTAAATGCCCCTCCCTAAACTGCACACTCCAGGATTCCAGAGGATGTGGAAAGTGGAATAATAGCACTATAACAGTATAGTGCAAAATGGTCATAGAGTAAGAAAAGAATTAAAGATTGAAGCTCTGCCACTACATAAATATTCCACAGGTCTCCTGCTTTGGAAGATAAAAGAAAACTCTGAGACAAAGAAGAATAGAAAATACATCTTTCTAAACTACAACTCTGGGCAGTGGCCATGCTGTTTGTAGGACTCTAGAAGTTATAGTCTAAAAGGTAACTAATTCAAATTCTTCCAAAGACAGCATACCACCATTCATTGTTCATTCTTACGATATACACTTTCATTACATATTTTGTGCTTGCCAATTTAATGGTTATGCTTAGGATCAACACTTGGTGAGAGGGTGGAGAATTAGGGTAGCGTACTCCAGCAGAACTCAGATCCTCTCCCAGCATTTCTGGGTAAGAAGAAGTAGTTACTTAGCTTATCAAAGTCTACACTCCAAGGACAAGAATAGCCAACCTCACCTCCATGAGCAACTTGAGAGCGCAGTTATCACGTATGCGGCCTTCTTTGCGTGCCTGTGCAGCTAAATTGGTAAACCAAACACAAGGGATCCAGTATCTGTTATAGGAGGTGTTAAAATTTTCAAATTTCTTGCGCTCTTCCCGAGTCATGAAGCCTGGAAAAATAAACAGAATAATACTGACTGCATAGCCTCCACCATTATTAATCTAGTAGTTATCCAGATTCAAGTTCTCATTATTTATCTAGTAGTTATCCAAGTTCAAGTTCTCATTATATTTACCCTGTATAGAGTTGGGGTACACTTAATGCTGCCTGACACCTTCTAGCATCCCCATCCAGCAAGGCTGAGAGACACTCCCTAGTGTTATGCTAAAAATTTGGATTCACCGTAGACCCCACAGGGAAGTGTATGTACTCTGCTCTAGTTCCCCACCATCTAGATGGTCTTTTGGTTCTTTTTCTTACGCATACACACACATTGTGTGCACGTGTACGAAAAGAACAGGTTGCTTTCTTGTAACTATGGTTCTTCAAGTGGTCATCTGAGCCCTCACACAATGGGATCTTCACGCATGCATAGTAGCTTTCAGAAAGTTCTAGAGCTGAGCAGCTTGGCAGGAACCCCTCCCCCATACAGTACTGAGCATGCTCAGTCCTGCCAAGCCAACGGTCTCTCCTCAGTTTTGAAGTCCGCCGAAGCAGGACCTGAAGAGGGGAAGGCTGAGTGTGTGTGTGCACAGATGACCACTCGAAGAACCACAGTTACAGGTTAGCAACCTGTTCTTCTTCTTCATGGTCTCTGTGCCTCACACAATGGGAGACTGAATAGCTTACCAGTGGACAGTGGGTCAGGTCCTACACCACAGAAGACAGCACCACACGACCAAAGCAGGCATCACACCGGGCCCGACAGTCCAGACGGTAGTGGCATACAAAGGTCAAGGGTCGTGACCAGGCAGCCACACGACAGAGTTCTTGCAGATCAACTCTCCAGAGGAGAGCTGCTGAGGATGCCACAGCCCTTGTGGAGTGGACACGGAGCAGGGCTGGCGGAGGTTGTCTGGTCAGTTCATATGCCAGGAGAATGGTCTGGGCCACCCACTTGGAAAATCACTGGGTGGACACTTTATGGTCCTTCCGGCGACCACCATGACAAACAAACAGGTGGGGAGTCTGGCGGAAGGACAAAGTCTGTTGGATGTAAAAAGCCAGAGCTCGATGGATGTTGAGCGAATTAAGCAATTGTTCCGGAGGTGTAGCCGGGTCAGGATAGAAATTAGGAAGGATGACATCTTGGTTGAGATGGAAATCCGAGTCGACCTTAGGCAGGAAGGAGATGTCCAGGGGCAGCACTACCTTGTTGCAATGGAAGACAAGGAACGGTTCATCTGAATGGAGCGCGGTAAGCTCACTTGCTCACCTAGCTGAGGTGACAGCAATGAGGAAGGACATCTTCATAGTGAGGAGTCGGTCATCTGAGGTAGCCATGGGTTCAACGGGTGGTCGCGTCAGTTGAGAGAGGACCAAGGACAGAGACCAAAGCGGCAGTGGTGGAGTTGTTGGAGGGTAAAGGTGTTGTAGCCCTTTCAGAAATTGTTCAAGGGTAGCATCATGGAAAAGTGCTGCAAAAAGGGTACCACGCGGCTGATAGGCTATGATGGCCTACACCTGAAGAGATGAGAAGGTGAGACCCTGTTCCCGGAGGTGCAAGAGGAAATGCAACACAGTGGGCAGAGCAGTCAGTGATGCCGGTTCTTGGGGAGCATCACCGAAGGCCAGGAACTGTTGCCACTTGTAGTGATAAGATCAGTGCATAGACTCCTTCCTGGCAGCCATGAGGACAGCCCAAATGGCTGGAGAATCTAAGGAATTATCCTCCACACGTGAAGACACAGAAGTGGCATGTCTGGATGGAGAACAAGGCCATCCAAGTGTGACAGTAGGTCTGGCGCTGATGGAAGTTTCAGAGTGCGGCCTCGAGCAGCCGCGAAGAGGGGACCGAACCAATGTTGTCTTGGCCAATACAGAGCCACCAGGATTGCGTTGGTGCCATCCGAGAGAATCTTGGCCACCACTTGACCTAGAAGCAGGAACAGTGGAAACGCGTACAACAGCTCCCTGTCCCGCAGAAACTGGAAGGTGTCGCCAAGAGAGCCGCGGCCCAGGCCGGCCCTTGAGCAGCAGCGGAGGCATTTCTTGTTACGACCGTTCGCAAAGCGATCGATGGTCAGAGCACCCCAGCGGGACAGTATCATCTGGAAAGCAGCATCGGAGAGGGACCACTCGTGGTGACATGAGGCATCCCTGCTCAGCGTGTCTGCTGTGACATTGTCTCGGCCCGCCAGATGGATTGCGATGGAGTGAATGCGCAGTGGTACGCACCAGTCCCAAAGTCGAAGAGTGAGGTGAAGAAGGGTGGACGAGTGGGTGCCCACCTGTTTGTTCACATAGCAGACGGCCATTGTGTTGTCTGACAAGATCTGAACTGTCCAGATGATTCCAAGATTGCGGAAGGCTCACAAGGCCTTCAGGATGGCCAGGAGTTCTAAGGCATTGATGTGGAGATGCGTCTCCAGGCTGACCCAGTGACCCTGCACCGTTAGGTTGTCACAGTGTGCTCCCCATCCCGAGAGGGAGGCATCTGTTGTGATCATGACCCGAGGACGAGGCTCGATGAATGGCATCCCAGAAAGTAGGTGCTGGAGGGAGAGCCACCATAGAAGATAGGCTCGCACCCATCGAGGAACCCGCAATAGGCGGTGCTGGTAGTCTCGAAGAGGGTCGAAGACTCTGATGAACCAGTGTTGCAGTGGGCGGGCGCAGAGGCAGGTCACCGCTGTCGTCGCCGCCATGTAGCCAAGAAGCTGCTAGACCCTCCTCGTGGAGACTACCGGGGCACGAAAGACAACAGTAGCAGAGTGCAGGCCCATCTCACTGGCAGGAAGGCCCTGGCAGCGACGGAGTCCAAGGTGGCACCAATGAAGTCCAGAACACAGGTTGGCTCCAGGTGAGACTTTTTGGGGTTCACCCTGAGGCCAAGGCTGGACAGAAGAGACAGTGTGAGATGAATGTCCTCGTACAACTTCTGTTTGCAGGGTGCTACTAACAGCCAGTTGTCTAGGTAAGGGTATATCATAACGCGCTTCGTGCGGAGGTACGATACCACAGAGGCCATGCATTTGGTAAAGACCCTGGGTGCGGTGGAAAGTCCGAATGGCAACACCTTGTACTGGTAGCAAACGCCGTCGACTGCAAACTGAAGGTACCTTCCGTGATGGGGCCGAATTGCGATATGGAAGTAGGCGTTTTGTAGGTCGATAGAGGCGAACCAGTCCCAATGCTGCAGAAAGGGAAGAATGAAAGTTAGAGTGACCATCTTGAATTTTCAGGGGAGAATGTAAGAATTCACCCCCCTGAGGTCCAGGATTGGTCGTAGGGTACTGTCCGATTTTGGCACCATGAAGTACCAGGAGAAGAAGCCGGTGGTACTGGCCGAGGATGAAACCCGCTCTATGGTCCCTTTCTGGAGTAGGGACTGTATCTCCTCTAGCAGGGCCAGGTTGAGGTGGTATACGCCTTGAGGTGGTATACTTTGAAAATCGATGGCGTAATCAAGACGGACAATGAAAAGAACCCAAGAGTCCGTGGTGATGTGACGCCATTCAGTGAGATGAAGAGCCAGCCCTGGGTTTCTGGTGAAGCTGGTGAGCAGGCAGAAAAGTGGATGTGGTGGCAACCTGCGGGAGAAGTAAAAAATATGACTTCACCGTGGAGGAGGACTTATTTGATTAAGGTTGACGTCTCCTCAAGGTCCTCTGTGATGAAGCTGGAAGAGAGGACCGAGCAGAGGTTCGGCAAGGCAAGTGCAATACATAGGAGTAGGCTGATCGATGCCAGGAGGAGTGAGAAGTGGAGGTCTGTTGAGATTGCGGAGTTTGATGGAGCCCCATCCTCTTAGCCGTGAGACAAGCCTTTACGAGATGGTCCATGGCATCGCTGGTGGTAGAGTGGAACAGACCCTGTCCATAGAAAGGCAGGTCTTCAATCCGCTTCCTGCTATCCTCCTGAAGCCCAGCAGATTGCAACCATGCAAAGCGGAGGAGAGCGACCGCGCCCACCATCACCCAAGCTGCACCCTCGGCAGCATGCCAGGAAGAAAGGATTTGCTGATTGGACAAGGCCACCGATTCATCATAGAACTGGATGGCACTTGTCCTGTGATCATCTGGTAAATGAGCCACCAAGGGGTAAAATCTGTCCCAAATATTGCACTGGTAGGCAGCAAGGTATGCTTGGGTGTTAGAAATTCACGCAATCAAAGAAGAGATGGAGTAGAAGTGCCTGCCAAATAAGTCCAATCAGCGACCCACGCAATCCGTCAAAGTAGTATGTGCCCTCTTGCCACCCTTCGTCTGAGACGACTCCATGACGATGGAGTCCACGTCTTTCTTTTGAGTCCTTTAAAGATGTTCCAAGCGATGGGGTATTGGTTGAAGGGAGGCTGGTTGGGCCCATGGATGCTTCAACACCTCTTGCAGTACCAGGAGAAACGGTATTGGGGCTGCCAATGGTGGGTGGGTGTCAACGTAGTGAAAAACCAGGTCCTGCACTGTCAGAGCAGGCCCAGAGACATCAAGGCCCAGGGCATTGGCCATCCTCATCAAAATATCGGAAAACTGCTTCACATCCTCAGGTGCCGAGTCCAGTGTGGGTTTGCCGAATGCCAGCAGCAGCAAAAGAATGCAAATCAGGTGTTGAGTCACCAGAGTCTGAGTCGGAGTCATAAGACTGACAGGACTGGGAAGGCGGTCTTCGGTCACGAGGCAACTCAGACAGTGCAGCAGCGGCCGGAGGGGCTGGAACAGTTACCGAGGATGGTATCGACGACGGTACCGACGGTAGCACAGGCGGTGTCAGTGTCAGTACCAGGAGAACAGCCGGAATTGGATGTACGATAGACTGAGTCAGAATTGAAGCCATCGATGGCTGCAGGGGCAGCGGATGAGTGTCAGCAGGTGGACACAAGATAGTAGCCATCACCTGAGGAAGCGGCGAGACAGGTTGATGTCAAGGTGAGCGGTCACAAGAGCAGCAGTGCAATGGGGATCATTGGTAGCATGAAGACTGTGATCTGGAGCGAGATGGAGACCGCCGGTATCGAGGCGTTGGCCGGTATCGAGATGCCAAAGATGGAGACCAGGAATGACGGTGGTACGGTGACCAGCGATGGACGTCCGCATGGCATCGGTCCCTGTACACAGGAGAGTACGAATAGTACGAACTTGGCTGCTCTCTCCAAACATGCTCATGCCCATAGCGCGCTATGTATGATGCTGACGAGAAGGGTGAATCGAGCCTTGTACGTGACTGACCATGATCCAGACGGTTATCCCACCGTCGTGGGGATCAAAGCCTCTCAGCATGTCCTGGAGAGCGCGCCGCACTGGCCCAGGCACAGTCACAGGAAGGAGCCTTTCGTTGGGAAGGAACCCGAGGGGTGTCAAGACCTGGGTCAGAGGCAACTGGACGGCTGAGCCCAGGATCAGGCTGAGCGTGTGGTAGGAGCGCCGTGGCCTGTATAGCTGATGCAGCAGACTGCGGTGGATCAGATGGAGCTGAACGGTCCTCAGCAGACTGCTCCAGCAACGCTGGCACCACAAGTACCGGAAGCTGGGCTTCGTCCTGCTCCCGAGAAAGATCAGGAGGGCTCTCCTCCTCATCGATGGCCATAGGAGGCTGGGTCAGAGGTGGTGTTGGAAGTAGCGATGCCTGGGTCGCCAGTGAAGCAGATTGGTACTTCTCTTTCTTCTTCTTCTTCTTCTTCTCCTCCTCTTTAGAGGGGGGATCTGAAAGATGGGAGGCGGATCACTTCTGCTGAGCCACCGTAAGGGGCTTAGAAGACTGAACCGTCTGCAAGCCCACAAAGGCATCCCTGGAAGAAGAGGAGGTAATCGGTGTCCTGGTAAGCTTCGGAATCCTGGGCAATGAGGAGACCAGAAGCAGGGACATCGACGACAGTACCGAGCCTGGTAC
Source organism: Iguana delicatissima (assembly GCA_948472985.1). Classification (NCBI taxonomy): domain Eukaryota; kingdom Metazoa; phylum Chordata; class Lepidosauria; order Squamata; family Iguanidae; genus Iguana; species Iguana delicatissima. The sequence continues at coordinate 434,908 of CAOKZL010002471.1, read as the reverse complement.
CGTTGAGGTAGATGTCGAAGTCGCCGAAACCGACAAGGGCGTGGTCGGAGGCCAAGGAGGAACAGAGGAATGAGAAGCCATGGAGGTGAAGAGAGCAATATTCGAAGCCTCCTGCTCTTTGATTTTCAAGGCTTGCTCCCAACAAAAACATTTCAACCTGGAAGCCCTGTTCCTCAACGTCTGGGCCGTAAACTCTTTGCAAACAGGGTACGCCCTAACATTATAAGCCTTTCCGAGGCAAAAGAGGCACTCGGAGTGGCCGTCTGATAAAGCGACATTATGGCGACAAGAGACACAGTATTTAAACAAAGAAGACATAAGAAAAAGAAGGGAAGAGTTCTCACAAAGTTTGAAGAAAAACAAGGTCCGAAGAAAAAACTGCTCAGCTAAAGAGGTCTTTCCATTAGCTGTTAACAAGCCGGCGGACGAAAGAAAACTGAGGAGAGACCGTTGGCTTGGCGGGACTGAGCATGCTCAGTACCATATGGTGGAGGGGTTCCTGCCAAGCTGCTCAGCTCTAGAACTTTCCGAAAGCTACTACGCATGCGCGAAGACCCCATTGCGTGAGGCACAGAGACCACGAAGAAGAAGAGAGAATGAGACAGACAGAATGGTGCGAATGTGTGCGACATGGGTTCCCAGATTTTAAGGCCTGGCTCCCTTTCTCTGGTTCTCATATCAAAGGGGAGACATCTCAGGGCAGGCACACTGCCTTGAAGGGTATGTGTATATTGTTTTCCTAATTTGTTAGGTTTGCTGTTTCTAATTTGAATGCCATTGTAGTTGATACTTAACATCGATACTTCAAAGCTGATACCCTCAAGGCTGAAGAGGTTCCTCAAAGAGGGCTTAAATTATTTTTTGCACTCTATATATTATCCCCACAGGTTTACACAGGTTGATACTTTTTTAACTGCAAAGTACCTTAACTCCCAATTTTGGGGGAAAGGTGAGATATAAATGATAATAGTGATGATTAGTAGAAGAGGGGTGCTTAATGACATCACCAGGGATCATCCCGAGTGTAAAGCTCGCGTAAGATCCATTCCTTGAATCAGACCAGGTTTCTTAGAATGTCCTGGACCAAGTACGGCTAGTCCACCCCTGGTTTTCTATGTGGTGTCTCAGGAGTATAGAACAGCAGGCCTTGGACAGACTAAGCAGCATCTTTGAAGTAACTGAGGAGCCTACGTTCTTTCTTCTAAGAATTCCAGGCCTCTCAGCACAACAGCCAGGGATAGTCCTGATCTGGCACCCCTAGTGAGAGAAAATATTTGGGAGGAGCACATGACAGTAGTGGCTATGTCCAATTGGATAATGAACTTGTCCGCTGCTGGTATGAAACCCCAATGTATTAGCCTAGTCAACTCAGTTCGCAAGGCTGAATAAAGTTCCTTTCAGAGGGCTTTAGTTATTTTCTTGTTCATTTTGCCTGTCAAACCCACAGGCTTACAAGGATTTCCCCTATTTCCTAGTGATACTCTTCTACTTATTTTCCTGCGTAACAATGGCAGTCAGAGATAAAGCATTCCAGCTTAGAAGATGCCCTTAGCTTTGTTTAGCTGAAAAACCTAATTGCATCTCTAACAGCCCCGCCAAGGGAGAAACACTGGTGTCTTTTCTTTTGCTGCCTTTCTCCAGCTCCTGGGAAGAAGGGCCTCCGGGGTGGCACCCACCTGCCTCCACCACATGGTCCATGGTGGGGAAGCGCTTGAACACAGCGGTGCTGACTGAACGCAGGATCAGTACAGCAGAAAGGCTGCAGTACCGCATGAGCGTCCGCCGGTAAAGCCGCCCCTTCTCGTCAGTGCCGTGTACGTTCCCAGAGATGGCACACATCAGGCGGTCTGGCATAGGCATGCTGGTGTACTGGCTCCACCAGCGGTTCACGACCAGCGTCACATAGAAGCCTGGAGATCAGGAGGGTTAAAGTTAGAACGCTTCACCACCAATAGCCAGAAAGTCTCGTGCTGAGCTAAAACGCAAAGGCTCACTCTGAACCAGGATTAAAGCTAGAATGTGTTCAGAAGGCTAGAGCTCTGTCCTGGGAACAGAGGCCATTGTTGAGAGCAGCAACAAAAAGTTGCAGTGTAGACTGCTTCTGTTCAGTGCCTCTTCTCCTGCCACTCCATTTTCCACAGATTTCTCAGTTCCTTCCCCACAACAGCCAGTCAGCCTCACACACCAGTTTAGGATGTTCAACCTTCACTGAGCCTTCCTTCATCCATTTTTCCCTCCCCAGATTTTACTTCTTGGCACTTCTGCAATCCTGCTGACATCTCCCCTGTTATAACTACCTAATGGCCAGCACTCAGAATTGTTTTAGTTGTGAATATATGTGAAATTTACTCTTGAGCAATTCCAGCGTGCTCTCTCCACCCCACCCCACCGTTGTTGTGTAACCACAGCAAAAGCCAGTTTCTTTAGCTATGACTGTGATTACTTCCAGGACTGGGCTTCTTTGCTTCCAAAGAGATTTGAGCCCCAGCTGTTAAAAGTTGCTACAATAAACAGAAATTACCCGTACAGCTCAGCAAAGTTCCTTTTGTGGACAGCAACCAAGGCTGCAATAAAGTAGTTGCAAGCTTCTGTCGGCCCATTTGATCCAAAATAAGGCTTCACTTTCTGCAAGTGTTTGACCTATTTTAGGAGCGGTCTCATAGAAATTACTTACATGAATGAATTAATGAATGAATTAATAATAAAATGCAAAGGTTTATTTATTTGAATTCTACCTCCTGCCTTTCTCTCAATATGCAACTGAAGGAGGCTTGCAACAAAGGTTAAAGGCAGCAGATAGCAGGTGGCAGTGTCTGCCGAAATACCCTAAAGCAGTGGTTCTCAACCTGTGGGTCCCCAGATGTTTGTGGACTTCAGCTCCCAGAAGCCCTGAGCATTGACCATAGTGGCTGGGCTTCTGGGAGCTGAAGTCCACAAACATCTGGGGACCCACAGGTTGCAAACCACTGCCCTAAAGGCATCAAATGCCATCTGATCTTGGAAGCTAGGCAGGGTCAGCCCAGGTTAGCACTTAGATGGATGACTATCAATGAATACCAGGTGCTGTAGGCTACATTTCAAAGAAAGAAGCTGGCAAACCACCTCTGAGTATTCCTTGCATAAGAAAACCCTGTGAAATTCATCGGGCCACCATAAGTCAACAGGCAACTTGAAGGCACATATATACACACAAGCAGCAGGTAGCAACACAAAATCTTCATGTGTGAACCCCTTTTCAGCTCTCCAAATTTAGTGAGACTAACAGGCTGATCACATGCATATTTACTCAATTATTCAAGTAACAAATGTTGATGACAACAGAAACATCAGGAGATTTAGGAAGTAACTGGGAAGAAAAGGAAGCACACGGCCATTTCTGCACAGGGCGAGGGAATCTCCCCGAGCCGCTACTTACCGGACTTCTTGGCTCCCCGGTCCAGTCTGTGCTGCTCCGGAACAATGCATGCTCTTCGCTCCGCACTGCTCCAGGGACAAAAATGGCGGCTTCCAGTTGGTCAAGGGTCTCGACTAACTGCTGAAGCTCGCCAGCCTAAAGCCCGCCCCCGTCAGATCGCAAGCTGGCACTGGTGCAAGCCTGCAAATCTGCACTGGAGAGCGCTCCATACTGTTTTAAGCGGTCTTTCAAAAGCACACTTGACCACCACTTGGGATCATTCCGGAACGGGCTGAGGTGTGGATCTACGTTAAGTAAGTCTGGCCCAGTCCACTCCCAGGTGCAGACGTCCTCCCTGGAGGATGCTCTGCACCGTTTCTATTAGCCTGTGCGGAAATGGCCTTAATCTCATTTGTCTGGCACTAGATGGGCTGGAGCAGCTGCCATGGGTAATCTCACCTAAATTACAACTCCCCAGAACCCACAGCCACAAAAGAAACTTTGCTGAGCTCTGCTGATCTTTTCTGACCCACTGTTTCTAGAGCACTCTTTGGCTTTGAAGCTTTGAAGACTACCTTATGTTACCCCCCAACCCTTGTAGCAGACAAGGGACTAGCTAGAAATAGGACTAGAGGCCTTTAGGAAGAAGGCCTGGTTCCTGAAGCCCAGGTACTGGAATGGGAAGACCATAGGCTCCCATAGGAAGGGTGAGGTCAGGTGGGGTTGAGATCTCACCCAGAACAAAGGAGACAGGGATGAGGTTGGCATAGTTGTCGCAGTAAATGACCACTTTTTCGAAGACTCGCTTCCGCTCCTCATCTAAGACAAAGCTAGAGGTGAGAATAACAAGGAGAGCAGGAATAAGAAAGAGGCATATTTGGCACAGGTTGGCACTTTTAGACTTGCCACTCTTGCAAAGAGAGAACCTAAGGCAGCTTGATGAAAGGCTCTGTGGTCCAAGTACTATTAGATGTCAGGGTTACAGTCCAGGGTTCTGCAGCCTTGGAAGGTTGAATTACCACCCAGAAAGTGGCAGGTCATGGAGGCAGCAACAAATAGACTGTGTCATCATCAGTAACTAGACCAGGAGGGTACCTCAGGGTCTGCTAAGATTAATGCTGGGGACAGTGCAGCATCATTTCCCTGCCTTCCTCCTTCCCTCTCTTTCTTACATATTTTTAAGGAGATTTTATTCCTAGGTATATTTTTTCCCTATCTTTCTTTTTCACTTTGAAAGGCATGTACATGGCTACAGGTGGCCATCCAATTTTTACAAAAATTTAAAAAATTATTTTGTTTTTAAGAAAATGGCATTTATTCTCAAGTAAATACATTAAGCATCAGGGCAGCAGAAATAAACTCCATGTTATTCCTTTAGTCTTGGTGGTGATTTAATTGCGTTTAAATGTGATACTGCAGTGTATTTCTTCCTTCTCTTTTTTCCTTTTTTCCAGAGTTGGCAAATAGTCTTCTGTGTATTTTATTTTCCCCACAACGTAGCAGGAGCGTTAACACAATTGCAGCATATGGAATAGTGGGCAGAAAACAGAAATGTTAATTGGAGCCTACTGTCTGAAGCAGTGTTGGGGAATGGGACTGGAAGCCTTAAGTTCAGAGTCTGGAAGGGGGAAGGAATTGTGTGGCTTTCCAAACTCGATTGGACGCACCTCCCAGCACTTCACTCCATTGGTTGTTATGACTATGGCTTGATGAGAGCTGGAGGGCTATACAATTCCCATTGCTGGGCTAATTTTAACCTAGCTGCATCAGCAGAAAAGGTGCAGCTGCAGTTGTTTATTACTTACCAGATCCCTATCTGTCTGCAGTTCAAAATGGAGGGTGCATCCACATACACAGTTACAGCAGTCTCATACCATATCAGTGGCCATGGCTTCATCCTACAGAATCCTGGGATTGGTAGTTTGGTGAAGTACTTAAGATTATTGTGCTAGGGAGTTCTTGTGCCTGTCTGCAGAGGACTCCACGCACCTCACCAAATGACAGTTCTCAGGTTTCCATATGTTTAATCTGTCATAGTTAAAGAGAGGATGATACTGATACGACTGTGTGCTGTAGATGCACTCAGAGCTACTCAAAATGGCAGACAGTATAGAGAATTAATACCAAAAGACAAGATCAGACTGCCCATGGAAGAGAGGGATGGTTTACAGAAATTTATTCAGAAAGGGACATAAATTATAAATCCTGAAGAGACTTCAGGTGGCAGAGTACAGCCTAGGATGTTAATTTTTAAAGCAATTAATTACTTGGGGGATGGTAACTGTTCATCATTTATCATTATTTGTTGTTTTAAGTATGATGCTTAAAAGTACAGTGGGCTGAATTCCATGAAGGCTTATACAAGACATTTCTATTTGTCAAATATACTACTGGATTCCTTTATAATCTTTTACGCTGAAACAGTCTAACATGGCTATGTCTTTGAATACTAATACTAATGCCAGCTGTTACTTTATGAGTTTATTTTTAAAGTAACAGCATGGTGCCTTCGTAATGCCCCCATAACATGTTTAATAACTTGTAATGCACTCCTTCTAAGTTGTGCTGCAAAGTGCTGGAACACACACAGATGCCTGTCTTGCCAAATCTACAACAAAGAACTAGACTGTCATGGAAAGAGATGAGTATGTACTGCCCCCCCCCCGGCTCCCTCCACGTATACATGTACCAGGACAATGATGCACAGGGTAAGAGTGCTGCCAGACCCCGGAGGCGATCTGATGCCAATCCAGACCTGCTCATCATAGGAGAGCCTCCCTTGTTGGCTGGATAGAGCACAATATGCAAAACTAATTCTGTCTCTCAATAAGTTCTGAATCAGTTATCTTAATCTTGGGTTGAAAACTGGGGCAGTGCAATTCAAGCTCAAAGAGGGAAAATCCATACAGAGTAAAAAATAGAAACACTTTGGCTGCTTCCACACATTATTCCTCATGCCTCCATTTAGCTGCTCCAAGTTCCAACGTAATGCACTGAAAAGGAGAGCAGCATCAGGCATATATGAAAAGTACTGCTTGATCATCATGGTGATGGTGGGATTTCAACCCTGTTCATTAAAATAAATTCCAATACTGTGGTTCTCTGTGTAGGTTTCCTGCGCTGCCAGGGAGTTGCACTAGGGTTAGGATCTCTTCCAGCTTTAGGGTTCTATTATTCTAAATTCCTTCAGGATGCCCAGCAAACTAGATCATTACTGCTTTGCAATAGGAGGTGAGATTAGATATTGCAATGTCATACCCTCCAACTGTCCTGATTTGGCAAGGGTGGTCCCAATCAATCCTCTGTTGTCCTACTTTTCCCAGCTGCTTTTAAAATGCCCCAGTTTCTCTCTCCCTCTCCCACATTCCCCCTTCACCATCAGCTTACTTCAGTTGCTGCAGACTGAGTTGAAAGTACAAAAGTAACTCAGCAGGGGAGCGGAATGGATATAACCTTGCCCTTCCCAGAAGCCTAAAGCAAAAGCAAACATCTGCAGCCTCTCCTAGCTTGTCTGTTCTTTCTCATTAATAACTTTTGTCATCTAGACCACACTGATGTTGCCGCTTGGTCATGTGTCCCAGTTTTCATGTGTGAAATGTTGGAAGTTATGTCATATTTATACCTGTTTCCCCCATTATAGTTCACTGTGGCATGTTACAATGTGAGCTAGTTAGACAAGGGTTGTATCAAAATGCAACTAAAGACAAAAATAATTTTTCCTAAGTTGACAAGGAAAGCCAGCATGATGAAGCAGTATGAGTACTGGACTATAACCCTGCAGACCAGGGTTCGATTCCCCACTCGGCCGTGAAAACCCACTGATGTGTCACATACTCTCAGCACCCAGGAAACCCCGTGAAAGGTTTGCCTTAGGGTTGCCATAAATCAGAAACTACTTGAAGGCACACAACAACAACAACAATTTTACAAGACTTTTCATAGGGGAGACTATGCTTGCTTTGGGAAGCGAGGACTAGTGATTGGTCTCAAAAATCAGAAAAGGGTTTTGAAAAGTCCTGAACATGAAAAGCTGACAACCAGAAGATCTGCCTTTCTTCTTTACTCAGGTCACACTAAGAAAGTAGGGCCAAAGAAATACAGAAGTGCTTCCTTGCTCACGCTGGTGTTTACCGATAGGTAAGGCTGAGTCCCATGAAAGAGGTGGAGAAGACCAGGAACTCCTTGTAGAGCAACTTGTAGATGCTTCCACGCCAAAGGGTCAGCAACTTGTAGAAGCCACCAAAGCGGGCATTGGCCACACGGGCTGTGTACGTGACAGTCATGGCTGTTCAGAGAAACATTAAGTGGCTCTGCAATAGAGAGAACAGTGAAATTAAGTCTCCAAAATTGCAAACACCTCCCAAGCAGCACTCCATCTCTGCATCTCACAAAAGAACTCACAACTGAGAAGGCTTCTGGGTACCCCAACAATTCTAATCTTCTGTATTTTATTTATTTACATTATATCCTGCTTTACTCCCAGGGCTGAGATGGAAGGTGGTTTCCAACAAAAAGCAGCAACCTCATCTTTTTGATTTTGATGCTGCTTCAAACTCTGAGCAGCTTTGGCCCTCTAGAGATTTTTGGACTGCAGCTCCAGTGGCTGTGCTGGCTAGGGTTGATGGGAGTTGCAATCCAACAATACCTGGAGGCAGATGAATTGTCCATCCTTGGGATAGGCTTAGAAGGGCTGCCCTCTTCCCTCTTTCCCATAAATTGGGAAAATATATGGGGAAGAACCTTTTCCATCCCCAAAGAAAGGTCCCCTCCTCTGTCTTGGGATCCCCCTTTCCCTCCTCTCTCAGATAATAGAATGTTACATTATTATAAATAAAGTTACATAGTTCTATCAGTATAAATAAATTGGATTCTTCTTGTGAGACAGTTGTGTGTTATAATCAGCAGATATAGTCAATTATCTGTTTCCCTTAATAGGAGTATAAACATAAAAAAGAGAATCAAGCTGTATAGTGCTAGACTATGGCCATTTCCACATGATGCTGTTATAGTGCTATTATACCACTTTCAACATCCTATGGAATCCCAGGGTTTGCAGTTTAGGAAGAATTCTCAGCCAGAGAACTCTTTAGTTTCAGTAAACTGCAAACCCCAGAATTCCACAGGATGTTGAAAGTGGAATAACAGCACTGCAACAATTTAGTGTGGAAATGGCCTAAGACTCTGGAGGACCAGGGTTCAGCCACAGAAACCCACTGGGTGGCCTTGGGCAAATTACTCTCTCCCAGGCTGAGAGAAAGGCAAAGACAAACTTTCTCTGAAGAGATCTGCCCAAAAACAAAAGGGAAAAAAAAACACCAATGACTGCATCATTATAAGTCAAAGTTGGCTTTAAGGTACATAACAACAAAAAGTGTGTGATATATTTTTCAGCCAACATGATGTCATGGTGTGGTGGACATCAGACTTTGGGAAAGCAGGATTCAAATCTCTGCTTAGTTATGGGACAATTTGCATTGTCTCAGCTTCAGAGGAAGGCAACACCTCTTCTGAATTAACCTTGCCAAGAAAACTCTAGGATAAAGTTACCATTAGGCTTGAGGCAACTTGAAGGTACATAACAAAATGAAAAGCAGATTAAAAAATAAATAGTTTTATAGGCAACTGATAGAAGTCTAAAACTCACTAGCTTAAGCAAATACCTACACAAGCTGGTACTTTTTGATACAGTAAAGATCTCAGAGATAATGGTATGCACACTAGGCCCACAACACCACCTTGGTGCTGGAATGGCTCTAGGGTCTGATCTTCTCCAATAGGAATATATTTGTAATACTTGGTAGGTTCCAAGCATTAAATATTAGCAATGAAGAAGATAACAAGTTTACCAATAACATGTTCAAGTAGATAGCACAGCATTATTCTAGAGATAAGTCTGTTACCCCAGTTCTGAGCAAAGTAAGGCCACTAATGAAAACATTTCATAATTATTAGATTTGACCAAGTTCCCACACCCTGCAGTAACTTAGCCTATAAATAACTAAGCCAAATTGTATACAAGGGAAAGAATCTCACTTCAGTGCTTTCCCCCAGCCTCCATTTCCCTCCCGTTCTTTCAGTGTTTCCCCCTTGGCAGTTTTGGATTGTAGCCTCCTCAGGGCAGAAATGTGTTTATGCACACACTGTTAGTACTATATAAATAATAATACCTTTACCACTGGAAGAATTTATTGCTTTCTGCTCTCAGGTGAGCAAACTCTAAAGAGGCATTGCAGATGCTTCCAGAGTCAGAATATGCAATTCTATGTGCAGTTATCTCAGAGAAACCCCCAATGAACCATGTAAAACTGAACACACATGTCCCTCCGCTTCACTGCTTTAAAAAGAAAGAGCTGTGGAGGAGACAGATTAGGTAATAGTAATTACACATACGATGCTCTCTAAAGAATATGCAAATAATACATATCTACCAAGCTTGACCTGGAATTTGGGAAGTAAGACAGTAATAGTGAAGCAGTCAGACTTGCCAATTCCGATAAACTGTTTGGGGCGGTGAAAATAAAAAGAAATTGTAAAGAGCTCCAAAAGATTCTGTATACACTGGAAGAATAGGTTTTACAATGACAAATGAAAAGTAAGTGAAAGCAAGGGTATGGTGTTTCATTTGGGGACACTATGTATCCTCAGTTTATCTTCCAGTGTCATACATCCACTAATAGGATCTGAGCTGGCAGTAACTGGCAAAATTAGTTTAAAATCTTACTTTTTCTCAGAGAAGCTCAGGTTTCCCCTCTTTACCTTCTTAGCAAGCCTGCATGGCACATCAGCTTGTCAGGCAGGGACTGGTCCAAGATCACCCAATGCGTTTTATATCTAGATTGGAATTTGAATTTGGATCTTCCTGGGCTTAGCCCAGAAACTGCAAAACACTGACTCTCAACAGGTACAGTTGCCTAGAATGGTGTCTCTCAATCTTTGTCTTCCAGTTGGTTTGCACCTCTGGAATCTCTGGCTATTTTGCATGCTAGCTGGGGCTTATGAGTGTTATAGTCCAAAACATCTGGAAGAATAAAGGCTATGTCTATTGTACAACAGCCTAAATACTCTAAAGGTACCAGATTCTGTCCAATCTTGGAAGCTAAGCATGGTCTGCCCTGGATAAGAGATCGCCAACCAATACTAAGTGCTACGGGCTATATTTCAGAGGAAGAAATTGACAAAACCACCTGTGAGTATTCCTAGCCTAAGAAAACCCTATGAAATTTGTGGGATCACTGTAAGTCAACACGCAACCTGAAGGCACTTATAAAAACATATATTATGCTGCCTCTCTCCATATGCACAAGAAATTCTGGCAAGGAGTACTGGAAAGAAAGGAAGAAAGAACGTTTGTATAGTATACAAATATAGTCACTGATCGTGTTATGAGGAAAACAAAGTGGTGTACTTTAAGATTTTGAAATGGAATCAAAACACAGATACACAACATTCATATGGGTTTATAATGTGAATTATGTGCAATACAAGTTTCAGGAAAGTAGCAGCAAACAAACATACAAAAAATGCTTTGAGACTGAAGTCTGTCCAAGCAGCAGTTTTCTACACTCCTGCTTGCACAATTTTATACTACACTGAGAAAGCAGGAAGCAATGCAGACACACATAAACATACATGCAAAATTATGTTGCTTTATAAAACAATCCACTATTTGGACTATGCTAATCTTGCCAATTCCTTGGCTTTTTATTTCACACAGCAAGGATCCAACGTGTTGCTTGTGGGCGGTGGATCAGTGTGCTAAACTGCAAAGAAATTCCCTGGCAAGATTGTAGTGCCTTGATTGACTTGTTACAGCAGGAATTTTCTGACCAAAACTGTTCCTCAGATGAAATAAAGCAACCATGTATAACACAATTTGGAAAAGATACTTTTAAGGATGACAGTTCCCAGAAGTAGCTATACTGGGAACGGTCATCCAAACAGCAAGCTATACTCTGCAAGAGATCACTGCATGAGAAAGCTTTGGGTTACATTATCTTCAAGTTGTGTTTGCTTGCTTATGTGCTGTTTAACCATTTTTGAGCGGCAATGGAGACTTCAGAAGAATGTCATCCTGGAAGTGTAATCCTTGTGCTTGGGATGAATTAGTTGTTCCAAAGGGAGGAATTCTCTCTTTGCTCAGGAACCCACACAAGTTGTTCAGGGATTCCAAGGTGTACTTTGGTGGAGCTCATCTCCAGAAGCAGGGATGAAACAAACTGTTTCTCCTTTCCACACCCACACTCACCACCTAGTCTAGCAGTGAGCAAACAGCAAGGGGTCCTGGCCAGGTAACACTTTTTTCCCCCAATATCTGGTACATTCCATTGAGAGATTATTTTCTTCTGCTTGTTTTTCCAAGAGGAATTGAGAAATCAGATTCCTCCCACTGTGCAGACTGCAATCAAACCCTTCTAGCTTAACAATGGCAGGCAAGGGCCTTTGAAGGAGGCCCACTTCCCAGGCTATCTAAATGAGCGCTTTCATTAATGAGTAATGTGGGGCGTCTATTTTTCCCTCCCCCAAAGACTGAAGGCTGGCTTATTGTAGGAGCCAGTCACTCACTGAGGTTTAACTGACAACAAAGCCCCAAACACCCTGTTTGTCTTTCCTTTCAGAGCTATTATGAGGCAGGGAAGGTGAGGGTGGAGAGAGGCAGGGCAGAGGGGACAGTGAAAGAGAATTTAGCTATGTGTGGGAGAAAACTGTCTCCAGTCCAAAAGATTACTTTTTGATGAGATGGCTATTAACTGCGTGGGATTAGAGCTGTGAGGGGAGCAGCTTGGCCAACACAGTTGCACTGCAGGCAATCATGCTGAAATGCCAGAAATTGAGCTTTCTCGGGATCAAAGGTTACAGATGATTTGAGGAAGAGGGATCAAATCAGTATTTTAGCTGTAGATATAACAGCTTTGTGTTGTTGTGTGCCTTCAAGTAATTTCCGACTTATAATGACCCTAATGTGAACTTATTGTGGTGTTTTCTGGAGCTGTGAATGTGTAACGCACCCGAGGTCACCCAGTGGGCTTCCATGATCAAGCGGAGAATCAAACCCTTGTCTCCAAGGTCATAGTCCAGTGCTGAAAGCACTACACCACCCTGGTTCACAAGAGCGCCATACCCTGAACTAAAGGATGGAAGATCTAGATGGAAAGGTGATTTACAAGCACAAAAAAAAGGGTGACCATGCATGCACATTTAAAAAGCAAACCACAGTGATAAGTAGTAATCCAAACACATGGTGCACACTCTTGTTAAGGAATTTTTTTGTGTGTTTTTTCCAAAGCCAGCAGCAGAGAACATCACTTCTCAAAACAACTCACTGAGAAGGAGGAGGAGAAGGGGGGGATCTGATTTTCTAGTTTCAAGAACAGAATTTCAGAATTCAGAATTTAATTGAAAGAATTGACTACTAAAATTAATGGCACCATGACTACCATATAATGTATAGAATAGTATTGTTGTTGTTTTGTATGTTTGGATTGTGTTATTTTTCTTATTTAATAAAATTAGAAAATAAATTTTTAAGAAATAGCAGCAAAAATATCCTTTCCAGCCCCAGTGCGTAGTTTCTGTTTCAAAGGTCAGTCTACTTGGGATAAAAATTACTGGTATTTCTGTGTGTCTGAAGACAACAAATCCTGGGATCTGTTGAGACAACAGAAAGCCCTTTTTATTTAGGAGATTGATACATCACCTTTACATCACAAAGGAAAACAAAAAACAGATACTAGTGGCGTTTTAAGAAATTCATTAGGACATACACTTTGTTGTTTTTGCTGTGCAGAACAGAGCTCTCTGGACAGCTTACTCTTATTTAATAAAAAAATTAAATGACAAATTCTTGTGAGGGATTTATGCTACTCTGTTACAGTAAAATTCTGATGCACCCTGTAAAGAGCCACAGAACTGATTCAATTCCACATGCACACAATGCTCAATAATGTTGAATTCAGCTGTGAAGCTTCTTTTATACCTCTGTCTGCTGAGAAGTGTTTGAGAGTTTATCCTGTTATTCTACTAAAGAAAACAAAATTCTCTTATACACACACACAGAGACCCATACACACAGAGAGAGTTTTTGTTAAGATAAATGCACAGTCCTTAATGACATTGCCTGCTCCTTTCTTAAAGTGGCTGTCAGTATTTTATTCATACCTTCTTCATATTATCTCAGATTTGCTGCAACCCAACAGCAAACCAAGGCCATTTCCGCACTAGAGTGTTATAGCGCTATGATTCCACTGTCAACCTCCTATGGAATCCTGGGGTTTGCAGTTTAGGGAGGGGCCTAGGAGGTTGAAAGTGAAATCATAGCATTATAACACTCTAGTGCGGGAATGGCCAAAGGCTGAAGGAGGAGTGACTCTTAGACCTATCCAACATCCATTGATAGAACTGTGATCTCAGCTGAAAGTTCTATTCAGTGGACTGTATAATGGCACAGGCACTTACAATTGCTAAAGTTTTGATGAGGAAAATACCTTTTGTTTCTTAACCACTCTCACCCACATGCTGCTAGAGAGAGAGCAAGTGCCCAAGATTCGAGACCTTGCCTCTCAACAAATGGCACTATAAAGCAAATCTTGCAAGTAAACATCCCTCAAAAAGAATCAAATAGCAATCATGGAACCCCAATGTTGAAGCAAAATTTGTGAGAACCTAAAGTGTACAAAGCTAAATAACAATTAGACCAGCTGCACGCAGAACTTGGATGCAGGAACCAGTTTAACACTCACCTGTGTGCGCAAGAGGTTATCAGTTGCTTTGGCTTCACTCTCAATGAGAACAGCTGCAGCTGGAGGGAAGTCCAAAGAGTGCAAAGTCCCTTGACAATTATTCCCAAATCCAAACTTCACCTGGGAACCAGCTCTTACAAATAAGGCTCCAGTTCTCCACATAGAAGCATATCTTGACATTACCCAGCTCAGACAGCCCGTTCAAGTTTTTAAATGCCTGGAAGCCCAGCCCTCTGCATCTCCCACTGACCTTTTTACACCTCTCCCACAGGTAGGCTCTTGGATTGCTTGGCACTGGGACTGGGAGAGGCGAGGGGGGCGGGAGGAAAGGAGAGGAGGGAAAAAGAGATGTTAGGCTGCAGGGCTTTCTAGGGGTGTCACAAGCACGATAGATTCTGAATCCTTTCCCACCTCAGTTGGAACAAGAAAGGGGAAGGCATTCAAAAGTCAGAATGAGAGTTTTTGAGACAGGAGAGAAAAGCTTCTGAAAGTGATGTCAAAGAGGGGGGCAGTAGGTCTAAGGTTAAAAAGCAGAAGATAAAAGTAATTGCAAAGAGTAGATGTGCAAGGTGTGGCTTGGAAGTTCCAGGTGGGACTGTGGTCATGTGCAATCTGTGCATGTCTACACAGAAGCAAGTCCTGTTGAGTCCAATGATATTTCTGCTCAAGTATGGTTGCATTTCAAAGACTTTTTTTTTCTGACTGAAGGTATTAGGGAGTGGACTAGGAATCAAAACCTTGTGCATCTCCATGAGAAGAAAGGTGGTTTATTTCAGCAGTGAAGCTGTGGTGCAGAGGCAGGGGGACGCACAACTGTGATGCAGGAGTTTCGTTCCCACTTCTGGCAAGCATGTTTTATTATTTCTTAAATTTGTATTCTGTCTTTCCACCAATGAGCTCAAGGCCATGTATGTGCCTCTCTTCCTCTTACTCCTTCCTTCTGTCCCTACAACCAGTGACCTAAATCTGTTGTCATTCCGGATTAGATTAGACCCACTGAATCAATGGGATTTACCTATATGTTTACTGACCATTCAATAATTGATTGAATGGGTCTACTCTAGGTGGGACTGACCAACAGGACAGGTGGCCAAGCCAAGTCACGCAGAAAGTTTCATGGTTCAATGGCAAACAGGACGTGGGTCTGCCAAACCCCAGCCTAAAACAATATCCACTACCTATGTGGGCCCGCCATTCTAGAGGTCTGTTAGACCGTATATCAATGTTTTATGTCATTAACTTTGTGTATACCTTTAGGCTTTTTTTTTCCTGACACCAGCATTCAAAGCTTATTGTACAATGTAAAGATATTGCAATAAGACAATCAAGTGCAGTGTGTGTGTGTTTGTGGGCCTTCAAGTCACTTGCCAAGTTATGGTGACCCCATGAATTACATAGGGTTTAGGCAAGGAATATTCACAGGTGGTTTTACCAGTTCCTTCCTCTGAAATATAGCCTATAGTAACTGGTATTTGTTGGCTGTCTTTCATCCAAGTACTAACCAGGGCTGACCCTGCTTAGCTTCCAAGATCAGACAGAAACTGGTGCCTTTAGGATATTTAGGTCCCAATCAAGTGCTACTAAGTTATAAATCATTAGATTAAAAAAAGAACAAACATAAATCTCAGGAGGAACCAAAAAAAGCATCTGGAAGTGCACAATCATGATTATTCAGTACGGCAAAGAAGCAGAAAACAAGAACTATTTCAGCAATAAAAACCAACAGAACAGGCTTTATCTGAATGTGAAAAACCCTATAAGATAGGGGACAAAGGTGTGCCTTGGGGGTATTCTAGAGCCTAGATGCCACTACTGAAAAAGCACTTGCTGCTACCCACTTGGCGGCAGGACACGGATCAGAATTATCTGCAAAGAATATCAGTGGATGACCAGGTTTATGAGGCAGCAAGCAGTCCATGCAATACGCTGGTGCCAAAATGTTGTAAGGATCAGTATTGTAAAGATAAGATAATAAGTGTCTGACTCAGTAAAGTATTCATAAATAATAAGGTTATTTTCTCTCCACAGCGGTCCCGCAATACTTCCATCCTTTGCTGACAGCCTTCACTACCAGTAGGATTACCTTCTGGCTTGCTTTTAATTTTCTTTTCTTTTTTTTAAATTCTAGCCTGTTTATGCAATATCCTGGTCTCAAAATGTACGGTGATCAGCGTTTTGCATTATGCTCAAAAATAAACCACACAAAGTATTGCTAATGTATAAAAGGAAAGCAGAGGTTAGATTTCAGTTGGAGAGAGCAAAACTGGTTGTCAAGAAGAGACGCAACTGAATATTTATTTGGATTTCTTGCTTGCTGAAGAGCTCTGTGCAAGTTACAGTATTAAGATGTGCGTGCGCGCGCGCGCGCACACACACACACACACACACTCCAAAAATACATATCAGAAAAGTTACTTTGACTACAACTCCCAGAATCCCCAAGTCAGCACAGCTAGTGGCCATACTGTCTGGATGATTCTGAAAGTGATGGTCCAATTAATTAACTGCTCTAATCTTTCTCCAAAACTGGGTTCTGTGGTCAAGGGTCTAACTATGAATGTGGCACATAAGTTTGATTTCTCCTCTCTGCCCAGCTTTTATTCTGGCAGGCCCCACACTTCCTTGCACCTCTCACGAGGCTCTAGAGCACAGGGGGTAGACAACTGTGTCCCTCCAGATGTTGCTGGACCACAGATCACATCAGCTGCGTAATGCTGGGAGTTTGCAGTCCAATAAAATCTGGAAAGCCCCTGTTCTATAACCTCTTTATTCCTTGCCTCCTTGTCTATGTGTGTGTGTGCATGCATGTGCTTTCAAGTCGCCTGCCAACTTATGACAACCCCATTAGGGTTTTCTTAGGTAAGGAATACTCAGAGGTGGTTTTGCCTTCTTCTCTGAAGCGTAGCCAGCAGCATTTTGGTGTTCATTGGTGGTCTTCCATCCAAGTACTAACCAGGGCTGACACTGCTTACCTTTCAAGATCAGACCAGATCTGTCTGCTTTAGGGTATTTAGCACTCTTAACTCCCCCTCCTCTGAAACCTGATGAAACCACCCTCCCCACTTGGTCTTGTTCTCTTCCTGTGTTTGACCAGTCAATAACCCAAAGGGTTTGGTTTCTGGAACAGAGACAAACCAAGCAAACAACCACACTGCAAGGGAAACTAGTTCAGAGGAGAAAAGAAGAAGAGGAAAGGAAATGATGGCTTCTCTTTTCCATGCAACCTGAAACAAAAAGGATGACTCAGTTTGTATCAGGGGTGGGCACCTGCAACAGGTCCTGGGGCCACTTTTATGTCCTGGGACCCTCTGGAGCCACACAGACTACCTAAAAATAAAAGAAAAACCACTGGAAGTCCATTTCAGGTTCTCAAAAATGGGTATTTGTTCATGTTAAAACAGTGCAGGGATGCCTTACAACAAATTTAAAAGGTAATTGGCTGTACATGGAGGCTTCCAGGAAAGGCAATTCACTTTTTTTTTTCTCCAGACAATCAGGCTGTGGATTCTTGAGGCGCTGAGAGCCACAAAAACAACTTTGTGGGGGCACACTTTGCCCACCTTTTACACTCATAAGCCATATAAATCTCATGCTGTATTCCCAGCACCGCGGGAGGGGGAGTGTTGTGATCAGAGCAGGAAGCCCATCCCTTGTATCTGACTGGATGTGAACTCCAGATAAATGCTTAAGTGATCAAGCGAGCTGAGCACATAAGTTGTGATTCTGAGACTGGGTTCCAGGATACGGATTTTAAAAAATGAAAGCAAAACCTTCACCCGAAGATACCTATACTGAAAATGTATGCATCTGCTTACCACAAACACCTCCAACCTGCTATCAAGTTAGAATTTTGCTAGGAAATAATCTGACAAGTTGGCAGTAAGCTAGCAAGAACTGAAAGAATTTCAGAGATGAAAAGAAGGAATACAATTTATAAGACCGGTAGGTTACCCTCATTCTGCCACATACCTCAAATTATCTGCTTTTCCTTCAAGTCGATAAGTCAATTCTATATCCAGATAAGTTGATTCCCTATCCAGAATATAAGTCTTTGTCTGTTTGTGTGTTTATGAACAATAAGAATGTCGTTGATGACAATTATTCCAGCATTTGCAGTTCTTACCATTTAAACTAGCATTCCGTGCTTGGCTGAGTCCACTGCTAAGCCCTCACAGCAAGGCTGGCGTATCTGTGGCCCAGCACATATTGCTGGACTCCAGTTCCCATAGTTCCACTCCAGTCTAGCAAGTACTGATCACTGACAGGAGTAATCATTCATCAGCAACTGGAAGGGCACAATTTCACTACTCATGCCCTGCCCTTTGACAGGTGTAAAAGTTGCCTGTGCCAGTCCGCTGCTGCTTCTTTTCAACTAAAATTTGTCACTGAGCCTACAAGGTTGGATCCTGGCTGCCTGGTTAAACTTGCCAACTACCCTTTCTCCTTCTCCTTCTTAAAATCTTATCAGTCACTGATTTCACAACAGGATGTTAAGACCCATCATCACCAGCTCCTTGAATCCTCACATGACCTGTCCTTGGGCATGAAACTAGGGAATTTAGAACATATCAACAGCAAGTGTTTGTGTGTAGATGACTATGTGTGGAAACACCTATGGGTGGGTATATTTATATGCATGTGGCGTACCTGAGCTGTTATTGAATTCAAAACACTCACATTGACAGCCATCAAAGCCAGATCACTGCACTGGGAAGATCAACAAGAAGACAAAATTCTCACACTCTTGTCCAATTGACATCAGAATGTTTCTTACCAGAATAAGAAAAATTGCTGTTGTTTTGCACCCTAAAGTCATTTCTAACTTATGGCGACCCTAACACAAACCTATCATGGGGTTTTCTGGGGCTGAGAGTATGGTCACCCAATAGGTTTCCATGGCCAAGCGGGGAATTGAAACCTGGTGTCCAGGGTTGTGGTCCAATGCTCAAACTGCTACACCACTGTAATATACTGAATTATAGTACAGTTTCAGAATTTCAGACAAATAGGTTTACAGTATAACAGTAAAACTTAATATCAATGTGCAAAATTATATTTACAGAGCATGAATCCAAACATTTATCCACGTGTCCATAAAGTTTTTTTTCTGGATTAAATAGTGAGTGTAGGTGCATGTTGACTTACGGTGACCTCACAAATTTCACAGGTTTTCTTAGGCAAGGAATACTCAGAAGTGGCTTGCCAGCTCCTTCCTCTGAAGTTTAGCCTACAGAACCTGGTATTCATTAGCAGCATCCCATCCAAGTACTAACCAGGGCCTAATGTTGCTTTGCTTCCAAGATCAGACAAGATCGCTTCCCTTCAGCATATTAAGACTCCCTTGGACTAAACAGTAGATGCTAGATTTTAACCTGCTTTTGAAATATTGTGGGGTACCATTCAATTTGTAGGCCTAGATATCCTAAAGGCACCAGATCCTCTTTGATCTCAAAAGCTAAGCAGAGTCAGACTTGGGTTAGTATTGGATGGGAGACTGCCAAGGAAAACCAGGTGCTATAGGTTAAATTTCAGATGGTGATGGCAAACCACCTCTGAGCATCTCTTATCTAAGAAAACCCTATGAAATTCATGGGATCACCTTAAGTCTACAGGTGAGTTGAAGGCATGCAAACACATTGTTCAGCCTACCTGTCATCATCTGGCACCTGCTTCTTGCTTTGCATTTTATGCTTCGATCTTCGATTACCATTCTGGCCCCAGCTGTTGTCCTTTGAGATAAGGTAGGGTTCCAGCCTGTTTCACCATACCTTTTAGCATATGAATGAAAGGTTTACTGTACCAATCCCAGGAGGCAATGGGAACCTTAAACCAAAGTCTGGAGGCAGTTCTAGAAAGGATGGGCATAAACAATCACACTTCAGAGATGCTAAAGCACTCATATCCTGCCTTGTGGGTTTCCCAGGCAAATTTCTGGCTCAGTGCAAACAGATGGCTGGATATATGCACCTCTGATTTGATTCTATTATGTTTTTAAAAGCAGTACTGAGCCCTTTCACACTACATAATCAGAGCACTATGATTCTGCTTTAACTGTCATGGCAACATACTGTGGAATCCTGGGGTTTATAGTTTGGCGAAGCACTAGAGCTCTCTGACCAGGAATTCTAAAGGCCTCTCCCTCGATTGCAAATCCCAGGATTCCATAGGATGTTGCCATGGCAGTTACAAATGGAATCATACTGCTATAATTACATTGTGTGAAAGGGCCCAGTGTTGATTTGGAAGGTTGCTAGCATTCACATCTCTGTAAAATGGGCTTTGATACTATTGGAGCACCAACTTAGTCCCAGTGTTATCTGCAGAAGCACACTTATGCCTATAAATACCTTAGGCTAGTTTGCTAAGTGCCCAAGCTGAAGAGCTTGCTCAAGCTGAACAGATTAGACCTGGGCCCCAGACACATGGGCAATGGTACATCCAGATTAATATATTTTTGGTATTATATATATTGTAGAGGTGGCAATCCTAAGGAAACAGAATATAAATCCACTTGGATTCAGTGGGAGCTGATTTCCACAGGCATACACACATGTGCAAGATCAGGCTAGTAGACCTGAGGCTATTGGATTAGATAAGTTGTCTTTGCAATGTGTAAACAACACATGTGAGATTTGTTATCTTCCCCCTTTGCATATTCCTCTGGAGGAGAAGTATCTGAATCTGCACATTTGCAGACCCATATTTACTATAATCTTTTGAGTTTTCCAGGTTACAGGACACTATTCTATGTATCAAAATTAAACTGAATTTTTAAAATAAGAACCACGTATAAGGTACCTACTAATTACAACATTCATCATAGATTATACGTCAACCTTTCTCCTTCAAAGCAGGGGTTCCCAGTCAGAGGGCTCTGGTTTAGCTGGCTTCCGGCTTCCAGAATTCCTGACCATTGGCCATACTGGCTGGGGCACCTGAAGTCCAACAAATATATAAAGCCTCCCAGCTGAAAATGACCCTTCCAAAGGGTGAGATGGTGATAGTATTCCTATTTTTCCCCCTTATAACATACCTGGGAGAAGGTTTGGCTGAGATACAGCGTGTACCTAATGCAGTGCAGCAAATGCCTGTTTTTTATTATCATGAAGTCAGTGCTAAAGAAATAGCTCCATTTTTTCATTAATTTGTAAATTATTAAACCTCATTGCAAATCTTGTTGTAGGTTTTTTTGTTTTAAGGTTTGGAGGACCGTATAGATTGGGAGGAGAACCAGCACAGTGTTGGTTTAGTGTTGGATTAGGGAGATCAGGGTTCGAACCTCTGCTCAGCCACAGAGACCCGCTGGGTGACCTTGGACAAGCCTGAAGAGGACAGCAATGTGATTTTTCTCCTGAATGAATCTTGCTGAGAAAACCCTATGATTCAGTCTCTGTAAGGCCCATAGCAACCTAAGCAATAGGTTGAGGAGGTTATGTGTTTCCTCCCTGTGCACAAACAAAATGATGCTATGGTAGTTATGCTTACAGAGGATGTTTTCAGTTGGTTGCTTACCTCAACAGTTAAATAAAAAAATGTATATACCTTCAGCTCTAATCTGAGAAGGCACTTTTGAACCTTGGGCCTCAGGTTTTGAAGTCAACATGTTTGTGCCACCGCAGCCAATACACTCACCCACGACTCTGTTATGAACAAATCTCAGTAGTTGTTTTTGTTCAACGGAGGGGCAGCATTTCCCCCTGCTAAGAGTACAGCTGTGGCCTGTGGCCCTGCTGCGCTGGTTTGGGAGACTTGGCTGAGCAGCTCCTGCTAATGAGCTCCACCACCTCTTGCTGAGGCAGACAGCGCCAAAGCACAGCTTACATAATGCGACGGCCACCACCACCCCTGGGCATCCGTCTGAGCTGAACAACACACATCTAGAGACGCACATACCTACAGGACGCTACGTTTCATAATCATGTAAGCTCACAGACCAACAGCAGCCAGTTCCGGGACACAGGGAAGAACAGGGCTCAGCTGGCATATAGCACCGAGGGAAGAAACAAACCAGTACCTGCTGCCAAACAGAAAAATTACTCAAAAAAGGTGCAAGGCTTGCTACTTGCCTAGAGTGTTTTTTTTTTAAGTTAAAAATTTGTCCTTGTTCACTCACCTATATGTATTATCCGACACATGCAAGATAAATTTAGGTCTCATTGCTTTAACTTGTCTGGGGGAATAAGAAAATGGAATCTCTTCCAAAAGAAATCTAGTTCCTAGCAGTTCCATTTCTACAGTCTAATGTACATTCATATATATTTGAACACCCCCCTCCAAAAATATTACACTTCGAAACATTTAAAATTTAATAAAGGCACATTCATGAGAACTGTATTTTTAGAGTTTCAAAATCTGGTAAGTTATCTAACAGATCTCCTAGCTCTGGCTACAAGGAGGAAAAAACTGAACTAGCCAAATAATGTCCATCTATAAAATATATCCACTGTGACTGTAGTACCTTTTGGAAACCTGAAATACAGTAGGGAAGCTACGTACATAGGTCACTAGGCCTTCTGATATTGCCTAAAGTCTCTCTTTTTCAGTGCCATTACAGACTTGTTAGTTTCGGGGCCTTACCCTTTGGAAGTCAAGGGTTTTTTTTGCTCTGAGCATGTCTAGATACAAAGTGAGCGTGAGAATCTAGAGTTTTTTCAAACCATTTCTTTAACCAGACCCTAAAACTGGAACCTACCTAAGGACAGCAGGATCATCACTTCCAGGCAAGATAGTTCTGCACATACAACTCCTGCAAGATTAGGCAGGCCAATCATTGTATCCTAGGCTCTCTCATTCCTATACAAACTAACAGTTGATTCTTTTGTAAACTGTTTGTCTACACCTCCTTTAGCAACCATTTAAACAGAGAGGAGAAAGGGGAAGCAGAGTACTTAATACAAGACACGACTCTTTACATGTGGACTTTCCGGTTAGATCCAAATGAGGTGGTGGTCATGAAAAAAATGTGTAATCCAAGGCAGAAGGGCTAAGATCTGAAAGACGCATGGAGAGTGAGAAAAACATACTGAGAACAAGAGGTAGCAATTGTATGTTTGCCTCCACTCCAGCCAGTGTCCCAGGACAGACTATCAATGTTTTCAAGTGACTGTTGTTGGGCAAAAGAACTTCAAAGGAAGACAGAAAAGGGGCACAAAAGAATTGCAATTCATACAGAAATCCCAATCTGTCAACAGAGGTTTGAACAGGTATAATGGATACTTGTTGCCATGTGCCTTCAAGTCACTTCCAGCTTATGGTGACTCTAATGAGAGCCTATCACAGGGTTTTCTGGAGGTTGTGCATCTGACGCACCCAGAGTCAACAGTGAATTTCCATGGCTGAGCAGAGAATGAATCCTGGTCTCCAGGGCTGTAGTCCAACACTCCTTACAATTGTAATTCAACTTCCGTAAGAGCATCATGCATATCCTTCCTCAGAGACGATTAAGAGGTAGCAATTTAGTACACCTGTATTAGCTCATAGAGGTCAGATAATGATGTTAAGCCCAGTCACGTAGGGGCAGGGGGGCAGCTTGCCCCGGGCAGCAATGTTTTCGGAGCATCCCAGCCTGTAGCCATGCCCCCACATGCCCTGGCCCCACCCCCACAGTGGCCCCACCCCTCACGCAGTAGCCACACCCTCTCCCCCTCCAAGCTCCGCCACTGGTTAAACCAGGCCTTTCAAGGTTTGTCATAGAGTTTCAAACTGCCTTTTCTGTTATCTTGCTACCACCATTGGTGCATGTTTTATGACACTGGCTGGACAATTTTTTGCAGTTGTCATTTTTGTATCCATTTCCAACAGAGTGTAAGGTATCTCTGCCTTTTCACTCACCTTTGACAAAGAATTTTCTATATCACACATATGTCTAACTGCTTGATCTAGGTTTGGATACACTAGTCACTTTCCTATGTCCTTTTAACAATCCTTAACAATCTTAACATCTGCAGTTGTCACTCCCACTGCACAGGCAAGCACATTTTGTTACTATTAGGCTTCATTACCCCCCCCCAAATTTTGTCCAGCAAACAATAGCCTCTCAAAGGGCTGTTGTCTCTGAAATCTTCTGCTGATATTTGTTACATCTTCAAAAGTGCCATTAGCCTCTTTTTCTCCTTCTCCTCTCCCTCCCCCGTTTTTATACTGAGCAGGACTAACAAAGCTAGCTTTTGAAACTCTCAGCCAGAGTGGTAGAACAGCCTTTCCCCAACTTTTTACCCCAGAGGAACTCTTGAAATAGTTTTTAGGTCCCAGTGAAACCCTGCATAAAGACTGTTTTAATAAACATTTGGAGCTCACAAACACACAAAACCTCTTACGCAACCCTTAGTGACCTCTCAAATCGCCCTAGCGTTCCACGGAACTCTGGGTGAGAAACCCTGAGATATGAGAAATGATGATTCTAAGCTTAAGTCAGGAAAGGGAGTTCCTTTGCTATAGCAACAAGCAGCCTAAGCTGAGGGGCACATGACTGATACTCAATTTTTGCCTAAAACTGGGAAATCCGGAGCAAGAATTTGGATGTCACTCCACTCTTGGGCCCTGACTGAAGCTCAGTTGTTAAGATCAGAAAATGACTAGATATCCTTTTAAAATATATTACAGGTGTCCTTGCTACATTAATTGATTTCTATTCTCTTTTCTCAGAGTGCAACAGAAACAAGTGCTGGCCCACAGCTTCATCATGTAATTAATGATTATTTGGATGTCAGTTAACTGGAAGTTACTTAGACAAACCAGGTCAATTAAATTATCTTCCCACCAAAAAAATTTAAGTTGCTAGATCATTTCAGGGAGGCATTATTTTACACTGGGTGGAAGATTTACCTACTGCCACAGCATCCTCTCCAAGAGCTTCCTGCCAAAGCTTCATGTTTTACATATCCAGTGTTAAGCAACTGCTGCGTTTCTTCTTTCCCATCCCTCCAAGGAATGTTTTATACAGGAAGGCACTGGGATGTCACTGCGATTTCCCAGCAACTTAGTCTGCTCTGCCACTGAACTGTGTTGCACCCTCATGTACTCCCCTGCTTAAAGATACATTATTCTTGAAAGGAAGAAAGTTTCCTTCTCCCATTGGAAAGACTAAATAAAATATATTACATTGTACATGCACCTAACACACTGGCTTGCATACAAAATATAGTAACTTCATGAAAAACATGTCAGAGAGCCTCTAGGGACGATGCAGAATTGCAAACTCATTAGTGTGCTGGTTTTTACAACTTGCATTACAATCAGATTGTAAGGGTAGCTCAGAAAGGCCTTAATCCTAACAGCAACTGGACTTGTATGTGTCTACTTGCTGAGGAACCATCAAAAGGAGATAACAGTTTGTATTTCTCACTTTGGCAGTCCTCGTTCATGCCTCAGCTGAGCAACAATTGTAATTTCAGCAGTTGTGGAACAAAAAGAGATAGGAAAAGAGGTATCACTGCACTTGCCCCTGACACAGGGAGGGAAATGAAAGCAGAGAAAACTAGATGTTATTCTGGTTGTGGGAAGCAGGGACTCTGGCGCTGACCCATTCCAGGATTATACGTACTTACTCAGCAGTTAGTTTATGCTTAGCCATGCTGAGGAGGGGGCAAGCTTTCACTGTGAAGAAAACATGTATCCCCAAGCAAAACGCGCAGCTGCCAGATTAAAGCTACTGTTAACTACCCCTCCAATGACTATCCATATTGAGAGTCCATAAAATTTTGTATCCTGTTTTCTAGCTATTGCATCATCTAGTCAGCCCTTCAATGAAACTGGGTATTCAAGCTTTCCCCCTCTGTTGATCCCCCACAGAGACACTGAGAAAATTCAACTACTACACTGTAAGCGGTAGCTCCAGCTCTGCCACACTGCTGCACTGCAATTACACTCTAGACTCTTCAATAAGTCGTTTCTCAGTAGTGTCACTTGCAACCAGTGTCACTGTACACATCTTAAATTTTACATACTGTGAAATTTTAACGCCGTTATCTGTATAAAGAGAGGAAAGACTCCAAGGCATTAGAAAAGTATCAGTATATACTTCTAAAAGTCCTAGAGGGCTGCATTTTTCCCAGTTTTGACATCTCTATTCAAGTCCACACACCTGTTTTCCAGTATGAAAAACTGACCAGCAGCATGAGATAGTCTCATTCTTAACCCTCCCATAACTTCAATCCAGGGGTGGGAAATTTCCTGGGGTTTTTAAATCCTAGTCCTGAAAATGCTAAGGACCTACAGTGCGTATGCCCTTTGAAACTGTTATGGCAGCAGTGCCAAAACAACTTGCTCACTTTGTTTTTGAAGTAGCATTACACTTCTAGAAATGTGATTCTACAATAAACAAGGTACACGGCCCCAGTAAAGTTGGTGGTGATCCTGATGGGAACTGCAAAAAAATCATGAGGCAAGCTGCATACATGCAGTCCATAGATTTCCCAGCTCGCCACAAACCAACTACTTGTAATCTTTAAAGCAGACAACAACTTGCTTAGATGCTTTATTTTTCCCTGCCAGTAAAGACCAACCCAGCAGACCTCCTAAGTGTTCTTTCAGCCACATCCAAGAATTTCCAACATAAATAAAAAGATAGTCTGGCTGCCAAGCAGCAGCTAGCTTATTTCCCTTATAGTTTATTTACATCCTTCCCATTAGTAGTGATGGCCTTTGTGTTGTAAGTCTCTGTGTCATTGCAGCACCTGACTGGGACCTCAGCCAGAACAGCATCAGCTCCAGGAGACATGATCCAGGAAGAAGCCAAAGTGACAGAGAATTAAACTAAAAAAAGAGAGAGAGACCCAAGTTTAAATTACTTAGTTGGCCAATGAGGGGAATGGATTCAACACTGTGGATACTTTGGGGGGTGTCCCAGGAGTTAGGTATACAGAAATAAGTACAAATGACAAATGTTGCCTCTTCCAACCCCACCACAACCTTGTTAATCACACAATTTAAAAAGATGAGAGGCCACTGGAAGGGTAGAGCTCCAGCAAGTAAGAGGCAGGGAAGAGCTGGCATGGAATGGTGGAAAGGGTGGAATAGGGGAATTAGTGAAAAATCAGTCCAGAGGTTTCATTTCGCACTGGGAGGTTTGTATGGCTCCAACAGCAGACTTGAGAAGGTGTTCACTTTGTCAGCCCCTCGGACTTCGTGGGGCAAAAGTGGCAGCTTTACAATGTGAAAGTCTTCGTAGAGGTCTTCCATCTAGAGGGAGAAAGAAAAGAGCACAACATCACTCAAAGGAGCACGTAACAATCACAAGCATCCTCCTGGGAGGCAAGACAGAAAAAACAGCTTTCACTGAAACATTTTGTGCCCTGGAAAATGTACCATGTGCAATTTTAAGAATGCTTTCTACATAACATTAGTAGAGGGAGTCCTCTCTGACTTCTAATCCAAAGGCAAATCCAGAGCCTTAAACCAAATTCACAGAAGCCACAGAAGTACACCTGTGTGATTTATCTAAATATTCACTCCTGTGATAAGACTGCCTCTCTTACTGATGTACAATTATCTATAAAATAACGGTGGTTGGATAAAACTCAGAATCAGGCATTAGAGAAGAGAAAAACCACCACCACAAATGGAACATACAAAGCACTAATTCCCACAGAAGCAGCATACACAGGAGGAGAAATCTGTTTTCTGTTCTCTTCAGCCACCCAGTTGCCACCTCCATTTTGAGATGCCAGAGCTACTGGATGCATGGATATTTGTACCCCTGCGGAATGACAAGACACTATCCATGAGACTATAACTGTGAATGTTTCGGAAAAGGAATGCTCTCTTCCAACTCAATTTTTAACAAGAGTTTACACATTTTACCAATCAAATGTTAATCATCCATACATAATTGCACCTCAAATTTGGATTTTTTTCCAAAACCATACATTTTCATATCTGTTTTAAATGTTTCAAATATTTGTCTATAAGCATACCATTGAAAACTGTCACTCTCTGCCAATAATTCTTCATTTGAGTTAATTCTATATTGTTCAAGATCAAATTCCAAAAGATCCTGGTAGATTACCCATTTTTCCTTTGCTGCTGTTTCCTTCCTATAGAAAACTTCTTGCTTTGAAGCTCACAAAGGCATCTGAGGGCATAACCTTGATTTGTATCTATTCCGTATTTTTAACAACGGAAATCTCACAAAATGATTATTACAATCTGCATTCACTTTAGCTTTATTATACCATAACTAACTGTGCCACCCAAACTTCAGGTCATGCCCTTCTAAATCCAATAATCTCTTATCAATCAACACAATCCAATCGTTCAACAAATCAAATAGCATGTAGTAAAATACAGTTTCCGATTCAGTGATCCCTATCCCCCCTTTGCTTTGCATCCAGTAAACCCTTATATTTGACTCTGTTTCTTTCCTTGCCATATAAATTTCCAAAAGTCTATTTGCCATTGATTAAATATCACATTGTTGGTCAAAACTGGTATTGTCTGGAACAAAAACATTCTTAGCAAAACATTCATTTTTTTCACTGAAATTCTCCCCAAAAGTGGCCATTTAAATTTCTTCCCTCTCTGTAAATCTTTCTTAATATGTTTCAACATAATTATTCTTCAATAACATACAGTTGATATTTGTTGTTGCCTGCCTTCAAGTACTGTAATTTGTCACTTAGATGACCCTAAGGAGAACCTATCATGGTGTTTTCTGGGGCTGAGAGCGAGTGACACGGCCAAGGTCACCAAGCTGGTTGCCATGGCATGGTGTCATCCAGGATTGTAGTCCAAAGTTCAAACCACTACACAATGTTGGCTCTCATTTGTCTTAGTAATATTTAAGTATTTCATCTTTTTCTCAGTTTTAAAACTTTTCTTATCAATTGTGTTTGATCTCTTTTTCTTAATTTTTTTAACATCATCTTTTGTTTACTGATCTTAAATCCAATCAACTCTCCAAATTCTTTTAATCTGTCCAGTAAGGTTTCAGAAATCACATGCCCTTAAAGTTTCTTTTATTTTTAAAACCTTAAGTTTTCTCATCTTATCTTACTGACTTATTTAGAACTTCAAGGGGTAAAATAAAGAAAAGGTTAGAGCGTGGACATCCTTGTCTCATACCTTTTTCTATATCACATAGTTCTGTGAACTCTCCATCAATCAAAATTTGTGCTTTTCTGTATTGTAACCTGTCTTAACCCAAGCAATAAACTTGTCACTAAATCGTTTCTAAAACTCTGGATAAAAAAACCCAGTTCAAGTTATCAAATGCTTTTTCAGCATTCCAAAAATATAAATGCTACCTCTTTCATAATATTCAAGAATATCCAAAATACATCTAGTATTATCTAGTAACAGGGTTTTTTTTGGGGGGGGGTGATGGTAAAAAACCCCACTTGATTTCTATGAATAAAATCCTGTACGATCATCTTCATTCTTTCTGCAAATATCCTTGCAAGAATCTTATAGTCATTATTCAGTAATGCAATAAATCTGTAATTCTTTGTAATTGTCAAGTCCTGGCCCTCTTTTGAAATTAAAACTATAGTTGCCTCCTGCCATGTTTGTGGAATCTTCCCACTCTGATGGACTGAATTCAAAGTGTTCTGTGTAAAAATAATAAAAGCTCTTCCTTAAAGCATTTATAGCAAACAGCAGGTGGGCCATCCAGCCTGAGTGCTTTACTAGTCTTGATGTTTTCCATCATTTCAAATATCTCTCTTGCTGTTATTGGAGCATTCAACATCTGTTTCTGCAAATTTGGAATCAATGGTAAGTTTTGTTTGTCTAGGAATTTTTCTACCTTTACCAACAATATCTGTTGCCTTTTGTACAGTGAAAAACAGTACCTGTGGAATCCCTTTTCAATATTTACATTATCAGTAATTTGTCTTTTCCCTCATTTATGTTCAGAAATAATTTCTTCCTTCTTTCCTTTCAATTTAAATGCTAGCCATCTCCCTGGCTCATATGCAAATTCATAAATGCTTTTGCTTTGCATAATGCATGCTTTTCTCAATATCACTTGTAGCTAACATTGATAATTGTCTCTGTAGAATCTTAATTTGGTTAATAACAGCTGTTTTCAAAGGAAATTTCTTTAATTCCTCTTCCTTTCTTAAAGTCTCTATGGTAAAGCTAAGTGCATGCAATGGACCATGTGTTCAATTTCGTGAGTTCAATCTCTTGGCAACTCCACTTACAAAAAGATCAAATACAAATCTTTCTGCTTACATATCAGAGAACTGTCGTCTTTGAACATGGGGGTAGCTGGACCAATACTTTAGATTCTTTCAATCTGAAGAAGCTCCAAATACTTAGATTTATGTCTGCTCCCCCTTCCCTCAAATGGAAATCAGAACAGCCTTGAACCCTACCTGGTCAAGATATTTAGACTGGATTTTGTGCCGAGCCTCACACATCTTGCAGGGTTTCTCTGGGTCCGGGAAGACCAACTGATTGACTATAATATTGTGGGTGTCGATTTTGCACTTGGCCAGCTCCTGGATGAGCCTCTCTGTTTCATATAGGGATAGGAACTCAGCAATGCAGACACAGATGAACGTGGTTTGCTCCTGGGGAGGAAAAACAGTAACATCAATTCAGAGGTACAAACAAGATCACAGACGATAGGCTGTGGTTTTACTCGCCTGGTTTTACTCTATGGTTTTACTTCCCTGGGTTCTGCCTCTCTCACAACTCCCTGCCTCTCTCACAACTCCATCTTGGATTTTCCTGCTTCTCTGTTTTCTTCCCCACTCTGCACCTGTACTTTCAGAGGCAGAGAGAGAAGTGGCAGAAAGCAAAATTGTGGGTAATGTAGCCAAAGTCTTTCCCACCTTTCTCTCCAGGTTATCTGCTTTACAAGTGTCCTCTCATTCTGCAGAATGGGAAAAAATAATAGCTGTGGAACAAATACAGAGATGTTTAGGAGGCTAACAGCCAAGGCAACCCAAGCTGGCTCTTTCATATTAAGGTACAGAGACTGTAAGTGACGTGTACACACTTCATGGCTATCCATACACCCCCTCCATTTAAAAGAATGGCTGCAACATGAACAATATGGCACTTCCCTTCTTGTCTCTCTACCAGAGGCACAGAGAAGGAGACACTTGAGCTAGACACTTGACCATCCTGACATGCTTCTTAGATAAGAAATGAAGCAAACCTAGGCAGCTTCTAGCTCCCATGATCACCTTCTCAGTTTCTCTGCAAGAAGGAAAGAAAAAAGAAAATAGGCATGGCCAGAAGCAGCTGCCCTAAATACCCTAAAGGCACCAGACCCTGCTTACATTCCTAGATCAGATCCTGTCTGATCTAGGAACCTAAGCAGGGCCAGCCTTGGTTAGTACTTGGATGGGAGGACACCAATGAATACCTGGTGCTGTAGGCTACATTTCAGAGGAAGGAACTGGCAAAACTACCTCTCAGAATTCTTTGCCTAAGGAAACCTTATGAAATTCATGGAGTCACCCTAAGTCAGCGAGTGACCTGAAGACACATAAACACAAATGGCCAGAAGCTATGTATGAAACTATCTCTTCTTTCTGGTCTTGAAGATTTCATTCTAAGAGTGGAGTGAACTGGAATTCAGAGTCTCCAGAACAAGTCTAGAAATTCATTTGCTCACTTAGGGTAATTAGTTAATCAACACAGGTAATTAATTAACTGATTGTTTCTATAGTTAAATTAATTAGCACTCCTCATTAACACTGATTCACTTAACACTGATTTCTAACTCATCTGACTTAAGAGTCTGCAAGAAGTTATATTTTTTAATTATGGTTCCAGAAGTCTTTCAACCACGGGTCATGTTGGCTGGTGGATTCTGGGCACTGTACTGCAAAAAAAGTAATCTACCTGACCTCTCATTTGAATACAGCATTTTATTCATGAGACACATATCTGCATAGCCAGAGGGCAACCCATAACCCTCACTTGCTCTATCATGCAAGATCTTACATGCACATACTGCGTAGGAGTATTTGATGGTGGACCCTCCTTTCCTTTAAAGTCTTTTCCATCTTCACAATTTAAAAATACAAATAATTATGCAGTCTCATAAATGCTTGTTAGCTGTGGCTAACAAATCTATTTTTCAGAATAAAGAGCACTTCTATTAAAAGACAGCTCACAACCTAGAAGCAAAATATAAAGTTCCATTTTAGCTTTCCTACATAAGATAAACACCTTTGTTGCAGAAGCATGGTTGCCTACTCCTTTTTCTGACCCATACCACTAATGAAAAAGATTTACTAAGCCAGTGGTTACGGAGAAAGCCTCAGATCATTATAGAAGAGAAACAGACTACTATTCCCAAAGAGGGAATATTGGTGAAGATTATTTAAACCAGTTTGCTCCACAATGGAATTTGCAGCATTTTACAAAGACAAGTATAATAGTCTTCTGAGCCTTTTGAAGTTGATGGCCCATTATATTTGAGGTACTGCTCCAGGCAGGGCCAGAAGCCATGCAATTCCAACATCCCTACTCCTTTGCCATGCAAATGTCAGCTCCCACAGCAACCTTGGAGCACTTTGATTAGAAAAGTATGCACAAGAACCAGTACACCTGGGTGTGGAACAGATTTTACGATCAGAGATTCAGGGACTGATCAACTGTTGAAGCTTTATCTTCTCTCTTTCCAGGCCAGGGGTGAGTGAGAATGTAGCCCTCCAAATGTTGCTGATCTGTGTCTCCTCTCAACTATAAGCAGCAAAACCAATGGGGAAAGACAATGGAGGCAGCAGCCCAAGAATATCTGGAGGGCCACTGCTATCCACCCATCCTCTAGTTCGTGGTGGCATCTCCAGCACTGCAGCAAAACTCAGCCGTCAAAAGCTGGAAGCAGCAGCTAGAGAACTAAGAACCAAACCTCAAGGAGGGGCCAAAGTGACTAGAACAGATACACTGTATAGCCTCTAGGAAGGTACCTTAACTTGCTCAGTGAAGCAGACTAACCTGCCCCAGGAAGCCTACTAGGATACTGAAGATTAAAGCTAAATTCCCACCAAGACCACGGGTTTAAAAAACAATTTCACCCAGTAACTGTAGTTTCCTGTCACGTATAACCATATATTATCAGAGGAGCCACTATGACTGAAAAAGCCCAACTAAAGTCGTATAAAGAAGACCCAGTGGTGCTCTGGACAGGTATGGTATAGGTTTCTCCTTGTTTTTCATTTTTTTAAAGAAGGATTCTAAACCTGATGACAGGGAATTGTTAAATTAACAATTTGTAAGCCACTTGGGGAAACTGTTTGGCTGAGGGGTGGAGTATAAATGCGCTAAAAAAATAAAGTTCTCCTCTCAGAGTGGAGACGGCAGCTTAGGTAGTTTCCTCCTGGACCTGCCAAAGAGCAATTCACCATGTGCCACATTTTTTCAGAACCAGAAGAGACAGAAGATTCACTTCAAGTTTTCCAACACTATTTCCCCAAAGTAAAGCCCTGTGTCTTACTCTACACTGTCCTACCCTTCTCCTACTCACCAGGAGAACTGGTGCTTTTGAGGGCTTCCAGGAGCAACAATTCTTACTTTGGACCAAAGATTGGGGAACTACTTTTTGAAGGCTGCCAAATCTGTTGTGAGGACCACCTAGAGCAGTGGTTCTCAACCTGTGGGTCCCCAGATGTTTGTGGACTTCAGCTCCCAGAAGCCCCAGCCACTATGGTCAATGTTCAGGGCTTCTGGGAGCTGAAGTCCAAAAACATCTGGGGACCCACAGGTTGAGAACCACTGACCTAGAGCCTATCTCACAAGGGTCTTGACTCAGCCACTAATAATCCAAAGCCAGAAATACTCATTGTGGATCTCACTCCTTCTGAGGCATTGCAACCGTATTGTAACTGAAGGATTTTGTTTACAGATAGAGTGCTGCTACAGTTTGAGGAGTTGGGTAAAGCACTCATATAAATACAGTATATACTGCATTTATAAACTTAATCTAAGGAATCATTTTTGTTTTGTTTTGTTTTGAGTCACCAACTGTCTCTCCCTACTGTCAGAAATATATCCTACACCACTGTTACTTAAAGTAGTGGTCCCTTGCGTGGTAGCAGTCTCTAGCAATTATCCAAGAAAGAAAGAAAAAACTGTAACCAATATGCACAAATATGGTGTCAGCCCTAGTATACTGGGGGAAAAATAACTGCCCCCTCATCAGATAGTCTGAGAAGCACTATCTTATACTTTTAAACAGGGATTTTCTTTTTAAAAATGTAATGCTGTAAAGTGCTATGTTTGGGTGTAGTGATTTGACCACTGGACCACAACTCTGTGGAGACTAGAGTATAAATCCCCACTCAGCCATGGAGACCAACTGGGTACCCTTGGGCAAGTCACAGTCTCTTGGCCCCAGAGGAAGGCAAAGGCAACCACCTCTGAACAAAGCTCGCCAAGAAAACCCTTGACAGGTTCACCTTAGGGTGGCCAGAAGCGATCTGAAGGCACAAAACAGTGGGAGTGGGAATTTTCTGTTTCATTAAGCAGAAGCCTCTGCAGAGCAATTCTTACATAGCAGGGGACAAGCCACCACACTAGAGCTTCACTGAGTACAAGAATTCCTCCTAATTTAGGCTCAGTTTTCCTGGCATCAGACCTGGTGCCAGGTGCTGTGTAAATTCCCTCCATAAAGGCACACATAGGCAGGGCTGTGCCTTCTGAATTCTCCAGCTGTCCTTCCCAAATCAGCTTGCTAGATATACTATCCTCAATGGGCTGGACCCCAGCATAAGCCTCCCGTGGACAGAAAGATACCAACATACTATGCTTTAGAAGCTCATTTAAAAGGGTTGTGCAAAATGAAACAGAAAGAACAGAACCACAGCTACCTTAAGTTTAAGCCTAGTGAAGTGGTATGATTGTAAAACATTTTTATACCATGGTGTCATACAGCTTGAGTCTACTGTTGTTAAGAGTGAATCATCACAATTCTTCAGCCTATTAATTCAAACAACCCCCTCCTGTGCAGTTTCCTTCTCAAAAGTTCACTCAAACCTCTGGGATGTCCCACTTCCCACTCTATGGTATACTTGCCGGATCCTTGAACTGCTCACTGACTGAGCGGATAACAGGGAGGGTCTCCTCCAGCTTTGATGCCAACTGGTCAGCATTCATGTCTCCCAGACCAAGCATGTTACACATCTAGTGAAGAACAAAACCATAAGAAAATGGCAATGAAGTCCTTCTACCATCAGAAGGCATATCACAATTATATGTTCTGTACAGCACTACAGGCAAAAGGGTGGGTGGCAGGGGGAGCTCAAATGGATTAGCAGCATCTAGGCTAACAAGGCCAAGCACAATGACAGAAATAAATGCTACTACATCCTACAACCTATCAAGCCAGATCTATCAATGTTTTAATGTTGCCCTAGGGGTTTCAAAAACAACAGACCCTGGGCAAGAAAGTGCCAAAGGGTGAAACTTAAAAGCAAAAAGAAAAAGACTTGTGGTGTGGCATTTTTGATAGGAAAATGCATGCTGCTTGTTCTTCCCCCATTTTACCTGAGATATGAAGGGACTGATTTGGTTCTTTATTTGCATCAGGCGACCCAGTCCCCTCTCCACAATGGTGGGAAAGTTGAGTAGCCGGAGTGTGTGCCCTGTGGGTGCTGTGTCAAACACCACCACAGAAAAATTCATCCCTTTCACCAACCTAAACAAGCAAGAAAGTGAAAGAAAAAAAACACACCATCAGCAGCCTCAATAACCTAATAAATCAGGAAGGACCTTCCTATGCCTATTATTCCTAATGGCACAACCATCTACAGAGCTACATCTATCACTATTCATCTTACAAAGAGAATGTTTTGGGAAAGGATTCCTGAGGCTGAGAAAGAGTACTGTTTCATGATATAGTTCCTGTTGTTGTGTGCCTTCAAATCATTTCTGATTTATGGCAATCCTAAGGTAACCCTATCACAAGGTTTTCTTGGCAAGATTTGTTCAGAGGGGGTTTGCAAGCGTCTTCATCTGAGGCTGAGACAGTGTAACTTTCCTAAGATCACATGTGTGTTTCCATGACTGAGCAGTGATTCAAATCCTGGTCTCCAGGATCACAGCTCAATGCTCAAACCACTACAACACACTGGCTCTTGACATAGCCCTAGAATCTAGCAATATCATCTCTCTGTGCCTTTGCCTGTGCTACAACCAAAGAAATGTGAAATCTTACAGAGACTTACAGAGCAATTGGGTTCCTATCTAGTTTTCACAATTTGTGTATTATGTATCTGATGAAAAAAGCAATACTGCACTTAGCAGAACTTCAAATCCCATTTTTGGATCCTTTCGTCCTCCAGCAATTATAGCCTTCCACGTTCAATGAGCACTGATCATTTCTTTGCTCTGAGGAAGAAAACTGTGTACAGGAAGGCCCTGCCTTTCAACGTCCCATTATCTAATGACTTGCTCTGTTGACGCTTCCAAATTAAGAACAAATTCCATTAATTCTGTAGCATTCTGCACTTTTGATAGTTCTTCTTGCCTATGGAGACTTGGATGGGGCCACTGCTTGCAAAGAGAGTTGAAAAGAGGAAGAAAGGCACAAAGCCAGCTGACAGACTTTGCAAACGTGCGTATGCAGTCAGTCCCAAGTGAGCCTCCGTAAGTCCTTCGTGCTTCCTAAAATACAATATATAGATTCTCCTTTTCAACCAATTCTGTTTTCTGACAGGGAAGCCTGCATGTGGAATTCATACGGCACACAACAAAACAATGTATGTTGTGAATATATCACAGCAAGTGCAGACTGGTCCAGTGCATGTACAGATACAAATATCATACAATTATGAGACATGTGGATATGTGCAAAACACTCACAAACCATGCTGAGGTATACCTACAGAAGGCACTATTCCATCTATGCTAACTTCATCTTCCAAGTAGTTAGCACAGTGAAGACATTTAAAGTTTGGCTTTCTGCTTCCCTAAACAAACAAGTGGAGGGCTGATCCCAGAGACCACCATTCTCACCTCATCACTTCAGCATAGCTCATGGCCTCATCAATACCAGGAAAGGCACTCATTGCCTCTTGCATCATCTTCTTGCCCATACTCAGCATGTTATCTTCTTCAAAGAATTCATCAGGAAGTTCAGCCACACCCAGGCTGGGATCAATCTCCTGAAAAACAAAGTATGGACAAAATGTATCAGCATCACATTTGCCAGAGAGAAGTGAGACTTTGATGTTATTTAGGATGAAGAATCAAAATTTTGGTTTTGTAAAAACACCAGGATTTTCTTGGACATATACATAGAAAAACTATCAGTCTCATGTTCATCATGAGGGGACTTAACACTACCATACAGACTACTGGCTTCATGCTGATCTGAGTCTGACTTTTTGAATTGGTATCTTTAAACATACACAGTAATATTATAATTTCTAGAAAAGTCACAGCAAAAGTGACCAGCAGCCATGGACAGAATTACTCATTTAACTCTCCCATAAGCATTTTTATATATACACTAAAGGAAGAGAACAAAACACACGCTTAGATCCCACATTACCATCAAGAGGTGATAGATGTATTCAATAGTGGCTGAATCTTATCCTGTTATATTTAATATACCGTTAATACCATAATTAATATAGCACTAATTTATTAAAATAATTATATCCTGTCCTATATCTGAAGATCTCAGAGCAGCTTATTTAAAACAATAAATAATAACAATAGTTTTACAAGATTAAACATATATTAAATAGTTTTAGCTATTAAAACCAGATGATTTAAAGCCAGTTAAAGTATTCTAAACAATAAATCCAGGATATGTATCTTGGATTTATTCAACCCAAAGGCTTTAATAAAATGCCAAGTTTTGATTTGGTGACAAAATGATTCCAATGTTGATGCCAACCTCGCCTCCCAAGGGAGGGACTTTCACAACTGAGATGCAACCATAGAAAAGGTCTTCTCCAATGTCCCCCAACAATGTATTTCCCCTACTGATAGGACACAGAGGGCAGCCCTCTATTAATTTTGATTCTTCAGCAGGTGTATTTTGACAGGCCTTTGCTTCTCTCAGATTGGTCTGGCAGTTCCCAATCTGGTAAGGCGCCCTGCCTTTACCACAAAGTTCTGCCTCACCACTTATAATACCACCTTTATGTAAAAGGGGGAGGGTCTTCAATGTTTATTTAGAACCACTTAATAGTTTTATGGTATTGTGTTTTCTGTGTTACTTTACATACTATACACAACTCAAGCGAAATCAGTGCTTACAAGAATAAATTGTAACATTTATTAAAATAACAGTAAGAATAAAGTAGCATGTTAGACTTCAACTGCCATCAGAGTTGATATATTTCTCCAGTGCACTTTTTAAACAACATAATAGGTAATTCTCTGCTCAGAAACAGATCAGTTATATCTTCAGACTTTCATATAAGGCTCAAGTATCATATAACAGACCTTTGGCTAAACTCCAACCAAGGGCTTAACCCCCACTCTCGGTCACACTCTCTGACCAGATCCTACTAAGATTTGATTACTCTTCTGTCTCTCGCTAGGCTTCCACTGAGAATTAAACCTTCCAAAACAGTC
Source organism: Iguana delicatissima (assembly GCA_948472985.1). Classification (NCBI taxonomy): domain Eukaryota; kingdom Metazoa; phylum Chordata; class Lepidosauria; order Squamata; family Iguanidae; genus Iguana; species Iguana delicatissima. Next base: position 396,286 of record CAOKZL010002471.1, on the reverse strand, counting down.
ATACCCTCTGTCTAACTTAGTGACTCTGCTTCCCAGCTCTTTGCTAGGCTCTCACTGAATGATTCCAATACTCACAGGTACTTGGCTTTATATATATTTCTTCCCGTCAGCCACAAGCCTCTCCCACACACTACTCGTCTGGTTTCTATTCTGAGGTGCTATTCTTTTGTCTAGCAACCCGCTTCCAGGCTGTCTTGGCACTCCAGATAGCCACACCATCCAGAACTTTGTCATATATACAGAGAGAGAGGCTCTGCCTCAAGTACTGAGGTCCCAAGCTATTTAGGTCTTTAGATGTTATCACCAGCACCTTGAATTCCGAATGGAAACATACTGGCAACCAGCGCAATATCTTCAAAGCTGGTCTTATATGGTATCTGAATGAAATCCCAATAAGCATTCTAGCTGTTGCATTTTGCACTAGCTGCAATTTCCAAGTCATATTCAAGGGCAGCCCCACATAGAGTGCATTCCACTAGTCTAACTGAGAAGTTACTAGTGTATGGACTACTGTGGGTAAATTTATGCTTTCTAATTTAAAAAACACCTAGAACAAAACTTAATCAAAACTCAAATCTAATTTTTTATATTATTTTAGTGAACACAGTATGCATTTTACTAGTATAGGTATGTTCCTACCCACCACAACAAGTGTTAAAAACATGAAAAGAGCTATGCTAGATGACATCAAAGTCTATCTAGTCCAGTATTCTCTTTGCAGTGGCCAACCAGAAGCCAATGGAAAGCTCTCAGTCAGGAAATGAGCATCACACACCCACATATTTGTATTCTACAGCAGTATTTAGATGTATAGTGTCCCCATGGTAGACCCAATAGCCACCCTAATTAACAGACCCTGATTAATTTAGTCTCCATTAATTATCCAATGCTCTTTTAAAACCATCCAAGTTGGGAATTATCACTATATCTTGTGGCAGTGGATTCCACAGCTGAATTACATGCTCTATGAAGATTTCATCTGTCTTGAATCTATCAGTTAAGATCATTTGATGGCACTGGCACTAGCATTAGAAGAGAAGGGGAAACTGTTCTTCCCGTACAGTTTTCTCCACACCTTGAGTAGGGTTTTTTTCCCCCACCTTTAAGTAGGGAGAATCCCTTATCTACTCTTCAGTTAAAACACCCCAAGGACTGCTAAACGTTCCTTACAGAGGACTTGCTCAGGCCTCAGTTCATTTTGGTTGCTTTTACATTATCTCTGAACAACTTCTTTCTGGCCCACAGTCTTAATACACAAAATCCACACAGCCCAAGAGTATATCCATTGTTAAGTCTGTGCCATGAACTCCTTTGTGTTGGAGTAGAAGCAGCAGTCCTGGGACAGAGTTCATGTCTAGAATTTTAACAATGAGGAAAAAAAATCCTTTACAGACTCTCCTATTAATCTAAGTGTCTGAGCCTAAATATCAAGTTGCCATTGAGGAAATACGATTTCATATTTTCTCACCCCAAATCTGTAAGTTAGTAGTAGCCTGAGTCCAGGAGAGTCACTACAATTCAAGTTTCTAGGCTTTTTTCCAAAAACATTGATACTGTTCCTATACCTCCATTGATTCACTTTGTTGAAGCAGTTCCTATCTAATCTCCTTCTTTTTGTCTTCACATCCCTTTCACTTGTTTCATTAGGCAAACTGGAGCTATTTTCTAATATAGCTCCTAGATATTAAGAAGCTGTTTTGAATATTACTTTTGTTGGTAAAGAGATGAACTGGCTGGAAAAAAATTTGTTACTTCATTTGTGTCTGTCATGATGCTGAGACAGGTATTGTCAGCCTTATGTCAGATTTTGTTCTGTACAGAAAGAGGACTTATGCACAAAATTTACACAAAAACAAGTCCTCTGATTATCTGGCTCCCTCAGAGATACACTCACCATGGCAAAAAGGTTATCGTAGCCCTTTACTTTGGTGGGAACCTTGGAGAATTTCTGATCAAAGGCATCTGAGATGTTATGAGCAGGATCAGTAGAGATGATGAGGACACTCTCCCGCACTTTGGAGAGTTGTACAGCCAAACTGCAACTGGGTTCAGAAAATGAAGCAAAATGCAGTTACTAATATGTTACAAAGAAAAAAGCGAGCAAACAACAACCTGCTGCCACAGTCTTTACTAAACTGTTTGGAACTATCCACTCTAAATAATCATGATTTCCAATAAGGTTTGTTTATTCAGTAGACACCAAGGAGGAAGGTAGGGTACAATAACCTGATGAAAACACTATACTTTGTAGGGATAGCTAACACATTGGAAGATAGGTACAGAATTCAACAGGACCTCAATAGAAAACTAGGCTGAGATTAATAAAATGAAATTCAACACAGACAAAAGCAAAATTCTACATTTAGGCCACAAAAACCAACTATACAGGTACAGAACGAGGGATAATTGGCTCAGCAGTACTACAAGTAAAAAGGACTTGGGCATTATTATTAGCAAAGAAGGCAAATGCTGTCTCTTAGCCTGCATTAATAGAAGCATAGTTTTTAAGTCAAAGGAAGCAATAATCCCTTTATACTCTGTACTTGCCAGGACTTATCTGGAGTAGTGCGCTCAGTTCTGGGCATCTCATTTTAGAAAGGATATAGACAAGTTGAATCTAATTCAGAGAAGGGTGGTGAAGATGATAAAAGGTATGCAGAACAAACTATACAAAGAAAGGTTGAAGGAGCTGGGCATGTTCAGCTCGGTGATAGGGTGACATGATTTCAGTCCTTAAATACTTCAAGGGCTGCCACAAAGAGGAGGGTGCAGGCTTGTCTTCTGCTGCATCAGAGGGCAGAACTAGGTCTAATGGTTTTAAGTTACAGGAAGGTAGATTTTGAACATTAGAAGGAACTTCTTGACAGTAAGAGCAGTTTGGCAATCAAAGCAATTTCCTAGAGAAGTGGTGGAGTCTTCTTTTCTGGATGTCTGGACAGCTACCTACTGGCAATGTTCTAGCTGGAGATCCTGCACTGAGCACAGGGTTGGACCTGATGGCTCATAAGGCCCCTTCCAACTCTATGATTCTGTGTTCTCCATGGCTCATCTATCTCCATGTCAGCATTCTGAATAGATTTGAAGAATTACAAGGCCACAAAATCTACTAGTTTCTCACACTCTCCTCTCTACTCCAAAGTTAGCCACTATAACCAACATGAGCAATGAAAAGAAAACTTTTCTAACTTAAAATGAAGCCACCCTTAAATCACTTTGAGACAGTTCTTATCTGTCACAGAAATTGGATCTTCACAAACATCTCCATTTACCTTTATTCTATATGGTAACTTAATCCCATGCATGTTAACACAGAAAAAACAGCTTAGTGCAGTGGTTCTTAACCTGGGGCCTGCTGAGCCCTGCTGCTTGATACCAACAGCAGTGGCAGTCTGGGGGGCCACAGATGCTGAAACTGCTCCCTCATCTGTTGTGTCCCTTTTTCAGGGACACAGCAGCAGGGAGTGTGGGCGCCAAGGGACACTGTGGCAGGCCTGGATAAGCACCCAAACTTCTCCCTCTTTTGCAAACTTCTCCCTCTTTTTCAGCACCCACAATAGCTCCTTCCACATCCCTGACGAAAGGGACACAGTGGCAGGTGTATGTGCTCAAACTGCTCCCTCATTTGCAAACAAAGGAGCAGTTTCAGAAGCTATACCCCCCATGCCACACCCCTGACAAAAGGGACACAACAGCAGATATGTGTGCACACTCAATCTGTGACTCTGGAGACCAGGATCTGAATCCCCACTCAGCCATGGAAACCCACCGAGTTACCTTAAACAAGTCACATTCTCTCAGCCTCAGAGAAAGCCACCGCAACAAACCTTGCCAAGAAACCCCCCATGAGAAGTTTGCCTTAGGGTTGCCATAAGTCAGTTTTCAAACAGGAGAGACATGATGGCTAGAAGGAACCTCCCCCTGTCAGTGCCACTTTGTTGTTGTGTGCTTTCAATTCACTTCTGACTTGGGGCAACCCTAAGGTAAACCTATCTCATGAAGTTTTTTGACAAGATTTGTTCAGAAAGAGATTGCCTTTGTCTTCCTCTGAGGCTGAGAGAATGTGATTTGCCCAAGGTCACACAATGTCTGAGTGAGGATTTGAATCCTAGTACCTAGAAGAATTTAATATATAAATGTTTGAACATTTAATTATTTGAATATTTAAATAAATATTTGAACATTAAATCTTTAAACCTTGAATTAAGTCTTGGAGATCTCCAGCAGCAAATTATACTTACAGGGGGTCCCCAGTAAAGAAGAGATTAAAAACCATTGGCTTACTGAATATACTGAAATGGGATTGGCTGTTGAGACATTATGCCCAAAACTACACTTATAGCTTTTAGGATACAGTCCTACACCCATTTCCTTGGGAGGAGGCCCTAATGAATGTTCACTGTAGGCTTTACAGGACTGTGCTAAACTCTCCCCTTTCGGCTGCAACACTTGAGCTCTCAAGTAGATGTTTAAATATCTCACCAGACTAAATATCCCAGGATTTCATAAAACAGAGTCACGGTACAACTGAAACGGTTATCCAGGTGCTACACTGCTGTAGTGCAAACGCACTGTCAGCTTTAGCCAAGAAGTTCCTATGAACACCTCACGATCTACGTCAGTGGTTCTCAACCTGTGGGTCCCCAGATGTTTGTGGACTCCAGCTCCCAGAAGCCCTGAGCACTGACCGTAGTGGCAGGGGCTTCTGGGAGCTGAAGTCCACGAACATCTGGGGACCCACAGGTTGAGAACCACTGATCTACGTGAACCCAGGGCATCCCAGGACACACAGGTATGCACAACCTGCTGGTCAAATATCCTATTCTCATCTCCCTGCCCCCAACACGGGCCATTTCAGAGCCCCCCAACGGCAAACCCCAGGATTCCACAGGATGCTGGAAGTGCAACGACAGCACTGTCACCGGCTGGTGCGGAAAGGGACACAGGCGGAGTGTCACTGCTGTGAGCTGGCAGCTCGCCCCGCCCCGCCCCGCCCCCGCGCCTCCTCTGCCCGCAGCACCTCACTGAGGTGCAGGAATTCAAGCGGTGGCGCTCCGCCCGCACACAGGCCGCGCAGCCCTTCTTGCGTCCCCGCCTGACGCGGGGCTCTGAACGAAGGCGGCGGAGGCGGCGGCGGCGGCGGGGGAGACGCGACGCCTTCCCGCGAGGGCGCCGTGCCTTCGCCTCGCTCCAGTTCACCTGCAGGTGGTCTTGCCCACGCCGCCCTTCCCGCCCACGAAGATCCACTTCAGGCTGCGCTGCTCGATAATGTTGCTCAGCGTCGGCTCCAGCGGCTCAACGTCGGGGGCGTCCTCGAACTCGTCCGCCTCCACCGCCAAACCAGACGCCGCCGTTGCCATTTTGGAGAGAAGTCACGTGACAAGGCGGCCGGTTAAACCATTTTAAAGGGAGACTCGTGCGCCACACGCGCCGCCTTCGCTACGTCGCGGAGAGCCATGGCGCGGCGCCCCGACTTCCGCCCTTTAGTCGTACAAACGGTGCGTCATAAAAGGCTCGGCGATGTAACAAAAGACACCCCTTCTGAGCCGGCTCCTATGGTCTCGCCCAAGCTCGTCTTCTTTCAGCGGATTGGCTGACGGCTTCCTCTCCCGATTGGCTTTCAGCGCAGCGGAAACGGCATAAAAACCTCTCCCTTAGCTACCTCTGATTGGCAAAAGGTGTGATCTCTTGTGATTGGTTTGGCTGGCTTGCCAGACCTCCGCGGCCGGAGCGACCGCTTGTATTTTTGACGTCTGTGGGTCGCCGAGCAACGCAGGCTTGTCCAGCCCCCTCCGCTTTCCCGCCGTGCTTTGCGCCCGAGGCAGCGGCTGGTCTCGTCGTCGTCCCCCCCCCGTGTCGTCCTCCGGGGCGCGCCCACTCAGGAGGGAGGGCGGCGCAAAATGGCGGCGGCGAAAGGGAGAGAAGGCCCCGGCGCCGAGGCGGCCGGAGGAGTGAACGTGTTCGCCAACGACGGCTCCTTCCTGGAACTCTTCAAGCGGCGCATGGAGGAGGCCGCTGCGGCGGCAGGAGGGAGGAGCGAACCGGGAACAGGGGGAGCGGGGGCCGAGAAGCAAAAAGAGAGCGGGCCGCGGCCGGAGCCTCCCGGGGAGCAGGAGCCGCCTGGAAAGAAGCGGACCGCGAGCGCCCTCAGCTTCGTAAGGGATCCCGGGCACTGATCTTCCCTCTCCTTCCCTTCATCTCTTCTTCTGTTCCCGCCTCTGCCCCCTGCCCCCATCCGGGTTCACTCCGGATCGAGGCGCTGGTGGTGCCATCTGTCCGTTTCTTTTCAGCCTTGGGCCAAGCCTTCATCTTTTCTGGCAGGGATTTTGCGCCCCTTATAGATGCTTGGTAGACAGAAGTCCGACAAGAGCAGCCTCTTACCCTTCAGTGTAAAATGCTCGCCACCTTTCCCTCGGTAGTCGTGGCCCTAATTCAAGTTCTGGTGGTAGGGTTATTGGTATCCAAGAGAAAAGCTCTTGCACGTCCTGAGCGGTATCCTGCTCTTTCTCTTCCCTGGTAAAATTAAAGTAGCTGTTTTGAAAGGCTCTGTTATACGAGTCATAACATTAAGCCTAATTGTATACTATTCTTTCTCCAAATCGGTTTTCTCTAAAACGAAATGCGTGGGAAGTAAAATGGCTTAAAACAACATTTCTGTGATAGTAAACACTAGCCATGGCTACAGAAATTAATGTTGTGTTGCATTTCTTCACATTGATGTGGGGTGAGCATAGCCTTGACAGCAAGGAGCTTTGAGGTGCTCTGTAAACCTTCTCCCTGATAGGGAGGTTGCTAGGATCAGAGGCTGTAATGTGAGTCTTCGCATATTTTTGGGCTCCAATCCTGAGTATGTTTGTTCACAACCAACTCCTGTTGATCTCAGTGCATCTTATTTCCAAATGTTTGTGCTGTCATGCCACGTGAGAACTGGCTATTGTTTCAGGAAATCAAAACTTTTCAGTGGCCAAAGCAAAAACATTCCAACAAATTTACAAGCTTCTTTCTGTCTTTTCCTGTGTGGCATTGTAAGTAATTGTGATTGGTAGTGTGTCTCTTACAAGTTTGAAGAGAGGGGACTTTTCTTCTGAGGACCAAAAATTGACAGCTCAGCATGGCATACAGCATAACATAGATTGGGTTCAGAATATGGAAGAATTTCCCTGTGATCTTTGAGTGCAAACTGCAACATCATGCTTTGTTTTAGCTATCTTCCAAAAAACTTGCCTGTTACATTCACATAAACCTGCTTATGACAGTACCAAGAAACTAAGATAAATTTTAGTGGCAAGCTGCTAATAGTTATTTCAAAATAATTTTCTAAGACAGATGGCAGTCTCTGATCAATTTCAGCTGAATAGCTTTCATAGCTTCCTTATGAAGCATGAACAGTTTTTTGCATATAGTTTTAAAGGTGTAAACATTAAGGTCTAAAGTCTTGAAAATAAATGAACTCCTGTAGTTGTTCTTACTGCTGTCATAATACAGGAAAAAAAGAAATAATCTTATTCATAGTGGCCAGGGTGGAGTTGAAGTATGACTGCATTTTAGAAACAGTTGTAGAAAGGAGTCTGTTAAGGATTTTAGTGGAATCCTGGCACAATCCTATGCGTGTCTACTTAGATCTGAGGCTTACTTCCAGCTAAATATGCATAGGGTTGCAGCCCAAGAAGGGCAGAACAAGTTGCTTTTGTTTCCAGTCTTTCAAAATATGGGTGTGTAAATAGAAGACTTTTGTGTTCAGATATAAAGATGGGAGAACTTTTGGGTTTATAGAGCTATAACGCTACTGTGTAAATGGAAAAGGAGAAGTTAGGGGTTTATAGTGTGGGATTGTGTGAAGCAGGCAAGGATCTATACTATCTCTCAGTGACCATTGGAGCTCCATTTTTGTTTCTTAGTCTTTAACATGTGGCTAGCAAGCTGCATAGAGCACCTAATCCCTTTTTTGTGCCTTTAATGCCCACAAAGCTCTTATACCTCCACATTTTTTCTACGGAGTACATAAAATAACTCCCCAAATTTCAACTACTATTCCTAGAGATATCCAGGAATGGTGGATTAGAAATTATGCCCCCCAAAATTTGAAATGGAAACCAGATGTACTAGCCAGTCAAATTTGTTCAGCCAGTTTTGGGATGCTGAAATTCTCTATGGGTCTGTCCAGGTGATAATTGTCCACTATGGCAATTTCTCACCCTTGTTTTAACAGAAATACTTCTCAAGCATCCCCTTTGTTTCTGAGGACTGGAAATTTCTGGCACCTTTCAGGTACTGTTGACAAAAGAGATCATGCAATACTGTTAGCAGTGGAGGTCATACAGTCTTCTGGAAGGACGTTAATATACACAGAAATCTCTTAGGCATATGGAAATATTAAATTTGTTTAGCTATTTAAAATTCAATGTCAGATTGGATTCTTACATTTGATTACCCTCCTAACTAGGAGGAAACATATATAATTAATGTGTATTCCATACTGTGATGTTGAAGGGAACTGTGAATGACAGTTTAGTGAGAGTCCTGACAGGCAATTCCGAATATTTCCCTTTCTTGTACTTGTTATGTATGTTCATGTTTGGGCGTATTTGTACAGATGTTTTGGAGAACACTGCTAAGGTGCCCTTTTACCCTCCTAGCACAACGGTGTAGGTAACGCTCGGCAGCTCTATACTGACTGACAGGTGTGATGGCGAGCTAAGATGATCTAATTGAAGGACTCCCTATACCGTTATATAGTGGGCAACATTCCCCTTGCAGCTCCCAGGCTCGTATAACGGTTGCAGTCTTCTATCCCTTCACCCAGGTGGGCAAGCGGAGAGGGGGCAGCAAGCTGGCCCTGAAGACAGGAGTGGTAGCCAAGAAACAAAAGACAGAGGATGAGGTAAGTTAATAGAAACTTTATGGTAAGTGTGTGGAATGGATAGCTGACAAGCTTGTACTAAGCTCAAGTGAGGGTAGCAGTACCTTGATTTCCATTTCAGCAAAACGGAAGGTGAAGCTAAAGCCCTTTTGTCTAATGTTGACATTGATGTCATTGCTTGATTTGCTCTCCCAAGTTTAGAAATACTGGCATCTTTTTTGGTAGGTGTGTAGGTGCTGCGGACTTTAATGACCCTCTACACATTTTCATTCTAATTTTGTGGAGCCCTGCCTCTGAAAGTGGTGCCAGAGGAGATACATGAAGGATAGTGGATTGCTGCTCTGCACCATCCAGGCAATGTGGTTCCTCCAGATATTATTGAACTGCAAGTTCCATCAGTATCGGCCAGCATAATGAATGGTGCGGCCTGATGGAAGTTCCATGTCAAGTGTCTGGAGAGCTGTAAACACACCTGGTTTAGGCTGTGGTGGGAGGAAGGGTAAGTGAGGGAGCACAATTATGTTGCTTAAATTTTCTGCATCCTTTGATTTAGCAAGCAATGCTGTAATGAAGTTCACATTGATCTCATACTCTTCACTCTGCAAAGCCCATCAGTGTAGAACCACTACAGGAGTCTGCAGGGCCAACAGAAAAATACATGTTTCCACTTCACCTGTTAATCGTAACAATGTGGGAGGCCAGGACAAGTGTTCTGTCTTTGCCAAGAAGGGACGATGCTGTCAAGAGGACTGAAGACTGGGAATCTGGTTCTCTTGTTCTATGTTAAGAGCTTCCCCAGTTTGTGAAATATATTTAACTCTAAGGAAATCAAAGCAACAAAATACATGGAATTATTCTGGTTTTATTTTCACAACTACCTGGTTTGACTGGGATATGGAAATCCAACGTTGCGCAGTGAAGTTCTTGACTTAGCAAGGATTTGGGCCTAGATCACTCCAATTACAGCAAAGCAATCTCTGCCCTAGAATTTGTTGGTTCTTCTTAATTGATGTTTGTGAGAGTTGACACTCTGAATACGATATCCTTGTGAATGCAGATATTCTCCATATGTAACCTTTCTTCTTTTGTAGGTTTTGACAAGTAAAGGAGATGCGTGGGCCAAGTATATGGCTGAAGTGAAAAAATACAAAGCCCACCAATGCAGTGATGATGATAAAACACGCCCTTTGGTGAAATAACTTTCATCTTCAACCTGGACTGTCTCTGATGTACATAATTATTTAAAACGTCAAAGGAGAATAGCTCTGCCCCACTGACTGAATGCTGCCGTGGCAGCAAGTGACTTGCCATACTTTTATATTTGGGAATTTAGAGCCTCCTTCACTGGTTCGTTTGTTGTTTTCCTCTTCTTTCTTCTGAGAACTAAGAACTTTGACTTAGTTACAAGATTTTTTTAATTTGTAATCCCCCAAATAGTGGAATTGGTTTGATGGGTCTTACCCTGAATCACCGGGCAACATACCTTGCTGGCAAAATTTTTACCGTTAAGCCTTTGCTTAACATACCTGAAGTTTCCACCTTGGTTAAGCTAAGAGGCTCCATCTTTGCAAATACAGTATCAGTTGATGTTTGAAGGTCAACTTAATGTGGTCAGAACTAGCCAATCTGCACTGCAGGCAGTAGTAACCCCAGAGCACTTTGTTATGCTTATCTGTCCATGGTGAAAGATTAGTGGTGTTGGGCTTTCTGGTACACTTAGTATCTTGCAGTTTTATGACTGCATTTTTGCCCTTGTTCTTCTGTCCTTGCCCTGTTTTACTATATATTGCAGTGGGTTATGTCTTCAGTTCCGGTTGTTGCTGCTTAAGCCTGTTCCTGGCCTCCTGCTATGCATGCTGCAAGCCAAAGCTGGAGATAATTCTGCCAGCTTGCTAGCTAAGAAGGTAGAAACTTGGTCAGCACCAAAATAAAGTATTTTGTATTGGAGAAACTAACTAAAATTACTACAAACCTGCCCTGGAGTGAATAGAGCTCCAGATGCCATGAGTGTAGTCCCTCTGTCCTAGTCCTGAAATTTGTGGCCAGGGTAGTTGGGCTGTCAAACCCTAAAACTAGGGTGGATGATCACTGGTTTGAGAATTTGTTTGTGGCATGCATGGGACCTACCTACCTTCCTTCTAAGTACCCCCAGTTTGATTCCTCACAGTTTCCACAAGGAAGAGCTGAAACTTAAACCCTTGTTGCAAGTGATGTGAATTCTGTCATAAAGAGTAACTAAGCTTGACAATTTCATAAAAGGCCTCAAAACATTCTCAGCAATTACATGGAAGTGAAGAAATTAGATTACTATTGAGATCATAGTCTAGCTTTTGGCACCTGATTTTTGTGCTGAAAAGCAGCTTGGGCTCACACTGAAATCTTACTCTGTTTGTGCAGTCTCCTTTTAATTATATGACCTATTTGTGTCAAGAGAGCATAGATAAACTACCTGACTATAGAGCTGTGCTAAATATGTGATAGTCATGGGAAATGAGTGGACACCGAAGACCTGCTGAGGTTTTACATTACTATCTGAGGGGTGCCCAAAGAGACATTAAATAAACAAGTGTTTATTGACCAGCATGTAGGCCAAATCTTTATGTAGTAAGTCCTTCTTTCTGGAAGCCACCACAAATCAGAACAGCTTGGTACTTATGTAGGGTACTTAAAGATCCTTGTGGTAGAGAAACAGTGCTCTTTAGTGTGAAGTGCTCTTTGCTGGGATTTTATCCAGCCTGAATTCTCTTCAGAACCTTCCTTCTGAATGCATGAGAAACAGTATACTGTGCCTGCAATCACACATTCAGAAGAAAATATAGGAAAGGATCCCTATGTATGTAAGTTAAGGCATGTAGGCTCTTCATCAGGATTCAGAACCCTGGCCATCTGGCAGAACCTTTTGCATGTATAACTGTGTGCATGCAGGAACTTATTTCAGACATTCTTAATACATGTGTTTGGGGGCTTGAGGAAATAATCACAATTCTACTCCTCCAGTGCATTCACTCTGAGGTAATGTCTGAAATGAGCTCAGAGTTCTCATATGAGAGACTGCCTGCCACTGAAAACCTGAAGCAACCCTGAAGGTTTAAATATTTCACTGGTATCTGGTTTCCAGCTTGCTATAAAGGGGTAGCAGTCTGCGTCCTTGTTCTATATTTGATCAGGCTTCTTTCTTTATTGCTTTTGACACCACAGCCCAGCTTAGAGCACTGATAATCATTCTTAATACTTGCTTTTTAAAATAAAATTTTGTTGTGGATATTGCTTTTGCCATCTCTTGTTGGTATGTTTTTTTCAGATAATCTTACTGATGCCCACAAAGCTTTTAGAATTGTTCATTGTTATAAAAGTTGCATCCCAAAATCTTAGACAAGTATATTTGTTTTCTTTATTAGTGACAGGGGTGAGAATTGTGTGGTACTCCAACTGCTACTGGGCTGGTACTCCTTGCATCCCCCACCTTTGTCTGTGCTGGGTAGGCCCTGGTAAGACTTGCAGTTGAACAGCATGAGGCAACAGAATTCCTATCACTGCCTTATTGAGTAAAGTGAACTACTTCACATGAAATACAGTGCTAATTTTTACTACTGTAGTCACATGCCTTAATGATATCCAGGAGATTGGAAGACTAATGAAGAAGAGCTGAAATAGAATCCTTACCTAAAAGATTTTCTGTTATTCTGGATTGCTTATTACAGGGTACCTATTGCCCCCGCTATTTCTACACTTAAGTTCTTCATCTAATTAAAATCATTCTCAGGATGGCATGGAAGAGCAACCTACCCACAAATGGGTTAAACCCATTTGCACATGCATCCACCATTTGTGGGTGGATTGCTCATCTTGCCATCCCAGAATGATTATTCACAGTAAGTTCCAACCTCTCATTACTCCAAAAAAGTGAATTGCAAGAGTTATTAGTATTCTTGTTCCAATCGTGTGGCTAAGAGTTTGAATACACAAGCACAGTTTCATTACTTGGGACTAAACTGCCTCTGATATGACTTGATTCAAGCAGGCAAGTGCAGATCCATGCCCACAAGCAGGAAAGGCACTATTTTACATATGCTGTTAATCCATCTTCAATTTAGCAAGTTGACTCCAACAGTATACACCCTTTGAGGTTCCAGTTTGATGCTCGTAGCCATTTTATTTGCTTCTAATTAACTCATAAAGTTATACAGGCTAAACAGCATGTTGATTGGGCAGAGAGATAGCTGTTTGTTGTAAAGGTACCAGATTATCTCGTTGGGCTGGGTGCCTCAATAATTCTGCGCAAATAATAGGTTAATCTCTGTAATGTGCTTGGGTGCATAGTCACACGGAGAAAGTAATGAGAGCAAATTAAAATTATAGCAGCTTGGAACAGGTATGTTTACATAAGATGGCTACAGCTATCTAATGTAAGAAACTCTGCAGAATAAGTCCCCCCACCCCTAATTTAGGCTCATGGAGTTCCATGGAGAAAAGTCTTACCTTTTAGTCTACACAAATCACCTAGTCACTGTTGCTTTAAGTGCTGAAACATTAAAAGTATACCTGCAGTTTGCTTTGGCAAATTTCTAAAACGAGTATTGTGTGGCTCCCAGGACAAAAGTTGCTTATACTGCCCATTTACCATGCTGGATTATCGGAAGTAATGAATGCTATCAGAAGTAATCCATTTCCAGTATGGTAAATGGATTACTTCTGATAAGCAGCTGGAATAGAAAACATAGTTCCTTTTATAATGATTAAACTTAGACTTGGAATCATTACTTTAAAATGCAATGCATTACTTAATAATTTTACATAAAATATGTTGCTCATGAAAAGCACGTTATTGTACTCATGTCAATTTTGTTTTACCCCTGCCTGAAGAAGAGCCAGCCCTTCTGAAGTCAGGGGAATCTTGCCATTTGCCTTATTTTGACTGAAAAAATTAATGTTAGAAGTCTATTTTTAAGAAGTGTCATAAATGGTGCTAATGCCTCACTTTCTAGTCAAATTGGTCATTTTTATTTTTCTTGATGTCCCTTTTAGTGCATACCATTTTTTGCAGTGTGAACATTCTTCATAAATTCCTTGTAAATCGTTTTATTAAAGGGTTTAATCTAGTATTGACCAATAGTTTCAAAGTGCTGCTGCTCTCTCTCCTTCAGTATTTTACATATGAAGCTGTCCTAAACAGAGTCAGGCAATGGCTTCTCCAGTGACTGCTGGAGGTTCTTTGAGAGTTTAGGTAAGACATCTTTGTCAGTACTGTATGTGCTGTTTTTGGCCAGAGATGCCTGGGATTTATCTACCTGTTCCCCTTTGTCTAGCTTTTACTCCCCCTTTCCCTTGTCCTGTAGGAGTAAGCCAGACCTAGAAATGTTTATACGTGGTTGGTATCACCAGGCTATGACTGTCTGGGAGAATTTGGTTTGGATGACTGAATTACTCGGGGAAAAGTGTAACTTCCAGGAAGCATCCTGGGTACTGGGCTCCTGTTTGGCTACAAATGACACTTAAGAGTCATTCTGTGAATTTGCAGTTTCAAATTATCATTCCCATAACATGTTGCCTCTGTATGTTGTCTGAGGATCCCCTCCAGCCTTTTCAGTACATTGAGCATATTTGATCAAAGCACCAAGAGGAGAATGAAGAGACTGATTGGAGAGCAGGGAGAGGTAACAAACTGGTCTGGATAAAAGCACTTGTCATTCTTGGGGATGACCATCTTAATGCCTATGTTATTACTAGTTATTTCTTGTGGCCAGTTTGATCAAAGGCATATGTTTGTCCATGCACACAGATGAGACTGTTTTCAAGGATGCTGAAGGATTTAAACTAACGTGCTGTTATCAGCTATGCTGGCATTATTCTGTGCTCATGAAACACTGTACAGTAACTTCAGCTTGATTTCAAAAGCAGGACATGAAAGACTTGGGCACATAACCCGTCTTTTGGATTCTTCCCAGTCACTGCAAGCTTGGAGGTGTTTCTGTGGGTGGGAGCAAACAACAATGAGAGAGTGAAGGGAAGAAAGTTGTTCCAGCTCATTTTTGATGCAGCCCTTGCCCATTCCCCTCAAGAAAGGGATAGGCAAAATATCCATGGGCTGCATGAATACCCCTCATTTTTCTCTTTTAGTTCAAAAGATCCTACCTCTCTAAGGGGGCAATTTGTCCATGCGCCCCCCAAATTTATTTGGAAATGTAGTTTTGAAAAATATCACCAGGCCTAAAAATAGATCAATGTGGCAAAACCATGATGCAAGCGCCCCACATGCTCCTTAAGAAAGCATGATGGGTTGCCCTGGGTCAGTAGAAATGGAGGATGGGGTTCCAGAGGGCCCTTTGATATTCTAGAGGGAGCATACGTTGCTCTCAAGAGTTACTCATCCCTGTCCCTGTTAATAGAGCTGCTGAGCCTATAAAGTTTCCCCACTCTTGTCTTAAAGCAACACTAGTAAGGAGAAAGAAATGTCTGAAGTGCTGGTATAGAATCCTGTTACTCTAAAATAATGACTTCAGTAGTTTTGACTAGCCCTCAAACGCAGATAAAATTTTTCCCCAGTTTCAACTATAGATTATAAAAAAATAGAAGAAAACAATAGCTGGTGTTGATCAGTAGAAGCAGTTTCCTCGTCAGTTTCTGTTCGCATTTCAGATGAAAAGTTGACGGAAGGGAACTTGAGTAGTTGCCTTATCCCACACATATATATTCCAAGGGACTATAAGCAATCTATTTTATTTCCATTTCAATGCAATGTACATCAGTTTTACTTTCAAGTGCTAGATCCTTGTTAAGGACAATACATAATCAGAAAAGCACTTTCACGCCTCTCCGCTTGCAAGGCAATAAACAGAGCATGACTAAGAGAAGCCTTTCCAAATAGTGGGCTAGCTGCATGGCACTAACTAATAGACTGCACTAGCAGTTTGCTATGGGACAAGAGTCTTCACTTGACTTTGTGTAAGGCAGAGTAAATGGCGGGCAACAAACAAGCACAATTCCTTCACTTTTTATAAAAGTACTCGTATGTCTTTACCCATAGTGAGTCTATAGAAGGGGCTCCACTGCACTGAATAAACAACTTTCTGTTAAATTGTTATTTACAAATCACTTGTCCATCTCTCACTTTATAAGCATGCCAA
The DNA here is from genome assembly GCA_948472985.1 of Iguana delicatissima. NCBI lineage: Eukaryota > Metazoa > Chordata > Lepidosauria > Squamata > Iguanidae > Iguana > Iguana delicatissima. The sequence goes on along the minus strand of CAOKZL010002471.1, from coordinate 380,305 downwards.
AAACTTATCAAAGAAGTGTCAATACTGTGGTTGTGAAGAGCGTCACCAAGGCAGAAAAAGGACTGTGAGAGACTTCCCCCAAAATCCAGTTAACTGCAGTCAAATGAGAATTGTGAGTGGGGAAAATATCGTGTTCCCTCTTTAAATCTTGTCTCTCTGTGTAACTGGATAAAACATATTGATGCTGTAGACTGATATAAACTTGAGTACATTAGTGGGGAATCTGCTTGTGCCATGAAGTCTGTGCCATGCTACACCTCCTCAGAATGGATAAAAATTTTCCTCATGAGGGGGAAAAAAAAGCTTTAAAAGCAGAGGAGAGCAAGAGAAAAGGTATCTTTCACTCCTAGCTGAAACTCCAACCTTTAAACAGAAGCACTCTGCCTCCAAAGCTACAGGATCAAATCAGACTCCTGCTAGAGTAATGTCCCTGTTCAATGTTGCCCCACAAAGGAAGGAGATAAGCTGGCTTCCTCCACTTCAACATGGCTGCAACTAGGGGAATTTTCCCAAAGTGGCCAAGATCTAAACAAATCTGCTACTGTCTGATTTCAGTGAAGCAGTACTCTTTGTAGGATGAAAAGGAGAATGCTTAAAAAAAAACAACACCTGTCATCTTTAACATCCCATCTCTTTCTGTTGCAACCCCCTTTAGGCTTAAAAAATCCAAAGTGTTTACCATGAGATTGTATTTTTCATTGGGTGGGGGCATAGTTAAAAATCCCATGCAGTACCCTAGGAAAAATGTACTTGCAGATTCTGTGGAGGCTTAGGACAGTGTGAGACAGGGAAATAGCTTCAAGGAGCAATCTTCTTTTTTTTAAAAAAAAATGATGTGTGGAATGGAAGGACAACTCCAGCCTTGCCATCCTTCCTCCCCCACCCCGTGTACAACTCTCAAATATGACACATCAGCCTTTATTACAGCCAACCGAACCTGAATGGCTGTGTGTTGTCCTTGGAGCCTGGGAGCAGGTTCTTTGCCATAGGATTCTTTGGTGTATCCCAGAAGTGTGCAAATAATAGTGTGCCGCCTCCCAGCCCCCCACACAGCCGCAGCCTGGAAGCATTAACAAGAGCAGGGCACACAGCCACCTCAGTTAGTCTCATAGGAGGACAGTAGAGCAGCGTCAACTGGCTCCATGCAAGAGGGACAAGTGAATGATCGCATCAGCCAGTCATCAATGCAGTGTACGTGGTAGATGTGCAGGCAGGGCAGGAACCGGATGGGATCTCCATATACAAAATCCAGCATACAGATCACACACCTGGAGTTAAGAAGAGACAAAAACAGCCTCCTTAACATAAAGACCCAAAGATGGATTTAATGCTTCACCTCACCCACTCACCAGCCACAAGATTACGGGAAGCTTTTCTCCATCAACAAGCTACATTACTTTCTGTCTTTTATATCCACTTTCTTACGACTTACTATGGAGATGTGGGCTGGAGGGGCAGGAAAGGGAGGAACAGATCATGGATTCAGCACAGCACCTCCATTTCACTTGGTGACCTTGGTCCAAGACTGGTGACATTAAGCAATCTGGGTTCATTTATTTCATCCCCCTACATTTTGGCTAAACTAATAGGCTGGGACAGCAAAATCTAATTATAGTTCTTGAGGCTAAGGAATATAGAATGCAGGCAAGCAGAGGGTATCTAGGATTTGTGCATATGAAAATCTTTCCTTTACAAGTGTGCTTTCAACTTTCTCTAAATCCTAGTTTGCTTAATAACAACTTTACCTAATTCCAACTTTCAGGACAATTTTCTACCCTTTTCTTAAGTACTGTCTACAGTAATTCTGCACCTTTAACCTAGTGTAGTCTTCAAGATGACATTCACTGCATTTGAAAAATTATTTTAAGTAATACTTTTTAAAACAGTAATCACCTTCTGTAACAGGGATGGTAACCATGCACCATTCTAGATGTTATTGGACTACAAGTCCCAGCAATCTTAGCTAATGCAGCCAATAGTTCAGAGCTATGGGAGCTATAAGCCACTGACATCTGGAGAGTTACATGATTCCTCCCCCTGCTCTATAATATAGCACAGGGTATTATACAAAAAAAAAAAGGGTAAAACATAATTTTCTTTTTAACATCATAGCCTGTACAAACTAGTATAGTGCTTTAGAGTGATTTTCTTTAGGGTAGAAAATAGGTTTTCTGACAGGACTGGTTCAGTGCAATACATTTCTGCTATATTTTCAAAGGCAAATTGTTGCTCATCACATCAGTGAGGTACAAGGGCTATTTATGCATCCATTAGCTAATAATTACTTTTTGGCTTCGCAGGGCTTTGCCTGAGCTGACATGAATACAGAGCATTGCATAAGGAAAACATACTCTTTGATTTTCTTTTCTGACGGCTCCGAGCCTGGATCAAAGATTCCTTTGGGAAGATGTTGAATTAGCCCAATCCTTTGAGCTATACGAATCTGTTCCTCCTCAGTTAGCTGGGTAGCGAGACGTGCCTGGCTGGGTGTTGGGTGGTATACAGGAATAGGTGCATGTTCCTGGAAAGTCAAGAAAGCAAGCAAATGAATCTTTGCTAGTCTTGTAATCAGCCAGTAATCAGATGGAGTTATTCAAAACTAGCAGTCTAACCAGCAATAATGCACTTTTTTCACATACTGTAGTATTTCAAAAAAATCTACTAATTCAATGTTATTTCCTCAAATGTGGCAAATGAAGCCATCTTGAAATCTCCTGCATTTACACGTACACAGACCATTAACATTTGGGTATATGAAAAACTGAAATATTATCTGAATATCCCTGTGTATTCCAGAGGGGCTAAATGCTGGCACTATATCTGTTTTTGAGTGGCATTTGAAACTTTTCCAGGGGATTCAGCCATCCTATACATACTCATCAAGAACAGCATGATCTGCAAGTGTATCATAAGACTGTTTATTTTCTACTCAATCTTTGAAGGACCAATTTAATTCAAGTTTTCCACCCACAACGCATTCCTCTAACTTAAGGGATAGCTAAACAAACATAGGGTGCAGAGGTGGTTCAGTAGTAAACTGCTGGCTCGCAGAGATTATATCCTGGTCCCTTTCAGACAGCAGTATATCTTTCTGCCCTCTATTAATTCTTGATCTCTAACTGGCATGTGATACTGAAGAGCACTGTCCCAGGCAGTGGTTCTAAACTCAAGAATCACAATATTGGTTGAAACCAGTGGTCTACTGAATTCAACATTCTGTCTGAGAATGGGCAGCAAAAAGCTTCAAGGAGTTCAAAAGCAAAACATGATAATGACATCATCATCCCATTTTTGGGACTCATTCACATGACATTCTTTGGTATACTGCTTTTGACTAGCTAATTGCCACCAAAAACTGTTTTCATGTGTATATCTAATCTAAAAAACCAAAACCACACCTGTGCTACTGGACTTCATGGCATACTGTGCTGATTAATAACAAAAATAGAATATTTAATTAATCTGTTTCCTATCAGTTTCAGCAGCTAATCTGAGATTTGTCTTTTTTTAATAAGGTCCACTCTGGTACTTTAAAGAAGATTAAAACCTATTGTTTCATTCCCCTTTTCTGATCATCAAATAACTGAAACACTGTTTGCATTGCTTATCTCTTCCATCAATTTTCAAAGAAAGCTATGGCAATACATGGCTCCTTTACTTCAGTCTTTCCAGCCTCATCCTCCTTCACAGATTGGCCTCTCCGCTTTGAAGAATGCTGCCCTTCAAGTAAGGCAGCATGCAACAGAAACATAAAACTGCTCCCAAACAAATCTCAGATGTCATAAAGCAAAGGTGAAGTACATGGAACAACTGTTTGAAGCATGAGACCAAGCTATATCATATGTGTTCTAGGATATTTGTTTGACAAAGATGGTAGCGTATCAAAACCTTACTCGGCTTCCTTGGATACCACAGACTGGGGTCAGTGTCTTCTGCAGATTCACGAGGAAGGGTACAAACACATCAGACACAAAGAGAGACCGTGGAGCCTGATCCTATGCCTTAGTCACCATTTAAAAACCATGAGGCAGAACATGCAACTTGCTAACAATGCATGAAAGCCTCCTTCACAAGCATCTTCCAGAGTGATTTGTACTATAGTATCTTTCTGTCCAACTTATTTTTGAACCAAACTTCAAGCTCTTGACACTCCAGATTCATTGAGTTCCTCACAAAGAGGTTTTGTGCTTTCACTCCACGTATCCAGACAAGTAGGGCCAAAGAGGCATCTATTAACCTTGAAATGCTATAGCCGCTTCCTTACAGCCATTTTAAATTGTTTTATTATATTTGAACCATGGCCTTTGTCCTTACAATTAATGTGTTGGAAAAGTCAAGATGACTGAGGCTTGTTCATTGTTGTCTAATGAAAGCCATTTCCCACTTCACCCCACATTAGCTGCCAGGGTATCTGTGATGGGGAATGCAAGCAATCCTGACTCCTGACAAAAGGATACATGTACTTCCAAACCTTGTTATTACAGTCACATATTACTTTTTCAATTGCACACTATGAGCAGCACACTATGATACATCCCCTCCAACCCCTGCTCCCCAGCCAAAACTGGAGGTAAAGCAATTCACGGTTGAAGAGGCATTTGGATTTTGGGTTTTGCAGCTAGGATGTTTCCAAACCAGACTCTTATATTCAATTGCCCTGCCTCAAATACAGAACAATCCACAGGATCCGAGTATTGTTGTCTTCTGTTTATAATCCCCCTGTGTGTTCTCACTGTCTCCATCTTTCTTATCACAACAAACCTATTCAGGAGGAAAAAAAATGGATACCTGCACAACGCCTTTTGAATGGTAGTACTAGTGTCCACCTGCCTAGGAAAGCACATTGCCAACTTTTTCTTTCTCGGACCTTTGAACGAGGAGTCACCCTCCTCAGCTGACCTGCAGCTCCAAGTCTTTTCTTCAAAATGTCCACCATAATCCCAGCTCTAGACCTCCAGACAAGGGGCAACAGACCGACCCATTATCCCAGACCCACCTTCAGCAGCCCTAAGGGTGCCTCGACACTTTGTGCAGCTATTCTTTGCTCCCCTCCTTAACACATTTTTTCTGCAGAGGAGGAGCAATGGGAAAACACAGGAAGGTTACCGACGGAAGACATTTGTCATCTGGAATCCCCTAAAATTCCACGAAGGAGGCAGGGTGGCTGCATGAGGAAAGGCTCGCCTGGAAGCGCCCCAAGTTGAAAAGGCCCTGTTCCAACCAACGCCCAGCCCCAGATGCGGGCTCCTGACTCAGAAACACCCACGCACGGCATGCACCCTCCACCGCGCCGGAGGGATAAATCGCAGGGCAGGGTCCACAGCTGCGTGCCCCGCTCCGTACGTTCTGGGGGCGTCGTGCCCAGCCCGCCCCCGTATCGCAATCCGCCCCTCGCGAACTGGACCCAGCATCTGCTCCCTGCCGCTCGGAGGGGGCAGCGTCTCCCCAAACGCCGCCCGAGTTTCCTGGCTCGCTCCATATGTCTGCACGCCTCCCGCCGCCCCGCAGAGAGCAGTCGGCGGCTGCCTGCGGGCGGCTCCTACGCCCGGTACCACAGCCGGGGTCGCTCGGCCCCAGGGGTCCAGACCCTCCCCATCTCCCGCACGCCCCTCGGTACCTGGTAGGGGGGCGGCGGGGCAGGGATGGGCGGTGGAGGCGGGTCCCCAGGCCCAAGGCTCGCCCCATCGCCCGTGGAGTCGTTGAGCAGCGACAGATCATCGGCCGCCTGCGAGGAAAGGCAGCCCCCCATGCCCACCCGAGCCCGCCCGCTCGGGGCCGCTGCCGGGTCCGGCCCGGGCAACCTCCCTCCGCCAGCTCCGGAATGGAGGCGGGGGAAGCAGCAAAGAATAGGCGCTCGCACGGCATGCCGGGAAATGTAGTTCGCGCCTCGGGAACTCTGCGCCTGCGTGGTCCGAAGGCAGGCAGGCAGGCAGGCAGGGCGGGAGGGACGGCCGGGCGGCGGAGCTCGGGCAGGGAGCTGGCGGGAGCGGCGCCGTGTTGATCTGCCTGTTTGCTGTGGAAGCCGGGCGCCAGCGATTAAAAGCGCGCTCTCGCAGCGGCGCTTTATTTGCTCTTACTGTGTACTTTCAGTTACCTTTAAGCATCACAGACACATAAGAATTAAAGCCAGTGCATGTTCAGCTAATGACATACAGTAATTCCATTCTTTGGACGCATTGCAGTTTGTCACAAGTAAATACTAAAAAAACGAGGCTGGTTTTGAAGGTGGGCTGAGCGAAATAAGGAGCGCTGTTAATCTGATAACTGGCTGGTCACGGAAGGAGGCGGGAGCCTTCAAGGTTAAGTACGGTATAATCAGCTAAAACTTCCCAAGTGTTTGATAACTATTCTCTCTCACTGTGCTGCAGGAGCCCAGAGAACACAGAGACCCCAGCTTCTACTTTATTTCTACTTTATTATTTCTAATTCATACCTATATCAACTGCAGTTTACCACGTCCTCATTATGAACGTCAGTATGTGGAAAAAAAAGGTAGAAACATCACCCACTTTATTCCGTGTTAAGTGATCCTGGGTATTACTGCTTCCTTAGGGAGATATTTATTGAATTGGTATGCCACCTTTCTCCCAGAGTGGGACCCAAGGTGGCTCCCAGAGAGAATCAGTTAAAAGACTTCCACAATAAAATTGTAAAAACATTTAAAATCACCACATAAAATGCCACGCTTGTTCTGATCAAAGGTTCTGTGGTCTAACAATATTTTAAAAGAATCCTAGAAACTGTTATGTGTTCGTGTTAGCAGTAAAAGAGTGCAGTCAAAATGGACAGTGTTTCCCGTTTTACACTAGGTAATCCATCAGAACTCACGGTAACCTTAAGGCAAACCTATCATAGTGTTCTCTTGACAAGATTTGTTCGAGGGCGGGTTGCCTTTGCCTTCCTCTGAGGCTTAGAGAGTGTGACTTACCCATGATCACCCAGTAGGCTTCTGTGGTTGAGCGGAAATTTGAATCCTGATCTCCAGAGTCATAGTCCAACACTCAGACCACTACATCAAACTGAGCTGCTTAGAAATATAACAGATGACATTTATCTACCATTTATCTCCCTCTTCTATAGTATCTGACATAGTAATAATGTTAGAATAATAGAAATATCAAACTAGTCAGCCACAGAACAGAGGCAACATGCTTCCTGCTGAAAGAAGCTGCTGTCAACACAGCTTGCATTAACATATTTTTACAAAACTTTGGTTGCTTTAAGTTTACCATTAGACAATTGTTGTACTGCTACCAGCATTTATCTTTTTTTTAAAAAAATTATTAAAATTTTCAATAAAAAAAACCCTCCCTGCTTCCAGACATCTATTTTTCCAGTTGAATCTGAGTTTAACATTTCATTCCATGTAAACATTCAGTTCCGTACATTGTCTCTATTTTACAACAATCATAAACTATTACTTTTAACTTATATTTTACTATTTACATTTTATCTTTTATCACCTCATTTTATCTTCCTTCTTTCTCACAGCCTTCCTTCTTTCCCCCTATTTCATTCTTTTATCCAGTTCAATACCTCTCCCCATTCTCTTTCAAAGCCCTGGAATGGCTTATTTTTAAGTGAACAAGTTAGCTTTTCTGTCACTACCATATCCAGGACTTTGAATTTCCATTCTCTTATATCAATATATTTTCCTTCTTTCCAGTGTTGAGCATAAGTCAACCTTGCTGCAGTTATTATATACAACAATGTCTTTTGATGAAATCTTATTTCTCTTTGTTTCCCTAACATATTCAACAAATAAAGTTCTGGCTTCATTTCAAAATTAAAACCATACATTCTTCGAATTTCATCATGTATTTTTTTCCAAAACTTTTTTTCCTATTTTGCAGGTCCACCACATATGAAAAAAAAATCCCTCTTTCTCATCACATTTCCAGCATTTTCTATTCCCATTTCCTGTTATTTTTTTCAGTTTTACAGGCGTCATATACCATCTATATAACATTTTATAAAAATTTTCTCTTAAATTCAAACTTGGTGTAAATTTGACATCTGTGTTCCATGTCCTCACCCATGTGTCCAACTCAATTGGATGTCCTATATTTTGAGCCCATCTAACCATGTTATTTTTAACAATTTCTGGTTCCATCTCTCTTTGTAACAATATTTTATAAAACCTAGAAATTCTCTTTTTCTGGTCCCCTTTCATCAATACATCCAATTCATTTTACCAGCATTTATCAATTATTCTTAACAGACTTGTCCCTTGAGCTCAGAAAGTTTAACAACAGTATTAAATATACTTTGCCCTCCACATTTGCAAGTTTCGGTTTAATGCATTTGATTATTTCAGAATTTCTTCAAACCCTGACCTCTACCTCAAGTGTTTATTTTCTGGGGGAATCTTTCCTCTAGGCAGCTCAGATCATGCCATGTAGCCCTTTAAAAACCTGTCTCTGGTCCTCCACTTCCTCCTCCACCAGCCACTGCCTGACTAGTTAAGGATGGATTGCAGCTCAGTTTCTCGGCACCACGAATCCTCTCCCAGTGCCTCACACACACCCAAGGAAGGAGATGGGCAAGAGAGAATGTAAAAGGCCATATTGACAACCCATTCTCTTTTCCCTGAATTGATATGGACCCCGAGTGCCTGGTCTCCCCAATATGCCTTACCCCCCTTCCCATAGACACACACCCACACACACATTTTGATATTGCATTTTCCAACTTTTATGGGGACCCTGAGCCTCTAACTCTAGCAACTGTGGAGGACTGACTGTACAACAGATACAAATATGTATAGTTTGTTCATTTTCATAGTTTAAATGAGTGAAAAGAGTGAGGGAAAAAATAGGTTGGTAAGCTGCAGCCAATACTCAACGTTCAATAAAAACAATGAAGAGTCTTGTGACATTTTGCAGATTAACACATATATCACAGCATACATTTTTGTGGATAAGAGTTAGCCTTATGTCAACATGTAAGGTACTGCACAGTGTCTAATAAAAATGAAGGCACGTTGAATGAGTGACTCATCTTGATTCAAGGAACAAAACTAATGTTGAGAGTTGTGTGTGGAGTATAGGCATTCACACAGTAAATGCTTAAACACTCAGCAGTGCTATCAAGAGGAAAGGGACAATAGTCTCAGCATCCATTTCAGCACAGGGGTGGTGGCGAGTGCAGGATAATATACCTAAGAGATAACCTGGGCAAACCATAGAGGAAATGCCTCTGCCATTCAGAGGCAATATTTACTGCATTATTCTAGTAAAACCAGTTACCTTCCGTAGAAATCGGCATAGTGAACTGGATGGCAAATACAGTCCATAACCAATATTAACAGCCACGATGCAAGGAAAGTGCAGTGAATCTACAGAATAACAGGATACCAACATCAAGCATATTCACCCTCATTGCAAGGCTCCAAATTCTGAGAGATGAAGCAGCAAAATCCAATATGGAAGCAATGCTACCCAAGGCTCCACTCCTCAACCATCTCACAGGGTTGAGCAGGACTACCAACCGTGGAGGAGCTGATGGCCAGGTTCCACTGACTGCACTGGCCTGACTGCGCCCAGCTCTTTAATCCTTTGTTCATCTACCAACGTTAAACGGAAGTAGCTTCCCCACGTTCCATGGAACACGATGGACACTCCCAATTTCCCAGTATATGCCTCTGCATTTCTACACAGCAGAAACTGGGTCCTGTAGAATCCCACGCACGCCTGCACGCACGTGGAACATTGCCGCCAAGACTGGCCAAAGCCATCATGCTCTCACAGCACGATGCCCAGTTTTCCACAGGACACTTGAGACTGGACTAGACTAGACATGATCCCACAAAAAGAGGGGATGTTAAGAGGGGAATTGCCCAGCCTTTGAGCAAATCTCCTTTGCTCTCTCTTTCGGCTTTATTTCTGTCGCAGACTCTAAGGCAGTGGTTCTCAACCTGTGGGTCCCCAGATGTTTGTGGACTTCAGCTCCCGGAAGCCCCAGCCACTATGGTCAATGCTCAGGGCTTCTGGGAGCTGAAGTCCAAAAACATCTGGGGACCCACAGGTTGAGAACCACTGCTCTAAGGGCACAGGGACGACTGCTGGATAAAAGGAAAAAGAGCGGGGGCGAGAGTTGCGTGCCACTTTTAAAGACTAATACTGCAGTCTTCTTGCGGCGCCTCTTCCCCTAGGGTGCCATTCTGTTCTTCTGCGTTCTGTTTCTGCACGAGGGCCCTGCACAGGAAGATAAGCTGCCTCCAAAACCCAGTTTAGCGGGAAAGGGCTCCCCGGCCCCTTCGCTTGTAGCAAATTTATGCCGACCACGAGCCAGGACAGCTGGCGCCGTGACGTCTCCTCCCAGCCTTCGCGCGCTGCTCACGCGGACCAATGGGCAGAGGACGAGGAAGGCGTGGCTACCGCCCTTTCTCTCGACCACATGACGCACTTTGCTCGCAGTCGTCTCTCGACCTGCGCAAGGGCCTGGGGCTCCGCCTCCTGTTGGTCACGTGAGCGGCAGCGACGGCGGCCGGCCCGGCTCATCGTCCGCGTGTCGCGTTCTCTTCGAGCTCGCCGCCCCCTTTCCTTCTGCGGAGCCGACGCCGCGGTCTGAGCCTGGGCGCGCGGGAACACGGGGTAGGGGCCGCGCCGTGGGTGGGGGGGTGGGGGCCGATCGCGCGCTCGTGGGGAGGCATCGTGAAGAGGAGGGCCCGAGACTCGGCGGGGGCCTCGGCCTGGGCGGGGGTTGGGGGCGAAGGGAAGGAATCCGGGCGGGGGCTCGCCTGCGGGTGGCTCCTGCCCGGCGATGAGTCGGAGGAAGAGGCGGCGGCGGCGGCGAGGAGGAGGAGGGAGGGGGGAGGCTGGTGCCGCGGCGGAATCTGGAGAATTCAGGCCTTGGGAGAGACGTTGGCGGCTCCGCTCCCCTGGCTGAGCGTGGCTTCGGGAGAGCCCCCCACGGCGGCTCTGTGGCGCCTTGTGCGCGGGAGGAGGCGAGGCCGTCGCACACAAAGGGAGGGCGGGAGGGATGAGGAGGGGGAGAGGGAAGGAGCCGCCGGGCGTCGTGCGGCATCGCTGACCCGGCGGCACGCACGAAGCGCCCCGCGGAAATGCCCGCCTGATTCAGGATCTTGTTTCCAAAAATAAACAAAAAAAATAGGGAAGTTATTTATTTGGAACGCGCAGGGATGTGCCTGAGAGCCAAGCCCCATCGCCCCTCCCTGGCGCCGGGGAAGCCTCCCGCCTTCGCCCCTGCAGGCCCCGGTTGGTGGGTGGCGGAGGTGGGTGGCTGCGTGCTCAGCCCCTCTTCGGCCCAGGTGATCCCGACACGGACTTCTGCTGCTGTTCTTGCTGTTGTACTGGGCCAGCTGGAGCTGGGGAAGCTGTTGGCTTTAGGCGGATGCAGACTTAGAGAGCAAGTTTCCTCTGAGCACGTGCGCGCTCAGGAATTGGTTGACAGAGCTGGAACCCAGGCCCAGCTCTGCCTCTGCCTCTGCCCCTGCCCGTGCTTCCAGCAGCCTGCTTTGGAAAGGGAGCCCCTTTTCGTTAGTGCTATTAAACCAGTGGGATTTTAACAACGGGGTTGCGAAAGGGCCACCGGTGAGCCCACTCTTCCTCTCTCTCTCAGGCCCTAAGATCTCTCTCAAGGGAAGACTCTGCATTTCCGCTGTCCCTGTGCTCCGTTTCCTAGGGCTTAGTAGCATAGCAGTAAGCATACCTCTCCAGCCTCCAATGAAGTCTTGCTTGGTGCCCCTTTAAGCCCCCATTCTGATAATCACGTTCAAATATAACAGATATTTGAAGTTATTCAGTTCAAATGTAATGGAAATGAGGTAGCGTCACTGTAGATAATAACCATACTATTGTTCGCTAACCAAAAATCAAAATTGGTGTAAACGTTCTGATGTCTTACCAAATTTTAGGCAGGGTGGTGATGTTTTTTAAAAAAGTAGGGAAACAATTTCATTAAGGGAATGTTTGATCTATAATAAGATTTAAGATAGACACAGATAAAGAATCATGAAAGTAGAGTCAAAGAATACCTAGTTGTGTTGCTCAGTGGTGTGGCACTGGCAGTATTTATTTTAAGACATCTCTGAAAGAGGTGCATTCATGTTCTGTGGGGCAATCAATATAGTCATAGCTCCTTTAAGTTAAAAATAATGTCTCAGATATGAAATATACCATATCTAGAGATTGGAAAATGCAGCACCCAGACACACGTGCATTCCTGTGACAAGATCTCTAGATTGCATGGGATACATGTTTTAAACAGCTGCACTGTAACAGGTGTACATGCACATAAACAAGTAATTTTGCTAGCCTGTTTCTGCAGACCTGTTATAATCTTAGAGCAATAATAACTACAACCCAAGCTGCCCAATGGTAAAGCAACTGCTTAAACATATGTAGAGGTAAGAAGAAGATTGATGTCAGTGTATTGTATTCTCTTCAGGCCTGAAATGAAAGTGAGGAAAAGTGGTACATTATGAGAAATAACTTTTTGTTCTCTTTTTACTTTCTGAGCTTTCACCTTTTCTTTTAAGCCATTCTTTAAATGGTGGTTTGCTTTCAGTGAGCTGGTAATAAACTGAAAGTGGTTGGCTACCTTCCCTGTGCTCCCACCTTGTGAGATTATTACTATCTTGAACTTCTCTGCTTGCTTAAAGTAAACTGTTACATTTATTTTAGTGTTTCCCATATACCCTATTTTTTTACTATTTGTGGCAACTTTCTGGTAACTTTCATATATGACTGGATGCTCTGTGATGAGTCATATATGGACCTTGACTGTATTGCCCCAAACTGGGTGGGGTTTTTTGGTAGTTTAAAGTAGCTTTTCTTGAAATATTCTCCAGATGAGATCTTGTAGACAAAAAGGTCTTCCAACATATTGCAAGTTTGTTATGTTACCTTACATATTCTTTTGCACTTATGGCAAAGTACAGCAACTTCTATTAACACACTAGCATTGTGTTTATAGAAGACAAGCCCATGTCTGTAACTCCCTGGTTGGCTTTTAGCAAGTCACTGTCTCTGAGTTTCATCTGTCCTGCAGTTGTGAGACTGAAATACCCATTTCTGTAATAATACCCATTGCTATCAAAGTCCAGAAAGATATCTGTGACTTTCAAATCCGTTTTTATTGTCTTCCATTCCTTAGCTAAGCTGAAGCAAGACAATATTCTGCTGTTATTTAACTGTTTTGATTGCATATTCATATGGGTGCAGTAAATGTAGTTCTTCTCCATTGCTTGACAATGCTTGAAATACCTGGGTGACAGTCTTAAGGCAGAGCTGACTGTTTTCTCGGCTTTTCATTCCAGTATTCCTTTTTAGATAATTCTTTTTTTTTGCCTTCTCCAGGTAGGCAGTTTTCCATCATGGACTGGCAGCCAGATGAACAGGGACTCCAGCAAGTACTTCAGTTACTCAAAGATTCCCAGTCTCCGAATACAGCAACCCAGAGGATTGTACAAGATGTATCCTTGGAATAATTAAGGTTTCTGTAGATATTGCTTGAGGTGTTATCGGAGGAAACAAATTTCCATTTGCAGGGAACTGCAAAGAACAGGAAAAAGATAGCATTTGGTAATTAATTATTAGTGGGATAAGCAAATGGTGCAGAGATTACCTCTTCCTATAGGAAATTACATTTCTTGGGACGAAAGCAAGAATGCACACCCTAAATATCAGGGTCTCTTTTTTTCTAAGGATTAGGGTGGTTTGAACAGTAAAGCTCCACATCTTGGCTAGAAGGAAAAAAATTAAACTATTACTCTTGTGTAGAGTTTTGGAAACTTAACCTTGAATTTTAAGAATATTTCTTAACTAATGTTACAGAAACTGAAACAACTCAACCAGTTTCCAGATTTCAATAACTATTTGATATTTGTCTTGACGCGGCTGAAATCTGAGGGTATGGCCATTAAATGTGTCACAATAAAAGTTTGACAAAAGAGTGTGTGTGTCTGTGTGTGCACGTGCATGTGTGTGTGCTGAGTATAATATCAAGGACTTACTTGATAATTTATGATTACCCGAAATCTGTGGTCAAATTAAGGGTTGCCTCAGAACTGAGTTTATAACAGCATTCTGGCCAAAGTTAGTGGCAGGGATGGTTCCTGAATAGTTCAGAAACAAGCAGGTGTGGTTTAGTGAATTGAGAGAGGCTTTCAGGGCTGAACTGGCCATTTGGTCTGGTCTCAGTTGTGCCTTCTTGTGAAAAAGTGGATTGAATTCTGGAGCCCAAATCAGAACAATGCGAGAGAGTAGCTGCTAGATTCCGGACTTGTAGTTGCTTTTCTTTTGTTAGCTGATGCTTGTGATCTTTGCTCATACAATGGAGGCTATCCTGATTGTTTGAAAAAGCAATGCAAGGGTTAATGTGCTGAGATTTTTTGGTGAGACTGTTCTCTAATGAAAAGTTCTAGACAAGGGCATGCTCACTGTAAACATAAAAATGAGAGTTCAGGAATACTGCAGATAAAGCTACCTTGTAACTATGATGACCATAGTCCAGACAAGCTTTTTTGTGTTTTTAAGTCGTGTACAAAGATTGACATCGTTTGAACCACCAAACTAGTTTTCGTGTGCTGAATTTGGCAAATTCTGTGCTGAAATTTGGCAAATAATACTTCTCTCTAAAGTGATGAGTAAAATTAGATCTTTACTGCAATAGATGTGGTGTTTGGCTGAGAATCAAGCATCTTTTAATTCTATCTGGTGAAAGTTTTATCTAACCAGAAAGTTTACATATACTTTCAAAATAGTTTGGTTCAGTAAAATGTCACTTATCTATTTAATGGTTCCTGGAACTTATATACTAGTAGGTTTCCTTTTGTTGTTCCCTCCTGTGTTATTGCTCCATTAAGTACTCCATGTCTCATTCTTCAGGACCTAGGCAGTAGCGGGTTTACTGAATTCTTGGGTTCTTTGGGATAGGGACTTGTTCACAGCTCTCTGCATAATGTGGCAAGAGCTCCATGCTTGTATCTTGTTTGTCCTGTCCCTTATTAAAATAGTGGAGTTGTGCTCACTCCTCTCCCTGTTGTTGGTTGCAGTCTTTTTTGTGAAAAGGCAAAAACAATGATCCCCAGCAGTGGTGTAGATTAGAGCAGGGGCGAACAACTGTGGAAGGCTAAGGGACTGCATTAACCCCTTGGGAGATCTTTGAGGGTTGCACCCCCTCCCACAGAAAAAAATAATCTTGCTTTTACTCCCAAATGCCCCCAAACTCCCTCTTGGGAACATAGAGGCACTGTCATCATGTTTGGGGGCCTCCCAGACTTTGTAGGCATTTTGGGACATTCTGAGGCAAAAAAAAAAAGTTGTTTTCACTCCTGTATCGTCTAGAGGATTTTAAATCTCTGGATGGCCACGCGCAGGGCACACTTTGCCCACCTGTGAATCAGAGTGTGACCAAGTTCTACAAAAGTATCTGTTCCATTGGAGTTCATTTTGACCAGGGTGGGAAACATTAATATGTATCCATACGCCATTTTGATATACTTAAGTGTAACACTGTACCATAGAAAAATGAATTAGTAAATTTTCAGATATGTCAGTCTCAGTAAGCAGCATCATTGTATATAAATCATTATCAAATAGTGTACAGCATAACATGTCTTGCTCCAAAACCATTTCTTTAAACAGATGAACCGACTAGATCTCTGAGTGGTCTGATCCTGAAGAATAATGTGAAGGCTCATTACCAGAGTTTCCCTCAGCCTGTTGCTGAATTCATTAAGCAAGAATGTCTTAACAACATAGGGGATGCTTCCTCCCTCATTAGAGCTACCATAGGTGAGCACTGGAGAAAATATGGGAGAACATGATATTTGTCTTTCAGACAAGCTGAATTTGTGTTTTGAGTGTCGTTAGACTAATCCGAAATCGTATGAAGAAGACCTATTTCAGAATCAGTGCTGTGAAACTTTTGTTTTCTTAATGAGAGGCAAGGTTTTTACAATAGTGGGTGCTATTATTTCAACTTGGAATGAAATCATAAAAGGTATAAGTGGAATTCTTTATGATTTACCTGTGACATTTAGAGGTATACCTGTACCTGTAAATGCCAGATACCAGGTTGTGCACTTCATGTGTTGTGTCAGCATAGAGTAAATATATGCATGGGTCACAGTATGGGAGGTATACCTGATGGTAGACAAATAATTCTTAAATTTGTGTAGATTGAAGAACTGTAATTCTCTTTTTCGATACTCCTTGGTACTGCCAAAATTGGATAATCAATCTACAAGCTGTGTGAAAGATAACAGCTGGTCCTGGTATGTGTCAATGGATTTTAAAGCTTTAGCGGCTCAACATTCCCGCCTCCCCCACTACGTGGGGTAAGTTGGGCAAGAAGAATGCTGTCCCATTATCAAAGGCATACCTCAGGTTAGATAACGGCTCAAAGGCAATTTTTAGCTCCATGACAGAGTTAATGACTGGCTTGTAAAAGTATGTGGGTAGAATCTTGGTTTTTGTTATCTTTATAGAACCAATGGATCTGAAGACAGATGTTGCTAAAATAGGGTTGTGAGCTGGTACTGAATTACAGCTCATTTGTTCTTCCGACAGGTATTCTCATAACAACCATTGCTTCCAAAGGGGAGCTGCAGATGTGGCCAGAGCTCTTGCCCCAGCTCTGCAACCTGCTCAACTCTGAGGACTACAACACGTGTGAAGTAAGTGGGAAATTGCATAGGGTTAACAAGAACTCTGATTGCAATGGGCAGCAAGATCATCTAATTGCAGTAGTAAAATTTTACTTGGCATCTGATGACTTTTTGTGAGTCTAGACTGGGAAGATTAGCCATAGTATTCTTTATTTAGTGTGTTCTAGCCTTTTTAAAACGTGGCTGGATACCGTATAGGTTCTTGTATTGCATTCCATCTTATTGACACAACTTGCAAACCAGTCCTGTGTTTTTTAAAAACATGGCTGGATACAGCATAGCATCTTGTATTGCATTTAATCTTATTGACATAGCTTGCAAACCAGTCCTGTGCTTGCATACACAAAGGTAAGTCCCACTGACTTCATTGGAGCTAACACAGGTAGGTAGAGATATGTATGTAACAACAGTACAAAAATGAATTAAACTGTATAGATATGATGGGACATGTGGAAAAGAAATGAATTTGGTATTGTGTTCTGGTTCCGGAGTGAGAAAACTTCAGGCTTGCAAGAGTTGTTTTTTTTTTTGACATTAAAGAACAAAAACCAGTGACAGTAAACTCAGTTGAAATTAAAGAGTGCTGAGTCCTGCAGTGTTTCTTTGAATTTCAATATTGAATTGAATGGAGTCCCTTCACAAACAGTCCAGTCCTCAGTATAAAGAGGTGTTTGTGTGTGTGATAATCTTTCTTGCAATTGTAAGACAGAAGAATCAGAAACACTTGACAATCTATTTCAGTTCTTCCAGAGATCTATTGCTACATTCTGATTTGTGTTGTGCCCACCCCTCTTCTAAATCAGAGATCAGAGATGACTGGTCTAATGTCATCATCTGTTTTTTCAGCTTGAAATTTCTCATATAGGAGCTAAGGATGTTCCAGGAATATGCCAGACAGCCCCCAGTTCCCGTTGATCAAAATATTCTTCAAATACTCTTTGAAAACAGTCCTGTTGCTGCTTCTCTTGCAGCATCCCTAGCTATTTAGGCAGTTAGTTGGCACATCTCAGGCTGCTGCATGGGAAATCTGGCTGAGAGTAGGAGGACAGCACGTTCTTTTAAACTGGCAGCTTGTCACTTAAATGGCTTTCCTTTGGCATAAAGTGAATATAACTCATGCTAGAAGAATGATCTGAACATTGGAGCCATGCTACTATTTCAGGTTTTCAAGTGAAATTCAGCAATCCTTTGCCTTTTAATCCAACTTCATATATTTGGCAGTAACTAATATTATCTTCTCTAGGGGGCTTTTGGTGCCTTACAAAAGATCTGTGAAGATTCTGCTGAGCTTCTGGACAGCGATGCTCTGAACCGTCCCCTTAATGTCATGATCCCAAAGTTTCTTCAGTTTTTCAAGCACTGCAGCCCCAAGATTAGGTATATGTCTGCTTTTTGCTGATCTCTATTCCACAAATTGAGTATGATCAGTTGTTGTCAATCTTTTAGTGTACACACCATTATGCATCTAACTTTATACTAGTAATAAAATGATGACCAAATATATTCTGTGCAATCTTATCAAATGAAAGTAAGAAGCAAATAATTAGCGGACTTGGAAAGTTGCTAGTTACCCAGGCTAAGTGAAACCATAAAGCTAGGCAACCAGAGACAAAGACCATGTTAGCTAAGCCCTAAAGCTTGGACTATATAAATAGAATATTAATAGAATATGTACTAGGAGCATGTAGGAGCATACTGCCCCTTCGTTGCTCATTCTTTCATGTATGGGGACAGAATAATTAGGAAGCCTCCATTAACCATAGATTGCAGTTTTTATGCAATGGGAGTTATGGTTAATTGCTCCCAAGCAAGCCAGACTTCTTGTTGTTGTCGTCACTGTAATCATTGTCGTGTGTTTTCCAGTCATTTCTGAATAATGATATCCTAAAATGAATCTATCATAGGGTTTTCTTGGCAAGATTTGTTCAGAGGCAGTTTGCCATTGCCTTCCTCTGAAGCTGAGAGAGAGTGATTTGCCCTAGGTCACCTAGTGGGCTTCCGTGGCTGAGAGATGGTTTGGACCTTGGTTTCCTGAAAACCTAGTCAGCATTCAAACCACTACTCCACACTGGCTCTCCAGAATAATTAGCCAGCTTTAAATCATAGTTTTGAAGTTTGCTTGTGAAACCTGGTATGCTTATGAGCAATTAACCATTCTCAGTTTGCATGTAGTAGAAAATAATTGTTCCTCCCTCATTATCCGCTCCCATTCCCTTGTCTGAGCATGGAATAGAGAAGGCAGCACACCCAGGCAAAAAGGAATGAGAGGGGAAGAATAGGGGGGAAGACAAGTGGACAATTCATGAATAATTGAATTTGCAACAATCAAACCTGTGAATGTGGAGGAAAGATTTTACTTCCATTGATCATAAAGCCACTGTTTCTGATTGCATTTGAGCTGGAAAACCAACTTAATCTCTACTTGTAAAGCAAGGTGTGAAATCAGGACTTGAGTCTAGCTAAGGATAAAGCTACATTTCCCATGCTCAAATGTAAAGGAACACCAAGCTTTCATAAACCCTGGAAGTATTGTATTCTGCTGTGGGGGCGGAAGGAGGGAGCTTTTGAATGCAAGAGTTGTTTACTGACTAGTAAATCATGGGTTATCAGATGGAGATTGACTGCAGCGGGCAACATGTTAAGCCAGGTTACTGCAGAAGCACTTGCTTACTAGTTACAAGCAACAGGCTAGTGCACACTATTTGGTTTCCTCTACTTGAAGCAGTGGGGGCATCTGAACAAATCAGTTTTCTTCTGTGGTACATCATGGCATGTAAGTAATGGATGCTTCTCACTCTGATTTGTCTCTGATCAACTAGTGAAAGAATTTGTGGTTTGTTTCTCTAGTGGTCTGGGAGGTAAACCAGAGAGGAGAAAGCACCCATGTTCAGACAACGCAGTCATTAAATGGTTTATCAGCTCTCACTGAGTGTTGAAATCAATGAGTGTCATGCACTAATATGCTACTGGTACACCGCAAGCCAGATCTTCCAAAGTTTTCCTTGCTTGTTGAGTCATCTCTTTGTTAAGTCTGAACCAGCCTATAGTGTCCCTGACTCTGTTCCAGTTGGGGCAGAAATACAAGACAGTAAAATGTTGCCCACCCATGTCTCATGTAGAGTAAACTTCTACTTTCTTCAGGACAGTAGGATATTATTAAACTCTTAACCTAAGATTTGTTTTTTTCTTAGTATTCTCTGGTGATATCTTTCAGTCTTGAAAACTGCTTTTTTCTGGATGGCTTATCTTAAACCTGAAACACTTGGAGTTTGGCTAAATTTAATCTTGATATAAAAATTTCTAAAACCACAAATTAATAAAGCTAACCTGTTCTAGAACCCGAATGATGCTTCTGTGAGCTATGGGGCTCTGTTGGGACAAAGGATCAGGTTTGTAAACCAGTAACTTCTTTCAGCTAGGTAGATGCTGGTGCTGGATAAAGAAATGTATTATTTATATCTAGTATTTCTCCTAGTGAGAAATGCTGCTCCAGGGCAGCTCATAACGTAGCTGAAACCTGAATATAACAAAAATCAATAAGAATACTAAAAATGAATTAAAAAGGACGGTTGAGTAAACTGCCAGATTAAATCAACACTGAATTAAAAATAGCAGTGAATTAAAGAGCATTTAAATCATAACAATTGATTAGTAAAACAATACAGCACTCTCCATTAAAAATAACCAGTTAATGGATCCAAAGTTTCTCCAAATAAAAAGGTCTTTGGCTATAAGCAGAAGCAGAGCGCAGAGGGGGCCAGCCTAACCTTTGGGAGGGATTTCCACAACCTGAGAGTAGCCACTGAGAAGGTTTCCTCCCATGTTCTCACCAGATGTACGTGTGACAGGTTTGGACCCAGAATAAGCATTGACTTAAAATCTTTGTTCTGTTGCACTCGGCCTAGTTTTAGTACAGACAGTTTCTAACCCAGAACTGCTGTGCTTGACACAGCATAATACGATGACGGAAAACTCTTGCTATAGTTAGATCACAATAACTTTTCTTTTTTCTTCATTAGGTCCCATGCTATTGCTTGTGTTAACCAGTTCATCATGGAACGGGCCCAGGCCTTGATGGATAACATAGACACCTTCATTGAGGTGAGATGGATTTTGAGTGTCAGTGATTGTGAGAGGCAAGGCATCACAGTCCATAGCTGTTTATGTTTTAGGTGCAGTTTTCAGATTTTATACTGTTCATTAAGGGGAAAGTGGAGACTTGTGTCTTCCAAAGCTAATTCTGTGTCTCTGAAACCCCTCCAGATTGCTTTTTTCCTGGTACAAAAGGAGGGGTAGGTTACCTCATCTGGATATTGTAAGCAGGGGCAGTTCAGCACGACCCCTGTGCTGTTTAGCATTTTAAAAAATGAAGGGGATTTTTTTGTTTTTGTTTTTCAAAACCTGGTTTGTATCTCACTTCTATGTAGAGTGTGTCTTTTCCCCTTTTGGCAGTTTGTGCATCTCCCTCAGGTTCCTGGGGCAGAAAATCAGCCTCATCACAGTTGTCCATCCCTGTTTTATGGAATACTTTCTCTTCAGCTGGTTTGCTAAGGAAGCCATGGCAATGTAAGCCATTTCTGTACTTACTGCAGATCTTGGGACAAATTCTTGAGCCTCTTAGCTTCAGCATGACCAGTGGTCACGAAATACGGGATGTATCAGAAAGGCTATCCAAAATAACTGATATGCAGCAGGTTGAGAAGGACCGCTCTAAACTACTGATTAGTAGCCATTTTTTCCCAGTGAGCACTTTTCATAACTGCCATGTCTCTTGTTCTATAGAGGATATTAACTCTTAGATGAGGGGTAGGAATAGTGCAGTTCCCCAGATAATACTGAACTGCAGCTCTCAGGATTCCTTACCATTAGCTGTGCTAGCTAGGGCTGCTGGAAGTTGCGGTACAACAACATTTGGAGAACTGCGTGATTCCTACTCCGTCTTTGCATTAGTGCTTAGTTAGATCTTTTAAAGAAGGGAAAATGTGGGTTTGTAACATTTGCATCCTTAGCTTTCTTTGTCTCAATGATTTCTTTTTACTACAGTAACATATCCATGGCCAGAGGCAGCCTTAGGAAAAGCAGGGTCCAGTACACAGTGAAAGGTATTTGGTTCTTGCCACTACGCCTTTGCCCCAGGCATAGATAAACATAGTGTGGCCCTAGCTGTGCTTCCTGAGAGTAAAATTTCTGTTTTGTGCTTCCTCTGCACTTGAAAATGTACAGGCAGTGCTGAAACCTCAAATGTTTATATTATAGTACTGTTAGGCCTTGTATAGTTGTCCTTCCTTATGGTTTTCTGTTTTGTTGTATATATCTGTTGTTCGCTTAACTGTGCCATCGCTTGTAAAAAATATGAGCTTTATAGTGAATATGTTTTCAGAATAAGAACATTTGTGCATTTATTGACAGTGAAGCTTTAGAGTAATGCTGCTTTATGAAGGAGAGGAGAGCCTCCAAATTTCAACAGATTTGGAAGCACCAGCTATGTTGTGCAAAGATTGGTTTGGACAAATAGATGGGGATGGCTTGGAGTCTTGACAATGATTGTTGAATAAATATTGATTCTTTCTCTTGGCAGCATTTGTTTGCCCTGGCAGTAGATGAAGACCCCGAAGTTCGAAAGAATGTTTGCCGAGCATTGGTAATGCTGCTAGAAGTACGGATTGATAGACTCATCCCTCACATGCATAGTATCATCCAGGTAAATCTGCTTCTACCAAGGTGGGCTCTTCAGAATCTTGTCTTAACCTATATTGTACTGAAATTTGGTGTGAGTTCTGCTGATTCTTGGCATATAAGTAAGATAACAGAGTGCATCCTCACTAGCTGCTTTGCTTCACTGGTAGATTTTTCTGGCAGACTGCTTCTGCTATCCTGGCAGCCTTATAATCCATAACTTTCTATCTCAGTGTAGGTTGCTTTGACGTTGTTTCAGTTAGTACAGTTCTAAACTATATGTGCCATGACACATGACTGAATGTGTCTCTTCATACCATGCCGCAGTGTTGGTGCAGATTTCTTTTTTGGAGTTTGGAGCCCCTGTGATTTGGTACTGCTAATGTAAGAGGTCACAACAAAGTCTTAATGATACATATATTTTTAGCGTTCTGTGAGATGGACACATAAAAGTTGAAATGGAATTGAAAGCTGAGTTAAAGCTTTATGTCGCTGCTCTCTTTCTCATTCCAGTACATGTTGCAGAGGACCCAGGACAGTGATGAGAATGTGGCTCTGGAGGCATGCGAATTCTGGTTGACCCTTGCTGAGCAGCCCATCTGCAAGGAGGTGCTGTCTTCACACCTGGTGCAGTGAGTAGCTTTGCTTCTGCCAGCAATCCAATGGCCTTGTTCTGAAATTCATGCATTGAAGTCTGAGCTTGCCTTGTTTCCATTTACATGGCAGTGAAGTTAACATTGATGTTAGCATGGCCCAGTGGGTCATAGAGGGTTCTGCTTTTTCCTTGTCTGTGACTTAGATTTGAGCCATTCTCTCTGAGGATGTTTGAGCATCTGCATGTCCCTTCTCCCTGAAGTGCTGAAGTTACACTATCTTTTCTTAGTAGCTCTGTGCAAACACAAGTGATCACATAAACTAGACTGCTGCTAAGCTAGTCCTGCTTGGTTGGGGTTTTCTGTTCTTTCCTAGTTCAACACATATGTTTATAGATGTTCCCTGGGGAAGCTAACTAGGTGCTACTACTTGCAAAACATGAGCTATAAAGGATAGCTTTTGTAGATGAAATGCTGGAGAATCAGAATCTTTTCTTCAGCGCTGCTTTTTCCACATTGCTCCTATTGCTGGGAAGGGGTTTATTTAAAATGTGTGTTTATATTGCTCTTCACTCCATGATACCATGGAGGTATACAGCAAGTGAGAAGTAAAATATAAAGGCAGTGAAGTACCAACTGCCAAAATAAAGGGTAGGAAAATCATAACATAAACAGTTCACATCAACTAGTCTGAGATGAACCAGTTTAAAATTCCAACACAACAATTAGTTTTCCACCTGATGTCAAGGTGATTCTTAATATTGGTACCTGTATTAAGAATGCTCCACAATCACAACCCTAGACAGAAAAAAGTTTTCACTTGTGACAATTACATCAACAATACTAGGAGAAGATGTTTCTTCAATCTTAAAGCCCAGGTAAATTGATAAAAGGGATAGGTACTTTTTTGGATACTTTATTCCAAAGATGTTTAAGGCTTTAAAGGCAAGTACCATCAATCTGAATTGGGCTCAGAACCACAAAAGCAGCCAGTAAAACACTTGTATGGGTGGTGCAGTGTGACTGACTAAATTGGTTACAGTTTTGGGGCCTATATTGTGTGCCAGCTGAAAATATCCAGGTAATCCAGTTAGGAGGTTTCCATCCTGTCCCTGTCCAGAATCATGGTAATTGGCAAAGCTACAGAAACTGGGGAAAGGCACTCTGAGCTGACATCTCCCATGCCACTTTACACAGCTGACCACATTGGTAGGAACAGAGCCACCATATTGTAGTGTTCTCTTCCCCCAGTCTACAGATTGATTGAGCAAGATACCATGTTAGAGATGGTATTAGGAGCTGCCGGGAGATCAAAGAAAATCAACAGTCATACTCTCAAAAGAGGCCATCCATTAGAGTGACTTTGCTAGTTGTTAATGGCCAAGATAATCAAAATAGGTAGCCACACTTCTGCAAGCACTTTCTCCCCATTGTCAGGCTACATCATAGCTAGAATCAGCCTCACGTAACTGAAGTATGTGCACACCACTAGTTTGCAGTATGCTTGAGCATAAGACTAGGGTGCTTTCTTCAGAATTAGGGTAGAGAAGGGGATTATAAATCGGAGAAGAGGCAGAGACAATGGGGTTGTCATGGAGTTGCTGTGCACAGTTGTTATATGCTTGTTATCACCTGCTTTTTCCTCTAATTTGGCAGTTGAAAGTTTAGCTTTCTGTACTGGCTATAGCCTTCTGATTTGGGCTCAAATGGGGATTATAACTTTCTGTTAAATTTGTCTGTTTGCTTGGTAGCACAGACTCTTAATGCTGAGTGATAGGTTGGAAACAGATGTAATCACACAGAAGTGGAGTTCCCCAACCATTGCTCCCTGTGATGCCCCTTAAGTCAATTATGCAAAGGGGTCAGACTGGCCTTCTAAACTTGGTGGGTTGTGATTTGAAAGAGAATGGGGATTCCTCTAAAAATGTGCAGGGGCGCATTCAGTGAGCTAAAGGCCTTCAATCCAGAGAAGGCAGGTCTGTGTTTGCTTGGAGTAAATAAATTTTTTTTTGAGGAGGTGAGGTATTATCTGCACTGTCAAAAGCTATCAAAACGGCAACCCTATGTTCCTGATCCCATTCCATAATGATTGACTGCAGTGCTTGCTGTGATCTGTATCAGCCACCCTGAGCCCAGGTTGCTGAAGCACTTCTCCCTTTTCTCTTTACAGATTGATTCCAATCTTGGTGAAAGGAATGAAGTACTCTGAAATTGACATCATATTGTTAAAGGTATTCTGTGACCATCAAAATAGATTTGTTTTTTGAAACATTATCCCTTTTCTCCATTCAGATAGCCTATTTACTGAGTATGGCACTTCCCATGTTCCCATGTTTGAATCTGTTATATCTTCAGGTGACTTAGATCTGATTCATCTCTAGGCTGCTGTCACCATTCCTGGTCCAAGATAGCATGGTTAACATGCGTTGCAAGTAGCATGCCCTGTTATCACAATTGAGAGGGTAGGCCTATGCTTGCCTTTCTGATATTTGAAGAGCTTCATTCTTTAAGCCTCTCAAATCTCCTAAAAATGGCAGTACAACCTGCTTCTCACCTGTTCCTATAAAACTGAGCATACCATAACTATCCAGGCATGCAAAGGTAGAAATTAGTGTCCTGAGTATATGGCATTGGTATAGAAGCAGAACTCTACTCTGTGGTAACCCATAGCTGTGTGTGGACTGAGTTATTCTTCTGCACACTTTTTTGCTGTTTTTCACGGCAGTGTGCAAAGCCTAGTGACTTTTCCAGTGTTTCTATTGACTTGTCTTGCAAAAGTCCAAATCTGTGGTTTCTTGGAATCTGTTGCGTGTCTGTTGCACTTAGTGAGAAATGTATACGCCAGTACACAATATAAATGTCCAGGCAAATATATTCATGGAAGTGATGCATAAACATAACCTTCACCTTGATAGCAGTGATGGTTGGTTGTATTCGTACTGTCTGATCCATGGAAGTCTGGCCTGAAGAGTCCAGGGCACTGTGAGCCTTCTCTCTTTCTGTCAGAGTTTGAGTTGGCATTCAAAGGCTTGTTAACATGACTTCTGTCCCACCTAGGAAAAAAGCTTATGGTTCTGCTTGTTTCTTAGACAAGTCTATCTCACACAGAGTAACAGTGCAGATTTGGAGGAATTGTTCAGCATTTGTACTGGCAGGACCATTGTAATAGGGGGACTGCTCAGGTAGATGTCACATGTAGTCCATCCCTTTAATTGCAGGGTGATGTGGAAGAAGATGAAGCCATCCCTGACAGTGAGCAGGACATCAAACCTCGTTTCCACAAATCCCGTACGGTTACCCTGCAACATGAAGAGGAGCGGCTACAAGATGATGAAGATGGAGAGGATGAGGATGATGATGATGACACACTGTCTGACTGGAATCTGAGTGCGTAGAGGAATGGTGTTATGCCATCCTGTAGGGCAACAGTGGGCAAAGTGCGGTTCTCAACATGTTGGACTGCAGCTTCTAATATCCCTAGCCATCAGATGAAAGTTGTTCTGAGTTGCAGTGGTGAAAGTTGTTCTGAGTTGCAGTTCAGAAATACTTGGAGGGATCTCACTTGCACCCTCTTTCTAGGATTGGTGGGAGCCTGATAAAAGGGTGGTAGGAACCAGTTGTACAGGGCTGGATGTGTGTGTGTGTGTGTAGTCTGGTAGCGGATAGAGAGAATGCCCCATCGTTTGTTCATTTTACTAGCTGAGCCTCTGACGGTTGTAGTTTTGAGGCTTTCATATGTGAAATAGTTTCCTGTTTTTTTCCATTTAGATCCATGTAAGTGTTCATCCATAGAGTAAGCTAACAATAGGAAATAAATTCTCGCTTTTTTTTTTCTTTGAACAACTTGTTGGTCTCTGGTATGACTTTTTTTTTCTATCCATACATTCAATTTTATGTAGTTTTGGGTGTGTTGGGGGTGGCCATGGGGAATGAGGGAAGTTCACAAGTGCTTATTCAGTGTCCTTGGCCTTCCTTTAGAAAAGATATTCTTAGCAGCTAATGGGAGTGCTGGAATTGTACACTTCAGAATTCTACCCCTGGAAACAGTCCCTTCCATGTTGAACCTAAAGCAGCTAGTTTTGTGTTGGTTGTTGCTTCCTTGAGAAGTATTCAGAGCTTGCTTCATGCTATTTCTGCAACATAGTCCTATCTCCCATACAGGAAAATGCTCTGCTGCAGCCCTGGATGTCTTGGCCAATGTCTTCAGAGACGAGCTGCTTCCACACTTGCTTCCACTGCTCAAGGGGCTCCTCTTTCACCCTGAGTGGGTAATCAAGGAGTCTGGAATCCTTGTTCTGGGAGCCATTGCAGAAGGTAAATCCTGCTTGTATGAACTCAGATAGGAGGTTTTGCTCTACTGGGAAATGGAACCATTGACAGTCACTGTATGTAAACTAGAAACTGGCAGAGTTAGTAGGTTTTCTTGATATGCCTAGATAGAGTGTATTGAATTTGTTCATTCTGTTCTTGTATCTTTTTTTTCATTTACACAATTTCTTGTATTTCTAGGCTGCATGCAAGGCATGGTTCCTTATTTGCCTGAGCTGATTCCCCACTTGATCCAGTGTCTGTCTGACAAGAAGGCCCTAGTGCGTTCCATAGCCTGCTGGACCCTGAGCCGCTATGCCCACTGGGTTGTAAGCCAGCCCCCCGACATGTATCTCAAGCCTCTGATGACAGAGCTCCTTAAGCGGATTCTGGACAGCAACAAGAGAGTGCAGGAGGCTGCTTGCAGGTACTTGAGCAGTATTAAGCAGTGGATCTGTAGCTAGCTAGAGTGGCCAGTGTGCAGGAAAACAAAGAATACTTATTGAAGATAAGTACCCTGAGTTATTGGTTATTAAGTTGAAACCAGACTAGATTCTGTAGGTGTTTTGAGCTACTGGTGTGCCCTTGTTAAATTCTCCTCTCCTGCACTTTTAAGGCTTTCTTTTGGAAGTGATGAAAAAGTTGAATTTTGAGTTCTGCGGTGATGTGTCTTGTGTTCGTACTGTCTGATCCAGAGAAATGCCCTAATTTTTCACATCAGAGGTGTCATGGAGGGTTATAGCTAGCCCGGTTTTATTTTTTTATCTCTGTGAGAGAATAGATGTTGTCTGTGTCTGGTACTGCTCTCATTTTTGGTGCTTGCCCACCACTTGTGTTCTTGTAATTTTGTTTTAGTGCATTTGCAACTCTTGAAGAAGAGGCCTGCACAGAGCTAGTCCCATACCTCAGCTTCATTCTGGATACTTTGGTTTTTGCATTTGGGAAGTACCAGCACAAGAACCTGCTGATCCTGTACGATGCAATTGGCACTCTGGCTGATTCAGTTGGGCATCACCTCAACCAGCCGGTATGTGTATTCTTCCTTACTGACACTAGCAGACTGCTTGTACTGACTTGCCTTGATTCATTGTCTTTGAACAAAGTTCTGTCAGCACAGCTTTAAAGAACTCTTGAAGATGCAGAAAATTCAGAATGTAAGTTTTTTTGTTTTCCTTGGAGTTACATGGACACCACATATAATTCCTCTTCCTGAGTAAAATGGGCTCTGTGTTTAAGATGAGGAACACTAGCTCTTGCATTTCCACCAAATGTATGTCTGTGATGCTAAAATTGCACATGTGTAATTTCTAGAGAAGGAGAGGTCAGAAATATTCTTTCTATGGTGGTTGGGTTAGAACTGAGAGATTATCTGGAGGAAGTCCATAATGGGAAGGGGACATGGTTTGTAGAAAGAGAACCCTACACTTTTATCTTTGCCATACACCATTAAAAGATCTCAAGTAGTGAGGCAAAGAACAGATTATTTGGCAAAATGGATTAGCAATCTGACTTCTTATAAAGCTGTTTTATATGATTATTTATATGATGAAATATCATGAGAGAGTTGCTACTTGCTCTCACTGGAACTATTTTTGGATAGCTGTTCAATAATTTATTTTTTTTTCTAATTAATATTTCTAATTAATATTAGAAAAATGGAGAGGTGATAACTTTCTGTGATGAAAAATATTGGTTATTTCTGTGATGGTGTGGCATGGTAGGAGAAATTACTTTAGGTCATGCAGTTGAAGGAGGCTGTAGCTTGCTGCAACCTATGTTATCAAGCAAACTTAGACTCATATGCTAGTGAATATAGAATACTAGTCTTGGATGCCTCTGGCCATGCATTTTTTTAAATAGAATAAAAGAAGCACCAACATTACATATTACTTCTAGCTATTTCTTGGCAGCACATGGTAGCTTCCACCATGTGCCTTTACAATATGAAAACACAACAAGTTGAGAATCTTAGAACATATAAATACAATGGATAAAAAAGCAAGGACTAAGGGGAATACTGACTATAGTTATCATTCAACTCAGATAAATAATTTTAAAGTATAATAGTACTATATGTACAGCATCCCAAGCAGACTATCATTAGGTGCAGGCAGTTTTACACAGATAGATCTTTGGCACCCTCTTGAATGTCACCATTAAATGTTTCAGCTGGAACAGAGTTCCACCTGAGTGGAGCTACAGGCAAAAAGGCCATGTCCCTTGTGCCTGCCAGACTGACCATTTTCACAGGTGAGCATGGAAACAGACTTCAAGGATGATCTTAAGGTGTTGTGTATGTGTAGCATAGTTGGCAGACGCATTTATCAAAGCATATTTCCCCACTCTGATTGTGTTGACAGTTTTTCTGCACTACCATATTTGCCCTCAAAAGCATTGTATCTTTGAAGAATCTTTTCTCTTTTTGTTTTTTAATGTTTTTTTAAAAATTCAGTCACTTGTTTTGCTGTCTAGTGCATGTTCAGATTTTTGTTGATTACGCTCTTCTTGAGGAGGTTGAAAATATTTGCAAATTTAGTAAGCTTTAATTGTGTTCAGTGGAATTCTAGAAGAAATGTTGTCCTGATTTCCTCTGAGCCCAGAAAGAATGATGACCTATTCAAATACAAGACATTCGAATCCTGAAGCAGTGTGTTGAGTGTTTTTCAGTTCTGAAGGTTTCTGGGCTGTGTTCCTGGCACTGGATGTGGTTGGGACTGAGAGGTGTTATAACTTGTCTCTTTTTCTCCAGGAATATATCCAGAAGCTGATGCCCCCACTGATCCAGAAGTGGAATGAGCTGAAGGATGAGGATAAAGATCTCTTTCCCCTCCTAGAAGTGAGTGGCCAGTTGTTAATAATTTGGATAGGCTCCAGTGCTTCAGTTGAAAGAACTAAGCTCTGTGGTGTCTAGGGGTCGTGATTGTTTGAAAGTGATTTTTTTTCTTTCTAATAAAAGATTCATTAAATCTGTGCAATAGGAATGAGCTAAAGCCTTACTGGTGCATGCTGGGAACCCAGGCTCTGTTGAGTTTTGAGATTATGGTCATTATCCTCAAGGAAGCTTCCTGGTCTTTGTTTCACTACTTTAGCTGCTTGAAATAAAACATGTTCCTTTCTCCGTTGATCTCAGTGGTCTGTTGTAAATGGCTTCAATACTGGCTAAAGTGCAAGGAAGTAGAGATATCTAGTAGATAGTCCTCAGCAAGTCTTTTGAGTCATTGTCTGTTTTCTTTCTAGTGTTTGTCATCTGTAGCAACTGCTCTCCAAAGTGGTTTCCTTCCATACTGTGAACCTGTCTACCAGCGCTGTGTGACACTTGTGCAGAAGACCCTTGCCCAAGCCATGGTATGTTAGGATAATATCCATAGAAAATTTGCAGATTATTGTCCTAAATACTAGGAGGCTTGGGTTCTTGTTGTATGGGGAGTTAACCCACACACAGATCAATCCCAGTTGGTAATAATTGTTCCAGCATTCGTAACTGAATCTTAACATTCCCAGTCTCTGTAAAATGTAGCCTGGGGATGGGTAAAGTTATCCCATGGGCCCCTGTGTACTCCCCCCCTTTTTTTTGTTTGTTTATTAAGTACTTTTTAAAAAACTTTTTGGGGCTGTGTGTGACTCCAGGTTTGTGTGTGACTTCAGAGATCTGAGGTGGTTGCCCTCCCTAGAATATCTGTTCCCTTCAAAGCATTGCTTAGGACTTGTAATGTAGTGTTAAAGGTGTGTGTGTGTGTGTGTGTGTGTGTGTGTGTATGAGAGAGAGAGAGTTTTCATATTTTCAGACCTATTTATCTCAACATGTAGATGTATAGTCAACACCCAGACCAATATGAGGCCCCTGACAAAGACTTCATGATTGTTGCTCTTGACTTGTTGAGTGGTTTGGCTGAAGGTCTGGGGTGCCACGTGGAGCAGCTTGTGGCCCGAAGCAATATCATGACTCTGCTGTTCCAGTGCATGCAGGTGAGTACTAGATCTTAGTTTTTTGAGGCTGAGAAATCACAGCTTCCCAGAGAAAGTTCTGAGAAACCTGAGCTCATTCTAAATGTTGAAGTGGAAATAGTAAGCCTGTGGGTGTTGCTGAAGCTTTTAGCTCTGTTGCCGCTGATTGACTTGAAAGTGAACTAGAGAACTAGGAGCTAGAAGGACTATTTACTTTTTTAAAAGTATTTATCATACTTCTACTTATTTGGGCCCTCAAAGGAATGTACAATGAAATCATTGCAGAAATCAAAACAATTTAAGAAGCCACAGGCTTAGCAAAACAATACAATTCTTATTGCCTGTTAAATTCAGGGTGGATGGAGCCAACCTGACTTGGGAAAGCATTCTATAACTGAAATATTAATACAGGAAAGGCCATAGCTGCTTCTTGTGCTGGGACATGTAATAGGGCCTCCGAAAATATATTATGGGTAGGCTTATACAGAAGCTGCAGTCCGCTGAAAGTAGAATTGACTGACAGAGGCAATCCCCGATAAGTGTAGCCATTTCAGTAGGAAGAAAATAGATTTTCTAAACTACTTTGCTATTTTTAAAGTGAACAGTGGCATAAAATGCTATAAATAAAAATCAGGTGAATCCAAAGAGTTGAGAGAGAAATGGGGCTGGGCTCATTATACCTAGAACTGCCTTTAAAATGGACAGATGTTTCTTCCAACTTCTACTTAAATTTTTAATGTGCACACACAAAAATCAGATTCCATGAATGATTTTTAACTCATTGAAGCTTAGGTTGGTCATGTGGGGAAAAATGCACCAGTTGTAGGGGAGCCTCCTGGTTTTTCAGAAACCAGGAGCAGCAAATCTTATTTCTAGTGCTTAGGAAAAGATACACTGCAATTAAGTACAGCCAAATTGCATAACATCTGCTCAGGGCTCCTTTGTAACAATGTGAAGAGGATGGTTTGTCCCCATCTTCCCTGTGAAACCTTTTGTCTGAATACCCAAGAAAGGATTGAAGAGTGGATAAACTCACTTCAGTAGCTTCCACCAATCTACTTGTCACATACTTTATTCTCCCATTGTTTAAGAAAGGGAGAATTTGCCATAATACCAGGAATTATGGGCACATTCAGTCAAGATCTTCCTTGCTCTTCATATAGGATACCATGCCAGAGGTTCGGCAGAGCTCCTTTGCACTCCTAGGAGACCTTACCAAAGCCTGCTTCATGCATGTCAAGCCATGTATTGGTAGGTATCTGTTAAAGTATTGATAAATAAATAATAGAGCTCCAATTAACAGAATTATTCCCTTCTATTTCTTGATTTGTTAGTTTTTTGTTTTAGTGTACAATCAGATGTCTGCTTTCACTGGGATTAGGAGTGCAGGAGCCCCTTGAAAGTGGGGGGGGAAAACATATTTAACACACACACACACACACGCATACCTGTACTGGAGGGGTGGCTGGGCCCAGCCATGTGTAAGTTCCCTTGGTAGTCTGAGAGGAAGAAATGTTTCTGTGTTACCATCCTTTTTTGTCTGAAGAACGGGGTTTTATCATCTTGCATAGTTCTGATTTGGCAGGTGGCATAGATTAGTGTTTGTGCATGTATTTGACAGGTTCATTCTCACATATAGTTACTGTTCATTCCAGCTTTTTTTAAAAAAAGAAAAAGATCAGCTAGTTAATTATCTGCATCTGTGATGCTGTTGGAGTAATCGGTACTGGAGCAAATGGTTCCAGTAGTTTATAGCAGTACAACAAGAGCTAATTGATCTACATGTGTACACTTCATGCATTTGTTGTACATTCGGCATATGTCAAGGATCTTTTCATTGCTAAATGTTACTAGAACAGATGCCCTTTCATCAGGCAAATAAAGTAGCAAGTTCTACTGTTTAAAAGCACATGAAATAAAAGCAAACTTGAATAAGCATGGTCAATTAATGTGTTAGATGAAAATCAGTAGAGACACTACATATCATTGTAAGCATATTTAAAATAGTGTGGAAAAATGCAGAAATATATAATGTGGCTTACCTGCGTATGTATCTAGTCTGA
This sequence comes from Iguana delicatissima, assembly GCA_948472985.1. Taxonomy (NCBI): domain Eukaryota; kingdom Metazoa; phylum Chordata; class Lepidosauria; order Squamata; family Iguanidae; genus Iguana; species Iguana delicatissima. The sequence continues at coordinate 347,084 of CAOKZL010002471.1, read as the reverse complement.
TATGGAAAAGGTGTCAGAGGTGTTGCAAAAGCTATCTCACAGATAGAGACTCTCAAAGGGATGGTGTATGTTGAACCTCTGAAGTGATGGAATTGCTAGATCACTCTGTAGAGCAGAGCTTTCCAAATTTTTCATGTTGGTGAGACACTTTTTGGACATGTATCATTTCACAACACAGTAATTCAATTTTACTAGCAAACCAGAGGTTACACTAGCCCCTTATAAGAGATACAGACACATATATAAATTGTAATGACAAAATGTATGGGGACACAACATCTCATGAAAACCTTTCATATATTTTTAAAAATATATGATTTATAAATAAAAACATAGATTTCCAAGATTGTGGGCGACACACCTACACACTTCAGGCAACACACTAATGTGTCGCGGCACACTGTTTCAAAAGCCCTGCTATACCCTTTTATTCCATGGTATTAGGAATTTGTGAGGTTTCACCTTTGTAAACAGTTCCAGCACTGCCTGTGTTAGTCCTGGGAAAGGAAAAAGTGTGACTTCCTGTTGGAGGGGAGAGCATCCAAATCCTCCTCTTCAAGTGTTTTGGACCACAATTCCCATAAGCCTCAGCCACCATAGCTGGTGGTCAGATTATGGAACTTGTAGTGTAAAACATCTGGAGGTCCTAGGCTGCATTCTCTGTACTGTTTAAGTGATTATATATATAATTGCTTGTGATGCTCCAGACAGTAGAGATTTGAATACTAACATACAAGTGCTGGGAATTCATAGGCCAGTTTGCAAATACTCTAAATGTGTCCTTCTTGCAGTTTGGTTTTGAATGCTGCATGGGCTCAAGACTTGGTATTCTGACCTGAGACTGAAAAACTGCTTATTGTATAATGAAAAAGTTGTCACAGGCCCTCTTTCCATGTGTGAGGGAGAGGGGAAAATAACTTGGTAATCATGGTTTGTTCCATTCTTAGTGCTCTATGTGGAGTTACTCAGTGCTAATTATCTTTTCTCTTCAGCTGAATTCATGCCCATCTTAGGGACCAATCTGAATCCGGAATTTATTTCTGTGTGCAATAATGCCACCTGGGCTATTGGAGAAATCTGTATGCAGATGGGTAAGTGTATTAGATACTCACAGGTAAATGAGTGATTAGCCTTGTGCTACTATGCCACTTGGTAGTAGCCTGGTCTAGCTCTTTACACAGGAATAGTACCTGTTCAGCATATTGCAAGTTGCAGGGTTTTGGATGCATGTCCTTACATAATATATCCCTGTATGAATTTGGACTTACTCCTACATGATGACTGTGTTACACCTGAAGCTGTTGAGTTTCTGTAAAGTGCACTTAACTTTTTCTGTGCTATCCCTAATAAGATCCTCATTCTTATAATCGATTATGGTTACTGAGACACTCCAGTGATAGCCACAAAGTGTTTGCAGAATTCAGCTCTAATTATAGCCTATCTGAAACTGGAATGCGCTGTGTTAGTGTGTGTGTGTGTGTGTGTGTGTGTGTGTGTGTGTGTACGTGCACACATGCACGTAGAGAGAGAGAGCGGTTTAGTGCCTCATGTCACACTGAAAACTGAGCCAAGCTTTTCTTGACTTTCCATCAGGTTGTGAGGCAGTAAGTGAAACTCAGTTTTGTTCCTTTGTGGGGTGAAGGGTATATGAAAGAAAGCAGATTATTGATACTTTAAAGTGGGGACCCAGGCTCTCGGAGCTATATGCAGCTCAGCTGATCAGTTCCTCCTTACCAGGGGCTGAAATGCAACCGTATGTTCAGATGGTCTTGAATAACCTTGTGGAGATCATCAACCGGCCAAACACCCCCAAAACACTTCTAGAGAACACAGGTAAGGTGAAATCCTGATTCCTGTCTTAAATGCATTCCCTTTGCTGTCCTCTTCTTGCTTATCATGGCTAAGTAGAAATCTGCAGATAAAGTTTGTTGTGTGCCCAGTTTTGTGTGTGTGCTTTGAAAATGGTTCCAGACTCCCCGCCTCCTGGGAGCACATAAGCAGAAATGAATTTAAATCTTAATGTTTTGTGGCTTCACTAATATTGTCTTGCTGAGAATCCTAGGGAGGACTTCTTTCTGAATCAAAGAGTTAATTTTCTTTCCTGGAAGCCTCCTTTAGCCTCTTCTGCACTTAACAGACATGGCTCTGGAGCACTGATATCGTTATAACTGTCTGTGTCCACTATAGACTTAAATATAGTGTGAAATAGGTGCTGTACAGGTACATGCCCGTTACCATCCTACCTACCAGTTTCTTGAAGCTAGAGAACTGGTAAGGCTGCTGCTTTGTGCGGTTGTGACAGGCTTGTTTCTTTCCCCTTTCTAGCTATCACGATTGGACGCTTGGGTTACGTCTGCCCTCAGGAGGTGGCACCGATGCTGCAGCAGTTTATCAGACCTTGGTTAGTGTTTATACTGAAACAGGAGGGTGTGACCTTTCGGTCTGGCTTTGCAGGGGCAGTACACGGTGGAGCCACCCTCTTAACCTGTTGAGCACTGACTTATCTCTAGGAAAAAAACATGACTCCTGAGGCATTTCTGTTCAGTCAGTTTTCATCCAATAGAAGCATATTTTGTTGCCATAGATCAGGCATTAAAGGCTGTGCTTCTGTTGGAATAGTGACTGTGACTGAATAGTGTGTACAGAAATACTTGAAAGACTGTGATATAACTGTTACGTTTACACAAGGCTCCTAGACAGCTTCTTTGTGATGTTTATAGCAAGCACCAGAACTCTTTCCATACATCCCAGTCATCTCTTTCCCATCCCAAATATCCAGCAACTCTTTGAATGGCTTCAGATTTATCCCGTGATTTCCTGGTATGGGAGGAGTGTTCATTTTGCCTTACTTATAAAAACCACAAAGCATGAAAAGTTTCTTCGAAGTTCATTTTTTAATCATATGGGAAGACTCTAGAATATAATTGACTGTGTTTAATTTGTGCTGCTTTCTGCCTGCCCCACTGTTGTCTCTTCTGTTACTTGCTGTGTATTGTAATTCAAATTAATGATCTAAATTGAATCATAAACCCACCAAGAAGTGTTTCAGCTGAACACCAGCTTATAAAAGTTTGGACAGTGGAGGAGCACACTTTAGGTAGAAATAATCTTATACTCGGCTTTTTAGTAAGTCTTGTTACTTGTCATATTTGTTGTAGGTGGTCTCTGATGTAAAACCAAAAAATTTAGCTAGCTATTCTCTCTTAGCTTTTATGCATGGGTTTGGAAGAAGGAGATGTAGGACAGGGACAGTATATATTCTGTTCTATTTTAATATGGATATGTATTCTGGCTCACAGGTGTACATCCCTGAGGAACATACGTGATAATGAAGAGAAGGACTCTGCTTTCCGGGGCATCTGTATGATGATCGGAGTAAACCCTGGAGGAGTTGTTCAGGTAATTATTCTGCGAAGTTTTCAGATTTTTGCAGGTGTTTCTGGATGCTAGCTAGAACAATACATAACCTTTCTTTCTCCTGCTGAGGAGAGGTACCGATGAATACCATGTGAAACCTCCTTGTGATAACCTTTTGGAAAATGATAGGACCAAATGTAATCACCATTGTTGCACTCCATGACTCTTTCTTCAGGGGAACAAAATAATTACTGTGTCAATGGTCCCACCGTTAGTACAGTGAAATTGATAATTTGCCCATTTCCAGAAGGAATAATAGAACAATCAGATAACATTTCATACTGTTTGTACTTTATCAGTAAATGGAGAGATTTTAAAGGATTCAGGGATGTTTGGATCTTGAGATGAGGATACACCTAAAAAGAAACCAGTTGTTTTATTAAGGTAGAGGCAGAATTTTGAGACAGCAGTGACAGAAAATTCAAACTTGGTTCCTTCGCTGAAACATCTCCCACTGTTCTGAATGTCTTACTACTTCAGATGCTCATTCTCCATGATAGACATGGGCTGATGGGGAGCAGGATATAGCATTCCCCCCACCTTACTTAAATTTAATAATGAGTGTAATAACCAGAGGTGGTGGCCTTTGATATCTGATCTGGCCACATTCAGAATACTAACCTAGATACTGCATGGCAGTTCTTAGCTTCAGCATTTTATATGGTCTGCTTTTTCAGTTCCTGCCTTCTGAATGTTCACAGGCTATTTAATTTCGTTGGCATGCAATTGCTTATTGTGAGTTTATTCAACTCTCTCTCAGAACTGAAATATCACTACTCCCTTATATGCCATATGGGCTTTTAATTCTATGCCTGGTCAGTCTTCTGCAGCAAACATTTTCAGGTAACACTTTAGGGGGGAATGAAAAAGTGTTGCATCATCACGTAAGTACTTCCTTTAGCTGACTTGTTTACTAGGATACAGCTTAGTTTCTGAGATTCAGTTCATTTTCAGGCCATGTGATGATTTATCTTGGTAGCACTTCTGATTCCTTTTGAGTTGAGATCTGTGTTGAGTTTTTCTACATCCTTCCGTAGGATTTTATTTTCTTCTGTGATGCTGTTGCCTCCTGGGTGAGTCCAAAGGATGACCTGAGGGACATGTTTTATAAGGTATGTTGCTCCAGTGGGAAGAGCCTTGTTTGACAAAATATGAAGAGATGGCCTGTAGTGGCATTTGTTTTGATTATCCTTCCATTAGTCCCTGATGTAGATAGATTGGTAATTTACATTTAAAGACTAAGCCATAATACTGAATGAATATAGTCCTGGACTGGCAAAATGTGGCACATAGGTTGTGTGTGGTGTTGTTCTGTGTCCTCCCTCACTCCAGTCCTTTGTTGCATCACTACACTACAGTGCTCCCCAAAACTCTTACTTTTTAAAGTAACACTTCACTGGCAAAAATCAGTGGCAAACCACTGAATGTACTACGGTTAACTAGAAATTGAATTAAAAGCACTGTAGTTGGTAAGATACTCAATATCATAGTAATTTAGTTTCCTTTACTTCAATACCAATAGTGAGGATCATTTTAAAATCAGTTGAAGTACAATTAAAGGTTGTTTATGTATAATAACAACAGAATAGGGGTTATTGAATAATATTTTATGTGAAATTAAGATTCTTAACTTCTTGTTATCTTTTAACCTCCTTTGCATATATGTTGCCATTTTTATGTGTTTTGACTATTTAAAAAAAAAAACTAGCCGCAACCTAAAATCAAAATACAGCCCTTAAGTAACTGACCAAGATGAAAAGTGGCCACTGGATCCACATCACTTGTCCATCCCCCATGTAGCCACTTGTGCTTAAGAGGCAGTGTAGCTGGTGCAACTATTGCCACATTTTGATTCTTGGCTTTTATTTTAAGAATTCCTAGCTCCCATGACTGAAGACACAGCTGAAAAAGTGATGGCAGTATACTGCCTTTAGCAGCAGAAAGATAAATACTTCAAAAAATTCCAGATGGCATTCATTAGTAACTAGAATGCAGGAGTACTTTTTACAAAGTCTTACTTCATTTGCCAAGTATGCCCTTTCCTAGAGAACATTACAGTAGCTGGGGCATGAAATACTGAGGGTAGTGACAGTCACTTCTTACGGGGTTGCCTGTCCAATATGGAAGTTTCATCTGGTCCAGTAGGTTGCTGTCAGATGGGTAGTTGGGCCCAGTCATAGTGGACTACATTATGCTAATTTTATGCCCAGTTCACTGGCTGCCAGGTTTGTTTACAGACTAACTTAAAGGTGCTTATGTCAGCCTTTAAAGCTCTAATTGATTTCTCATCAGAATTTCTCAGGACCCTCTTCCTATATAAGCCTGCTCAAAATGTCTCTCAAGCTTTTGAGCCCCCTGTTGTCCCCCTCTGACAGAATGGGTCAGTAGGAACAAGGGAAAGGCACTCTTTTTTCCCTTTCTGGAAACCAGGTCATAAAATAACATCTCTAGAATATTTTGGCTGCCCCCTTCAATGTTGATTTAAAAGCAGTTCTGAACTATATTGCTTTGATGGGCATTTCATAGTTTTTATTCGATTTGTTTGGGGTGGTCAGGTTTCTTGCTGTTCTGTTCATTTTTCTTCAGGGTGTGTGTTATACTGTGTAAGATGTATGCTTATCTTGCATATTTCAAATGTGGGCATTTTTCTTAGAAAGGCAAATTGTTTTAGCATGACTGCAACTGAAATTTCATAGTAGAACTATCAAGTAAGTGGATTGTGTATGATCATGTTCACACTGGAGTTTCCTACTTATATGCAAACCATATGAAAGTATTGAATTCCAGTCAAATCTAGAAACAAGCTGGAGTTATTTATTTCAGTTACACCTATAAGCAGAATGAACAAGCTCACACCGCTGGTTTAGAGGGCTGTAGTCAGAGATGCCAAATTCTCTTCAAACATTTGGAAGCTATAAACCTCATAAATAATTCTGTGTGGTGGTGGAGGTGGTATAGGTGTAATGTGTCTTTTTTAAAAAAAACAATCTATACTTGTAATAATGCCTTCTTCCTTATCAGATACTCCATGGCTTCAAAGATCAAGTCGGGGAGGAGAACTGGCAGCAGTTCTCTGAGCAGTTTCCTCCACTTCTGAAGGAGAGGCTTGCTGCCTTCTATGGGGTTTAGGCGAAGCAGTAAAACCGTAATCGGTGAGTTTCAAGTGTTTGGAACATTATCACATCTCAGTAATTGAATGGTAGTGAAAAGGGCTTAGAAAGGTGTAGAGTTAGTTCAGGTGAGGGACAAGGTGTAGAGTTAGTTCAGGTGAGCTGAACCTGAGGAGTTGTGATGTCAGTAAATTTGAGACTCAGAGCCTTTTAACCATTGAAATGTGGAAATGAAGCAGCGGATATCATGTGTAGGCACCATCTTATGCCTCCAGTGTTGTTCTAGGAGACATAGCCTAAAGGAGGCTTTTGCTTTGGGATGGTCCTGGCAGGGAACACAACTTCATTCTACAACAATTCTTTCCATCCTATTGTTGTTCATAATCTACACCTTCTGGATACAGATTTGGGTGGAACACAGTAGTAGAGTTCAAAATCTTCCGTATCCGATGGCCTTTATATTCTGCTGCAGAATTGCAGTCAGTCTGCATGAGCCAGCTGTAGTTCTGCTTTGTAATGTAAGCAGGATCCTGGAGACACATTCCTGTATTGCATGAAGAACCCTGTGGACAAGCTGGGCTGTACAGAGTGGATTAGTCACATTGCTTAAAATTTTTCTTCTGGCTACTTTTGTTTCTGCTTATATAAGACTGATTTATCTGTTTCTTTCCTCAGGTTCCTGTGTGTGCTGGGAGGGATACTGGGAACTCGTCCACAACCCAGTGTTGCAGATCCCTGTTAATGGGGGGTTAGGGAGGACGGGCAGAGCATTGTGGGACATAAAATGACTTCGCTCCCCATCTCCTGAAATTTACAAAGTTGGGGGGAGGGTGGGCCTCCGTGACCAATTTAAACAAAAACCAGGGTATCTCACTGGCAGAAGGAAAGGTCTCTATTTAGAGGCTATTGTTGGTGGAGTGGGGTGGGGTGGGACTCGGCCCTGGGCTGAGAAAGGGGAGCAAACTTAAACTGCAACACTCTTGAGAAGGGGATCTAACTAGGGGCCATCATAAAGGACTAGCTAATAATAAATAATAAAGGATAGAGTTTAAGATGTTAAAACAGGATTAAATGCTATAATGGTCTAAAACCAGCTGATGAAGAGGGAAGGGTTAAAACTCAATTCAAGGGGGTTATACTACTGTATATTTCCAGTCACCGGTATTCAAGTGATCAGCTATTCTTCACCTTTTCAAGACTGCATGGTGACCAAGAAGTAGACTAGCGAATCTGTGAGGTGCCCATAATGACTAAGTGTAAGCATTTTCATCTAGGAATCGTGAGGAAACCCACAAACCCTTTTTGCCATAATTGCCATGGCACTGTGTGGTGGATGTGATGCTCAGAGCAGTGGTAGGCTCTGAGCTTGTGGGAATCTGCCAGCCATCTGGGCAGCAGTCCTTATAATAAGAAATACTGTTGGAGAAGCATGTCTATCTTTAAAGAAGATGCCACAGTGCAATGAATCTGTTACCCTGTTGTTCAGCTGTTACTTTGTGACACTGCTATTACATTATATCAGCTGTAGGAGGCAGTAGAGAGCAAGGAGGGACACTGAATTCCAGCAGAATGACCACGTGGGCACGGGCCAAAGGTGGGCAGAAACCACTGTGTACTTGGTTCTTGTATGGCACATGATATGTTCTGTGCTGCATTCTTGGGGCCAGAGTGGCATTTGTACATTATGGTAACTTACACTTTCTGTCTAAAGGGAGTTAATATGCCACATTAACCACTTTGGTTTACAAAAGAAGCAGTAAACATAATCAAGTGTAGAGGAATTAATAAACTAAAGCCCTCCGTGCATGGCCAGTTGAAACTTGTGGCTCTTGCTGCATTCTTAGTGGAGTTGCTGTCTTAAGGAATTCTCATTAGACCCAAATCGGTTTAGTCCTCAGAAAGAGAATCTGGGGTTTGCTGGATGCATTTGACTTAGTGAAGCCATAGCTTTTTAATAGTAAGTGAAGCAGTTGTGAAGTAGAAGCCAGCTTATTTTCCCAAAGGCAGTTAGGAAATATGGAGGAAAAGTACTGCACCTGATGAAAGCAGTATTTGTGGAAGAGAAGACAGTTAGGAAAAAAGACACCAGAAAATTCCGCAAAGTCCACATGAATGGAATGTGCACAAGGACGTGTTTGCCAGCAGGCAGGATGCAGAAAGAGGAGACTACATGAGATGAGCCACATCCTCAGCTTTATTCTAAGCAGATCCCTGTGGAACTTCAGCATCATCAAGGCTGGTAGCCAGACAACTGGGTTGACTGTGCTACATATCCTGTATTGCTCAGTTGGTAACGCAAATTGGTGAGACTGCTTAAATACTGAAAATGTATATGGCAGAGAATGGACATCCTTTTCCTGGGTTAAGGAGATGCTATTTTGACAGCAATTAATGGTGACTCTGGACACTGTGGAGTGAATGTCTGAAGGTGTATTTGTGAGATTGCTCAGTAACTTAAATTTTGTGATAATTACCTGCTCGTTTTCCTTTTTATCCCTGGTCTCTGTTACACGTTGCAGCACTTGCAGTTCTTGGAGCTTTCTCACAGAACTTGCTGAGGCATTACGGTACAGGTTCTGGGGCCCAAAACCTCTTTCGACTTAGAAACAGCACATGCTCAAGTGAGAGCTGCTGCTCTGCTGCTCTCCTTGGCTCTGATTGCTGGGGCACACTCCTGTATTCTTCTGGAATAACTTTTTCAAAGAAATTATAGTAAACTTGCAAATGCATTCCTTATTTGTCTTTTTTAATGGTGTGGAGTTCAAGCGGGTCTCTGAAAGCAATCAGCTAGTTCTTTGCATTTTAATGGTTTTATTACAAGTGTTCCCTCTCATGCTTCACTCGCAACTTTTTCTGTCATGGCAGGAGTGAACACAGAGGGCTCTATTTGAGCAACAGTTTGTTTTTAACTGCATGAGCAAGAAGTATGCACAGATAGCAAGTAAGGTCCAGTTGTGCTTCTAAACTATGTGTCCAGGAATATAAAAAGAAGGCTGTGATCTCTTCATCCAGTGAAGTTTAAGCTATTTGGCCTGACTGCCCCATTGAAATGGAATTTCTTTTGTACAAGTGCTTCTAGTATTGCCTCCTGTTTGTTAATCCTGGATTTGTATATTTGTAAATGTGCCGTAATGTTTCCAGTGGTGGAACTGCAGTGTACCTAGTGTTGAAGCAGCTGCTTGCACCTTGCTCAAATGAGATTTTTCTCATTTTATGTATAATTTTTTTTTTTTGGTCAACTAAAGAAAACCTTGTGACTCAAGTTTCTTTGTTTCTGACTAATTTCTTTGTCTAAACAGAATGCAATGTTTTATATTGTATTTTCCGATATAATGAACATCATAAAGGAAGAGCCCTTGGTTAGTGTAGTATTCCAAATGTGGGACTATTTTCTAATCCTTCTGTGCTGCTGTAAGGTTAAACACTATCATAACTGTGTTGTGAAGTCAGTTTACTTGGTCTTGACTCTATTGGCTTCTTCCTCACTTTCAAATTGTCATATTCCCAGCATGTACACTGATAAAATATTATAGGTTGAGCCTTCCTTATCCAAAATGTTTGGGACCAGAAGCATTCTTTATTTTATATTTTGGAATACAGTACCATTCATATTTAGAATTTTGGAATACAGTCCAGTACCTTTTTGGAATAGCCTCACATCTCATTTGTTCGCTACTTGTGCATGAGATGTGGGGCTGGAAAGAAGCTGATGGAAATCCAAGGGTAGTGCTTGGTGTGAATCCATGCCTCCCACCATTTCACAGATCCTCAGTCGATCTCTTTGCCATCAGCCACCTGCTTCCACCTTTGAAGGCAGCAGCTGGGGTGCTCCTCAGATCTGAAAGATGAGCAGAAGTGACACAGGCAGAAATGGGCAGCTGGCAGCAAAACAAGAGAGACTGGGAAACTTACAGACAAACAAGTCTCACTGCTGCCACCTTAGAAACAGGCAGCTGGAGCCAAAAAGTTTTGGGTCTTGGAAGTTTCCAGATAAGGGAGACTCAACCTGTATAGGTAATCTTCTGGTTCAGAGGTGTACTTGTGTTGCATGGAACGATGTAATCCCAATTCCATAGCCTAAATAAGTGGCATTGTAGATTTGTGCTTTGTTTTGCTGTGCTTCCTATACATCTTAGTCTTTTTTTTTTTGCAATAAAAGCTTCAGTAATTCTGAGGCTGTTTGAATCCCTTTTGGCCCCACTGCTCAGCATCTGGAGTTGAGTGCAGAAGATTAATAGTGAGTGCAGATTTTCAGATTGTTCAAAAAATGTTATGGGGATGACAGTAATGGCATGGGCAGTCAGTACCCTCATCAAGATCTCTGAAAGAGCAGAAACTATTAGAATTTTGCAGTCATCATCACTTGAGATGCAAAGTACTATTAGTATGGTCAGTGAAATTTAACCAGTGCCCAGATTTGCAATGGGAGAAAATACTTGACTCAACATTGTATTGCCACAAAAAGGTTTATAAAGTAACATGGCCACAGGTTGATTTTTACCCTAAACAAGAATAAATTTCTTTCTGGGCAGCAAGTGTTCTTTCATACTCTCGACTGACATATTCAACAGTTTGGTCCCTGACAAGGACTTCTGAAACATTCCTGTGGTGATACTTGTTTTCTTGAGTAAAGTTTGGTTCATCAGAACAAAATATTTTCTGCATGTATCTAAATGTGTGCATTGTTGAAATAAATGTTTAACTCCTTCTGTATGTTACAATTCACAGACCAGGAGGTGTATGTCTTAAATACCTTGCTTTGTACTTGAATATGTACTGACAGAAGAGTGTTCTGAAACCATGTATAATGGTTAAGGCTAACTTAGTTTCTCAACAGCTTCCTAAAAGCTGTGTTGGGAATTCCTGTATCTACTGACTTCATTATCAGTTTATAGGCCGTTTATGCACTAGGCTCTTAACAGTACTATTATTCCACTCTTCCTGTGGAGTCCTGGGGGTGTAGTTTCCTGAGGCCAAAGAGCTCTGGCTGAGAATTCTAAACCGCAAACCCCAGGATTCCGTAGGATGATCAAACTGGAGTAATAGCATTGTAACCGTGTGGTGTGGAAATGGCCATGATTTATAACCCTGGAAGTGGGAAGGATGGCCTGGTGCGTGATATGTTGAACAAGCACTCCTGGTAATGGGCGGCGTAGCCCAGAACGTTTCGATGGTCTCCATTTCAGTAAAAGGACTGTTGAACGAGAGCTACAGCGCTGTAACCCAGCTCCGTTTCCTGGCGTCGCTACCGCGCGGAAGCTGCCTGGGGCGAAAGCCTTCCAACTAAAAGCGGCGGCTGTCTTGGCCGAACAGAAATTACACGAGGCAGCACCGGGGCGTCCGGTCCCCCCAGCAGCCGCCTTGACGGCGGGGCCGCCGCCGCCGCGCCCCCACTGCCCGCAGCCTCTGCCTCAGTAGCCGGCCCGAGTCGTGTCGTCATCACAGCGCGCCGGAAGTAGTTTCTCCTAGGAGACGGGAGGCGCGAAGGCGCTGAGCGCGCCCGGCGCGGAAGAGAGCGGTGGCTTCGTGTTGCACTTCAGGGAAGGAGTGGCCGAGGCGGTTGTGCTGGGAAGGGTGAGTGGCTCGGCCGCGCAGCGGAAGAGACGACGGAGGACCAGGCGGTTGTAGCGGGACGGAGAGGGGGACCTGCGTCTGTACCTTGATAAGAGGGCCTTCCCGTCATTTCCAGCATCGCTGGGGCGATGTGACCAGGAGGTGCCATTTTCTACCCGGAAAGAGGGTCGCCTGAGTTCCCTGGTTGCACTCGCCCCCGTTCACGTTTTTTGTCCTCCTCCCCGGCCTCCTTCATTGTAATGGGAGGGAGCGGGGAGAACTGGAGAAGGAAAAGCTTTTCTCTCCGCTCGGCCGACTCATCTCTGAGTCAGTCTGTCCGTTGGGTTGGGCATCGTCTTTGTTTGCAAAGGGTGCTATCTGTAGGTGAGAAAGGGATCCTTGTTTTTGTGAGACGGCTCTGAGTCTGCAAGACCTGAGCAGGGCTGTTGACGAAAGGGTGGCTCGGAGTTCTTTCACTCCGAGGGTCGCCATAAATCGAAATTTGACGGCAGTTAACAACAGACCTCTCTGGCTCTTGATGGTTGTGTAGATGAAACTTCTTGGAAGAGCACGTTGCTTACTCCTGGACTAGTTTTGCTTCTTACAAGTTTAAGAAGTGACTGACTGACTCTTCAGCCAGAATAAGGAGGAAGCTGTGTCCACTGTTCCTTTTTCTTCCACCCAGACGTTTTTTGAAGATCTGAACAAAGTCTTTGTGAATGCATCCTTTTCCACGTCACTGAGAATTCAGAGTTCGCAATCACTTAGAGTTTTCCAGTCTGTCCCAAGAAATGCTGCTGCCTGAGGCAAAAGACAAGAGAGTGCTCCCCTCTTTTCCACAAAGAGAACCATACTGAGTAGTCATTTTACTTATCAACACTGGCAATTAGGTAGGAACCTCCATTGCAACTGAGCACATCAGGCTAATTTTGGAGGTGTAGAACAGGCCATGCAGTCCACAGGACTTCGTCCTAGAGAAGGGGATTCCCAGATGGTTCTAGAAGAAACAGCTTCCAGAATCCCCCAGCCGGAGTGGTTTCTGGCTGCACTGGCTGGAAGATTCTGGGAACTGTAGTCAAAACATGGAATTTTTGCAGGTGCTGCAGTGGATGATAGGATTGTTATTGAGAGTGCTTCTTTTGTAGGGTTGTTTCTGACTTTCAGAGGAACATGTGGAGGCCAGAAGCAAGATGTGCGATCCCCTTCTTTTATCTGCTGCTATTTACATATGCTGAATTAGAATATGAGAAGTCTGGTACAAACTTCTTTGAACTGATCTCAGCCTCTTTTCCATTTATAAACTGAGTTTTTTTTCATATACTCTTCTGTAAACCTTTCTAATTGAAGAGCTCGAAGGCTGTTATTAATATTTTTATTTAAAAATTCCCACGCAGGTTTTTACGGCTTGAAAGCAGTACTTCCCGTGCGAAAGCTTCTTGATATCATTTAGATTTCATAGGCTCTGTTGCCCTGTGAAAGATGTAGGGAGTTATGGTGATACCAAAAAAGTATATGCTTTTTGGTTGTACACCTCCTTACCAGTACTCTCTTTCCACTTTTCACGTAGCTATGAATCCTGATCCGGATTTTTATACTGAACAACAAGGCTCTGATGATGACTCTGACACAGAGAATAGTCCAGATCCAGATACTCAGGCCCAAGAGTATGTTGACCGTGTCCTTGGGTCTTCAAGCCAGCCCAGTCAGGCATCTAAGTGCCTGCCTCCTGAATCTCTCTCAACAGGACATCGATCACAGGTGCTGGAGAACAGGTCTCCTCCTTTGGACCTTAAAAAGTCTCCTGTTACTGATGAGGCCGCTTCAGGGCTATTATCGCTTCCTTTGGAGCTGATCTTGAAGATCTGTTCATACCTGCAGGCCAGGTTTGTCTTGGGTGTCCTTCCTTTGGTCTGCAGGACACTAAGGGACATTGTGCAGGATGATGTCACTTGGAGAATTCGCCTGCTAAAGAAAATTGGTAGCTGCTATCCTGTTGTGGAAGGTGAGTTTCCTCTTAGTCTATAATAACCTAGTCCCTTGTTAATGTAAGTACAATTCAGCTTTTCCAGAACAGGTTTTCTTGTGTTTAATAGGGTTTTACCTCTCAACAAGTTTCAAACTGGCATTTCTTCAGGAGATTAAAATTTTGGGGATACAAACAAAGAATGGGCTTCGTATTCTTGTTTCTGGAAGGTAGTAGGGGAATATAATTGGCTTAAATTGTTGGAAACCGTCAGTCACAAGTTCTCCTCTTGCTGCGTAACTAAAATTTTGGTATAAGGTGGATAAGCACATGGATGGAATATGGATTAAATTCCGTTTCTGCTTTAACTGTGCCTTTTACTTTCAGACAGTTGCAATTGAACTCAGTAATGTTGGCAGACTGATAGTACTGAGCACTGGCTCTGTAGTTTAAAGATAATGCATTTTAGTCCCCAGAGTAAGCAGGACTAGAACTGATACAACATTTTGAGGTTATCTAGCAGGTATGATCTTTTTTCATTTCACTACATGTTAGCTTTTTTCTTTTTATTGTGATTCAGTTGTGTAAGCCACTCCGAGGATATTTATGTGGAAAATTGGTGTACAGTGGCCCCTCCACATTTGTGAGGGTTCAGGGCACAGAACTCTCACAAAAATGGAAAAAGTGTGAATAACTCCTCTCCCCCTCAATCCCCCTCCCATTCCCTTTTGGAGCTCTGGTGCAGGAGCCTTCCTTCTCCACACCAGGGCCAGAGGCAAGGGAGTGAGCGGGAGAGCTCTGGGAAGATGAAAGAGCACATGTGAGCATGTATGCCCCCCCCCATTGCCTTACCTTTTGCTTCAGCACACGTGCTTTCTTTTTCCACCCCAGCAAAATGCAAGGGAATGGGAGGAGGGGAAAGGGAGGGGAGGCAGAAGCACCTCTTGAATAATTAAACTCCTAAGAGTCAAAACTGCAAATATGGAGGGAGGGCTATACAAGTGTAAATCCAATATATAACCTAACCTGCATTGCTTGAGATTTTTCTGCATAGCTCAGAGGCAGAACTTCATGCCTTGATGCTCATGTCTCAGCAGATGATGACTTTAATTGGCCAGCTGCGTGCATCGAGCTAGAGGAGCACCTCCAACAATGGGCAGAAAATGGCAAAGACATAGATTACTTTTCCCTTACTGAGGGGCACTTTGCTTCAGTTGACTCTGTGCTGCTCATTCAGGTAAGAACCATTCTCTTTCTGTACTGTTTTCACTTGTACAGTATTATGGTTTGACACAGCAGGCCCTTCAGTATTTGACTGGCCAGTTATGAAGAATCATAGTTAGGAGGAGTTTCTTATCATCTTTGCAGAACATCTCAGTGATTAACCATAAAATGTGTCCAAGTAAATGGTCAGCTGAGGATCCTGTTCTCAACCACTGTATTTTTTTTGTTTTGAATACCTCAGAACAGAAGGCTGATCCTATGTCCTGTAACAGTTTGTTAGCTGAGGATGATTTTTAGTAGTCCTCTGGGAGCAAGGGGTCAGCCATAACACATGGCTTATTATTTTTTTAAGATTAGCACTCATGATTGCCACAGTCAGTTTGAAAATTATCCTGTCAAGGTGAGCCACAGGCTGTATTGTGCTTAGCAAAGCTCTCTCTCCTTATACTTTCCCTATTTGACTTCTTTGCCCTCTTGCTACCTAAGTTCTAGCCAAATTATTCCAACTGTTACATTCAGAATAGGTGATAATGGATGTATGCATACTATAATGACACTTTTTGCAAAGTTTGGTACTTGAATGCCTGCTTTTACCTTATTGCCTCATTCTTT
This sequence comes from Iguana delicatissima, assembly GCA_948472985.1. Taxonomy (NCBI): domain Eukaryota; kingdom Metazoa; phylum Chordata; class Lepidosauria; order Squamata; family Iguanidae; genus Iguana; species Iguana delicatissima. The sequence goes on along the minus strand of CAOKZL010002471.1, from coordinate 331,205 downwards.
CTAGTTTGTCTTCTTACCTAGGGTGGGGAGCTATGCGTGTCTGGTTCCCGGGACCGAAATGTGGTTTTGTGGGACCTGAGGCAGCTGGGGAGAGCACAGGAAAAGGTGCTGGTGAAGACTCTGGGGACAGAGCGCAATGGCACACACAAGGTAAGTAGAGCCTGTGATTTCTTGGTCAGTTGGGGGTGGTATTTTATTTCTGTGATCATCCTATCCTGGAACCAGATAATATCTAAAAATATAGTCCTGTTAGAGTGTAAAATAAAAGCAAGAGTAACTATCATCCAGATGGATTTCATATTGGGTGACTGACTTCCATGATCAGTGGGGATATCGCAATAAAAATTCCCCATGTCCACAGGTGTGTTTGTGCGTGTCGGGTGAAGAGTATTCCATAATACTCGAACACTGAGAGCTAGACAGGACATTTGTTCTCAGCAACTGACAGATTTAGTTGCTGAAAAAGGAAAAGAGGTCAGCATAATTTCTGTGTTCCCAAAATGCTGCCACTGTCGTTTCTAACTGAAAAAGACCTTGTTATGCACCCCACAAAATGGATGTGAATCCAGAGGGAAAACAGTGTTTAAAGTTTATTTGTCTCTGTTGAGAGAAACAACCTCCGATGCATTACATGGTGTAGGACAAAATAATTACTCCAGCAACAAAATATAGTAGATCGATTGAGACAAATTTTTGTTCCTGCCTTTTCTTTTTTTAAAAATTTTTTTTAAAAATTGCATGGTAGGTGGCTGAAACTGAGAGACATTGTGTAAAACTTGAGTTGACAGTGTGAGAAAAGGCCTATTTTGTTCTGTGTGAATTTGGCACAAAACAAGACTCTGGGATAACTAAAATGTCTCCTAGGATGAGTGTTAAAAAAAAATAGCAGAAACCCTATAACACCAGCCCTCTGATTGTTAAGATCCTAACCTTCCCTGATTGAGCACACTCAGAAATGGCTGTGGCATGCAGTGTGTTGTTTTCTTCCATTTTGAAATTATCCACTCATATGGATATGTTCAGTAAACAAAAGCACAGTATTCTCAACCTCTGAAGAACACCATCCTATTTACAACATGAATTATCTCCAGATCCAGCTTTCTGTTACCCTTTGCATCTTTTTCACAAAGCAGAGTGTGTTAATCTGAAAGAAACAAGTACAGAAAGCAAAAGGCAATCAGCCTAAATTGTCTCCCCAAATCACCTTTTGTAGCTAGATCTAAAGCAAACAGTTATTATGGAAAGGCTGGATATATGTAGTCTATTCTGACTGGCCCCTCTTGCCCATGGAAAGACATAGAGACTGAAGCTGTTACTGGTTCCCTGTCTCTTCTGTCTTAAGGACAGTGAGTCTCTATGAAGAAGGGATGTGATGTTGCACCACTTTCACAGTTCAATTGACTCATTGTCTTCTGGGCCCATAGACTTTGTGATGTAGAACTAGAACACCACTTCCACTTTTCACTTGCACCTACTTTCTGAGCTAGAACATTCTGATTTCTCACATCCATCTAGAGGTAGATCAGAAATACCTGTCTTTAGAGTTAAAAAAAAACCCCAGAAACTTCCAGTGTCCAAAGCTGTTGATTTTCCAGTATTCACCATTACAGGGAACAGAACAGTGAATTAAAATTTTGGTTTGTTTGGTAAGGGTGAATTGTTGATCTTCTGTATATTACCTGGGGCTGTCCTCCACTAAAGTTGAGATTGCTGAAGTAGAATTAGAATATGTTCTTTGAATGTTTCTGGAAACACATTACTAGGGATATGAAAAAAGGTCTGAAAGCTAGTGACAAGTCTTACCTCTTTTTTTTCTTTACTGCCTAGGGGTGGGTGTGGTCACTGGCTGCAAGAGAAGATTGTGTGTGTTCAGGTTCCTGGGACAGCACAGTGAAGCTGTGGGACATGGCTGCTGAGGGGCAACAGTTTGGTGAAATCAGGTACTAGTGCCCCATTGCCCTCTCCTGTAGCATTCAAGTGGAGGCTGAAAAAAGGAGTTTCAGGCCTTTGACCATATGTTCACAGAATATGAGATCCAAAGCATTGTGAGCTTTCATGAGAGGTGCTGGGGCATGAAAGGATTAGCCCAGATCTCTGCGGTGTTTAATGCAGAAAATGAAGGTGCTAGGGCAGATGACAGGTAGGGTTGGCAAGGGCTACAAAAACTAAAATCTCTGAGCAAAGCCAGCCAAGAAAGAGCAAATCCTATAGAAGCCCATTTAGCCATTTAAATAAGGGTGCTGAAGCTATTTGGTCTTGGGAGACAGAATCGGGTACCGATAGGCTTGAATGCTCTTCCCATTTGTTATATGCCAAAGACTCATTGAATAGGCCAGATATACAGGGAAGAAAAAAAAGTGAGCATAGATCATGATATGTAGCTATAAAAACAATTAAAAAGACTCAACTAATCCCTTTTCTTAATAATGATTTAGAAATAACTGAAGGCCTAAGTTGACTAGAAATTTAGTGAGTAATATATCAGAATTACCTGTGCATTCTGGCCCTTCACCTGATTGTTTCCTTCTCATCCTAGAGCAACAGCAGCTGTGTTATGCCTTGCTTATCTCCCTGACATTCTGGTGACAGGAACCTATGACAAGAAGGTTTCAATATATGACCCACGAGGTTAGTGACAGCTCCTTCCTGTGTATGTTAATGCCTTGCTCAAGTGCCAGCAGCCAGCCTCTGTTTGGTTAAAGTGGCACAGATAGACTGCCCGTTAGCTCCTCGGTGGGAAAGAAGAGGTCTGGAGCAAGCAGCTAGAAAGGGTGGAAGGGGATCCTTCACATCCACATCTCTACTAGTCGAAGTTCCCTCATTGACAATTCACATTCACATTCTTTTAACTGAGACAAGCAGTGTAAGCAACTGGTGTTTCATTGTACAGTGAAATACTGCTTGCTAACATTATTTGTGTCAGCTAGAAGAACATGAATTGCTTAGGAGTAATTCATATTCTGTGAATATGAAATAGTGTTTCCCATTGTACAGATGAGTATTAGGGGTGACAAAATAGGGAGGAGCTGGTCAGAGAGCTTGCAGAGGAAACTCTACTGTCATACTTGCTTCCATTTGCTGTCCAGTCACAGGAGGTGTCTTAAGTGAATAATTGAAATCTGCAAAGTGGAGAACATGTGTCTGGGGTGTATTAGCTGGATGAATTGCCTGAATTATGAGATCTGTCTTTCCAAACTTTTACGGATTGTCTCTTGGACTTCTTTCACAGCTACTCATGCCCCCCTGAAAAGACGCAAGCTTCATTCCAGTGCAGTGCTATCCCTTGCAGCTGATGAGCACTTCATACTCTCTGGAAGTGAAGATCGAACGCTTGTATGTTTTGACAGGCGAACCAACAGTGTCCTCCAGAGGCTAACGGTGAGTTACAGCCCTTGAATCTTTTTTTTTTGTAAGGGTAGGCAAACATTCCCTAGAAACAACCCAAGAAAATTACAATTTTTGGATGCTTCCTTTTGAGTTTTCTAAGGAAAATCTCTGTTTCTTCTTTTGTACATTTGAGCACTGTTTACTTCTGGGTTGGTGGAAAGACCAAACTGAATTGCTGGCTTTTGCTGGGAGGCTGGGTGTGTGTCTGTATTGTGCTTGAGGGCACTCAGAAGCTCAGCCAGCTGAATGGTTTAGAAGTAAGGTGCTTGAGCTTACTGGGACCTGCACAAATATAATTGTTATTGGATTTTAAAAATGTAAATGCCAAAAAAAGGGAAAAAAGAAAAATGTGTCCTGAATTTAGTTTTATAACAGAAACACCTGTGTGACAGATGATGAAATGGATGGCTTTTGTTTTACACAAGTGAGTTCAAATGGTATATGTAACCATTAATTTCCTGAACTGTGGTTTCTTATTAAATCTCAACCATCCACAAACTGTGCATCTAAAACTTGAGATTAAAGCTGGTTTACAAACAGCAGTTCATGTGCCAAAATGTTTAAATTCTCAGGCAATTGACAATTTGTAATGAGGGCCTTTGTTCAAGAGACTATTGTATGATAGACCTGAGAGTTGTTCAACCTCAGCAGACTCTTCAAGAGTTTGGACAGTGTTGGAATAAAGTTACAAAGCCAAGTATTGTGCAGATAAGAAACAAAAGTAGAGAAGCAGTTGGCTCTAGCCAATAGTTTCATGCTCTACCTGCATCTAGCTTCCAGTCTTGCTGAATTCCATATTAGAGTTATGAATTTTCACCCAGGTTGTACTGGTAAGTGACTCATGGCATCTAAGCATATATGTTTTAGTCTGTTTGCTTGAGTACTGTCTTTACTAAGCCAGTCCTTACCTGCAAGCAGGTATACATCTTGGATGTATCTTGATTATTCTTCCTACCATCAGTGACATTGTTTCCTTTCCTTCCCTAGCTGGACTCCTACCTCCTTGCCATGTCATATCAAGGCAATCAGCTATGGGCTGGAGACAACCACGGGCTGCTGTATGTCTTTGAGAACAAAGGAGGGTGCTTTCAGCGCATCCGGGTATGCTGAGAGAAGTTGAATCATGGAGAGACAGAGAAATATGGTACTTCTCTAATCTCCACCCACAAAAAAACTTATGGTTTTAAAAGTTTAGCATAAAATCCTGCTTGCTATGGGTTGTAAAGACAGGTGTAGCACAGCTAGTACTCACCTTAGAAATCTCATGAGCTTTGACAGTTAGGAGCAATTTTTCTTGCCTCTGAAATCAAACAAGCATTTTTCACCGAAACAGTTTAAAAGTTGCCAGTGCCTAAATATTGAAGGAGAAGTCAGTGCACTTTCCGTGTCTCCCATGGTATATTCTCAAAGCCTCACTGTTTGCTCTTTCCCTAGCATTTCAATGTGGGTCATCACTCCCAGATCACTGGAGTCCAACATTCACTAGGTGCCCTGTATACAACTTCTACTGACAAGACACTGCGTGTAAGAATTGTGATGCTTAAATTACCATTCTAAGTTAAGAATGAACAGAACAATTTATTTTTTATCTCTTTCTTTTTCATATATGTTCATTGACAAGTTTGCCATGCCATTTCTCAACACTGATCTGCAATATTACTTAATTATGTGTTTGTTTATTTTAAAAAAATCCTTATTTTCTCACAGTATAACGTACAGTTCTCCCTCCACATTCGCAGGTTTGATGTTTGCGACTTTGATTATTCCTGAGCGTGTGTGCTTCCCCGCCCCAAGTTCTGCTCCTCCCATTCCTATGCATTTTCCCTTAGAGTGAGTTCTTTGAGGCAAAACAGAACAAAATGGGTGAGGGAGAAGACTCTTGTGAGCTTTCCTTTCCTCCTGTGGAGTTCCCCCCTCTCCTTCCCATCGATTTTCTCCATGCTGGGGCAAAATGCATGGGAATGGGAAGGGGGAAACTCTAGAAAAGGAAAGGAGCCTTCTTGCGAGCCTCTCCCCCATTCCCTTCTGTTTTGCATTGGAAGGGAAGGGGAGGGAGCCCCATCAGGGAATGGAAGCGGGAGCACTTTCGTGAGGGTTCTGTGCCCCAAACCCTTGTGAATGTAGAAGGAGGACTGTATTTCTAAACCTATTTTCCTTTCAAATGCACATTTTAAAACTATTTTATCTCTACATATGCATTTTTATATGTTGAGAGCCAGTATGGTGTAGTGATTTGAGTATTAAATGTAGACTGTAGGGGACAGGGTTCAAATACTTCCTAAGCCATGGAACCCCAAAGGGTGATCTTGGCAAGTGACATTCTTTCATCACAAGAGAAGGGCAGTAACAAACCTCCTCTGAATAAATCTTGCTAAGAAAACTCTACAGTAGTGTGGCCTTCAGTTGGAGTTGACCTGAAGGCACATAACAGCAAATATGTAGTCTGGTACATTGCATAGAAGTGCATTGTGAAATGCATAAAGTATAACTGTGTCACATTTACACATTTCTTCAGGAGGTTTTGGTCAGGTTGGTTCCCTTCAAAATGTGGAGTGAACACAGTTTGCAAACGTCACCTATCCTGAGTGACAGTAGACATAGGGGACATTTTGCTCTATCCTTCAAAACCTACCAGTCTTTCCCCCCTTCCCACACTCCCATCAAAGCCAAAATAGGAATATTGTTCCTTACCATTTTGAAATTCTGCTTGTAATGGATTCTGCCACCAGCCACAGGAGGATTTCCTGATGCTTAGGGCAAGGATAAGGAAGGGTTGAAAGGGCCGCATATGCCATTTTTACACCAGGTTACCTTGTCTCATTTTATAGATTGCCTTTCTCTCTCTTTATGAGGGCCTTTCTGCACACATAACTATTGCACTGTGATTCCATTAACTACTATGGCTGCCTGGGGTTTGTAGTCTTGGAAGGTTCTGGAGCTCCCTGTCTGAGAATTCTAAATATCCCTCCCTAAACTGCAAATTCTATGATTCCATAGAACAGAACCATGGCAGTTAGTGGAATCATAGTGCAATAGTTATGTAATGTGGAAAGACCCTCAGTCTCATGAGCGTTTTTTCTTTTTTTTTTTGGGATAGGGCTAAGTAATACAGTTTCATTGAGGGAACCATTTTACAACTCTGGAGCTCATTTTCCCTTGCTTAACCCTTTTGTGTGTAGTTTAGCAGAACCAGTATTTTGAATTTATTAGACTTTCAGCTTCTAGGACTGAAGCATTTGAATTTCTCTTCCAGATTCATCTTCCCACAGACCCACCTAAGCTCATCGGTTCACGGACACACAACTGTGTATTAAATGGGGTAAGGACAACAGGGATGGAGAGGCTGCATAGAGGGTGTCCCAAGAAGTTTGTACAGCGCTTTGGAGATTTTTTAAAAAAATTAATCCCAATAACCTGTTACCATTGTCATTGAGGAAAAAAAACATTGTTGTGCTGCTTTTTCTTGCTGTGTTTTCATTAGTTTGTTGTTTTGGAGGAAATCTATCTGAAAAAGTAGCAGATGGTCCAAAAATTGGGAAAAAAAATTATCTTCAAAAATGACCAAAGAAAACATTTTTATCTACTAGCAAGTAACGAGAAAATTACTTGTTACAGGGGAGGTGGAATGGCACTAACAGTCATGTTGTTATTTGGAAAAAGAACAAAAAGTAGTGTTGTTGCTTGTAACTTGTTACATCCAAACTCTGTTTGTACTGAGGAAAGGAGCACTAGAGGTAGCAAAGGACAGAGAGGGAAGAAGCACCCATAGCTTCCTATACTGTGTGGGGTTGCACTCTGAGGGATATGTTTTGGCTTCTGTAGAGTGTGCTAAGTCTACTGGGGCCTGGTGGATCAAGAGATGATGAACAAATGATTTTTAAAGAGCAAGCAAATAAATGCTGGACTAACATCTGCCCCCCTGCCCACTGTATTGCCATCTTCTTTTGCAGATCAGTGTTGAAGGAAATGTGGCAGTGGCTGCCTCAGGTGGTATCTCTTTGGAAGTCTGGAGATTCGGCATGCAATGATAAGCTTTGTGTTGATCCACACTCGGATGACCTCTCCTCAGGGTCCAGAGTCCCAGTGCCTGTTGAGTTGCTGGTCTTTTGTTTTGCATGTTTTGTGAAGTCAGGGGTTGAAGTTTCGCCTTGAACTAGTCCCAGGTCACTATAACTGACAGGCTTGGATGGAGATTGGTGTGCCAGTGTGTGTCCCAGCCCCTTCCTGGCAGTTCTCAGATCTCCACAGTGGGCACACACACAGAAGTGCACACTCTACATCCTCTGATCTGGTGGCCAAGTGCACTGCACCCAGCATAGAGGAGGAAGCTCTGTTCGGTGGCATAGTGACTGGAGGCTGGTCACTCAGAAGAATGGGTATGATAGTGGACAGGTGCCTCTGAACCTGGGAAATGTCGATGTGAGGAAGATGAGTTGTGGTCACAGCGGGGAGGGTGAAGACTAAATAAACCCCTCACTACCCTGTTCTGAGGAGTGATTACAATTTAATTAAAGATGTTCCACTATGATGGCTGATTATTTCTCGTGGCAAACATTCGAACGTCTTTTTTTAAGCACACACCCTCATGGGCTTGCTTCAGGGATAAAAATGTAATTTACCAGCTGAGCAGGATACTATGGATGACTCTGAATGTATATTAATCGAATAGGCTGCAATCTAGCATGGCTTAGATTGAGGTACAAAGGGGAAAACATCACAGTGGCTGTTTTATTTGCCTGTTTCAGGTTGTTTCATTTTTCTAGGTGGGGGTTGGCAATTTACCTACATGGATGTACACGGACGTTTTTGAATTACATAGTAAAAGCGAATATGCCAACGCTCTTGACCACTCATTAGAAGTTTGCCTGCCAAATGGAATCTTCCTTCCCCACACCCCATTTAGAAGAGCCAGAGCTGGGTATGTCAATAACTGAAATCTCTGAGCCTTAAAGATGCCCATAATGTTCTAGCCTGCATCAGCATTGCAGAATTTGATAAAAGGTCCAGGTTTCAAAATAGAAACATTTTAGGAAATTACATGTTTAATTCATAGCAAATGAGATGATAGGTGAAGCAGCTCTTGCTTTTGTTTATTTTTATTACTGTCTTGGGTAGGTCATAAGTTAAAACAGAACCCTGACATAATAAAGTGCACACAGGCACAAGAAAACTGAAGAGAAGTGATTTTGGTGATAGGTTTTCATTACTCTGCCATATACATTCTGTATGACCTTTGCCTTACATATAGTATACATTAGTTGCATGGAAGGATCAGGAAATCATCCAATGCTGTTCCATGAATGCATGGAGTTTAACGCACACACAGGATAGAACATTTTTTTTCCTCTCTGCAGGGGTTGGTTCAGGCTGGAATGCCAGAAATGGACTATATTTGGCATATTCCAAACAATACTGCAGCAAGTCACCAGATGCTTTGGAGATCTGTAAGGAAGGAAAAAGAGGGAAGAGTGAGCTGTTTCTTCTAGGATGTGGAATTACAGCTATTCTAGAGTACAAAATTGGACCTTCACTGTTTTGGAAAAGTGATTTTGAAATCCTCAGGCATCCTTAATTTTCATTATGGTCTTTGGTCAGTCAACAGAAAATACAACAATGTGGTGTAGTGACTGAAAGTATAAACTACAATCCAGGAACTTTGTACAGTCAGCCCTCCATGTTCACTAGGGTTAGGGGTGCAGGACCCCTACAGAACTGGAAAAATCACAAATAATGTTTATGGGTGTCTCAGAAGGGGGCCAAGGCATGCTGTAGAGAATGGAGACCCAGGGTCTAAATCAGGTTAGGGAAAGGGATTGGTCAGCATATTGCCCCATATTTCCTCTCTCTTGCCCATCTCCTCCCTTGGGTTTGAGGAGGCATCTGGGGAGGGTTTGCGGTGCTGAGAAATCAGGCTGTGAACCATCCTTAGCTGGCCAAGAAGGAGCTGGTGGAGGAGGAAGAGGACCAGAAGCAGGTTTTAAATGGCTGCAATGGCTTGATTGGACCAACTAACAGGGAAGGTTCCTCCAGAAAAGGATCATCTGAGGTAGAAGAGGCAGCTGTTGGAGAAACTCACAGATAATCACATCCATGAAAGCCAAACCTGAAAATGTGGAGGGCTGACTGTAGTCCAAATTTCACTTCAGTCGTGGCCTCACTTGGTCCGTTCAGGCAAGCCCTTCTTTAGTCACCCAGCTGCAATAAGGAGATACCAGCATTCATCTTAACATGTGGTAGGGATTTGTCTTGTATAATTACCCATCCTCGAAGTCTGAAATAGAGATTCTTTCATCTAAGGCTGCTGACCCACTATGTTTTGATCCTCACAGCTACCTGCAGTAGCTGCTTCTCTCAAAGGATCTTCACTCACCTTTTATTGGCCAATACGCTTTGATTCTTTTGAACACTGCTACTGTTTACACACCAAAATGTCATTCAGCTTTAAAACAGAATCCAAGCCAAGCTGAAGTAAAGGATTGGCTAGTAATTCTGAGGCCGATTACCTTCTTCTCATGACCAATCTTTTGCTGGTTGAAGAGAAGGGTGAGTTGTGGACCACCTCTGACACTGGCCTTGCCTGGGAGTCGTTGGTATCATGTGCCAGCTAACTGTACTCTGCTGCTTTCCTAGTCTGAACAAACAAAAGCAACTCACACTTCTTTCAGTCCATGTCTCCTTGTTTACACAGACTAGCATAGTGGGTCTTAACCTTTTGCTGGATCATAGTCCTCTTTGAGAGTGTGATGAAAACTATGAACCCACATAGCACATAGGCACACAATTTTGCATAAACTTAATTTTATCTCATTGATTTTTTAACAAAGATGGAACAATTATTTACTAGTTATTGTGTTTCACTCCTCTTTTTCATGCAAAAATTATTGGCTACTTCCTGGGGAACAAAACTGACATAAATCCAAATTATGGAAATAGGACAAAAGTAAACTTTAATGCTGCTCAACAGTAAGTTTCAATGAGAAGGCTGCTGCCATTTGGCTAGAATAAGCTAAAATGGTGAAGTGGTCTTTGACATCCAGCTCATTTCAGCATTTTGTTTTAATGACAATAAGTGCTAAAAAACCTTACAAAGGTATATAAAAGCAAACAGAATCTGAGCTCCTATGGCCACTTGAGAGGTTTATGGCCACCAGTTAAGATTGTTCAACTGCTAAGCCATCTTGGTAGCTTAGTTAAGATTGTTCAGAGTAGCATGAGAACCCCAAATGAGTGTGGAAAGGAAGATGCCTCCCATGCTATTTGTGTTGTGAAGCCTTTAAAATTAATGCAAATTTTAGGCACCTAGGCCTCTACTCCCTGATATATCTCTCGCTGAAATCAGGCCCTGGCAGAACAGGGAGTTGGTTTTCCAGACCTGTAAAGCTGGGTCAAACAATGTGGCAAAACAGGCACTCCTTATCAGGGTATGATGTAATGAACTGAACTACCCAGTTTGATGACCTATGATTGAGTTCCAGCCCTGTTTCTTCATTCATGACTATCATCTCTGTGTTAAGACACACAGGGCCAACATGGAGCAGTGAGCAATACTAAAGCAAAATGAGTTCAATCATCCAACAAATCAGAATGATAAGCTACCAGAGGGAGAGAAGGGAAAGTACCTTGTATAGTGCATTGTTTAAATTATAAAGTTTGTTACATGATATGTTGATGGTCACCAATTCAGCTTTAAAATGGGATTAGATAAAGTAGAGGACAGAACTATTAATGGTTACGTGCCATGATGAATATACATGTCTCCAATGTCAGTGGAAGTATGCCTCAATACCAGGCAGTGGGAAATTGGCACTGGCAGAGTGCTAGTGCATTCCTTGTTCTGTTTGTGGCCTTGCCATGGGCAATTGATTGGCCACAATTGGAACAGGACTGTACAGGCTTGTGGTCTAATCCACAAAAGCTTTTCTGGTCTTAACTTGATGGAGACAGACTAGTATGATGTGGCAGCTGAAAAACCCCCCAATGCAATTCTAGGTTGTGCCAGTAGGAATATAGTGTCTAGGTTGAGGGAAATAACAGTACCCCTCTATTATGCTCTGCTCAGACCTCATCTGGAATGCTGTGTCTAGTTCTGGGCATCACAATTAAAGGATATTGACAAGCTGGAATGTGTCCGGAAGAGGGTGACCAAAATGAAACCGTGCTCTATGAAGAACAGCTTAAGAGAGCTGGGTATGCTTAGGCTGGAGAAAAGGAAGTTAAGAGATTACTTGATAGCCATGTTTAAATATCTGAAGGGATGTCAGGGAGGATGGAGCAAGCTTGTTTTCTGCTACTCCAGAGACAAGGACATGGAGCAATGGCTTCAAACTACAAGAAGAATCCACCTAAACATTAGGAAGAACTTCCTGATAGTAACAGCAGTTTAACAGTACCATACACGGCCTTGGTGTTTGATGGGGTCACCTTCTTTGCATCTGTTGGGAGTGCTTTGGTTGTGTATTGCTGTATGACACTCAATGGCCTTTTTGGTTTCTTTCAGAGCTATAATTCTATGAGAGGGAAAACAGAATGCTGGCCAGTGGACTTTGACACTCAGGTTAGCACTGCAGGAGCCACACAGCAAAGTAAATACTGTAAAGCTGAAGGGTGACGTATTGAAAATTGTAGCCTGATAGAGCATTCTGATCAGATAGCTCTGAACATGCATAAGGGAAGATTTGTATACACCGCCAAGTCTGCTGTTTCCAGAGCTTTTAATCAACCTTTTATCTTGTTCCTGAGGCTGATCCCACTGATTTCTCAATCTTCCAAAGAAACCATTTTCAGTTTTCCTATACAACAATTTGGCACAGGAATCCAATGGTTTAGGTTAATGGGTAGCAGTTATCACAGATGGGTGTGCAGGTGTGGTGTGGTGTGAGAAGGAAAATAAAGAAAGGGTTGTGTAAAGCTGGCTTGGGCTAGCCCAGGGCACAGAGAAACCAAGCCTGCTTTCTCTTCTTCCTCACTGGAGTAGCAGCGCCCCTTTTAATCTTATTGTCACACACTGGCTCCCTTCCCACACTTCCCACAATTCTGCTTTCCCTAAAACCCACATCCTTTGTGGATAAAAGGGCAAAGCTTATTAATGGTTACGCCAAAAAGGAATAGATAACCTGTGGTAGTATGTTACTGAAGAAAACTGAAGAAAATCCTCTGCTGAGGCTGTACTTAACAGAAAAATAGAACAAAATCTTTATTAGGATAACTAACTAGGAAAAGGTATTGAAGATTCAAGAATATTCAACCAAAATCACAATTTCTTAAAGATACTTAACTATTTCTATCAAAACACCACAGTGTTCATCAACAGAGTTTTCACGCACACCCGTTTGGCCCTTCCAGCACAAAGGTGCGTTTCCCCCTCAGGGTTCTACTCTCCAGCCCTTGCAGAGGTGGCTTGGTTACTTCTCTCCCTCCACACTAGGCCTCTGAGAAGCTAACCCTCTCCCGGAAAACCCTTTGGTTTACTGGATGCTCTGACTTAGAGTTCTTGCTATGAATCTCACTGAAGAAGATGAATTCTAAACCATGCTCCCGGTAAATATGCTTTCTGCTGTCTCACCCACAGCCCCAGCTAGGGCTGGGCTTTCCTCAGATAGAGAGCTAATCTGATTTCATCACCCTCTGTTACTAGGCAGCTCTGCTAGCCCAGGCACTGTCACAGCAACATCCTGAGGAAAGATTTATATAAATGCCAATCCTTTCAAAATAAGTTGAGTTGACTGGACTGACATAGCTTGCAACATTTCATAAACTTGGGGATCTGTGTGGAAAACAGTTGGTTGTTAATTTTAGTTTTAGTTAGAGAGTTAGGATTAGTAAGGAGTATAGATGATCTTTGTGAAAGGGTATGGCAGATTTATGATAGTCAAGTTTAGGAATAAATGAATGATGTATAAGCCAGTGTAGAACAGTGGTTTTGGTGTTGGAGTAGGGCTCTAGAGACCAGGGTTCAAATCCCCACTGGCCATGGAAACCCACTGGCTTGCCCCATGGGGCAAGTCACATTCTCTCAGCCTCACAGGAAGGCAATGGCAAACCCTCCAAAGTCTTTGCAAAAAAGAAAAAAACTATGATAGTGTCACCTGAGTTCCTATAAGTCAAAAAAGACAAAGCACACAATTTACTTGTGTAGGAGATTGCCAACAAACACCAGGTGCTGTAGGCTATATTTCGGAGTTTACGCACATACATTCTCTCTCTCGGGTCTCAGCTAAAGAGGAATGTCTGAGAGTATGTGTGGTGTTTTAAATGTAATATATAATTATTCTGCCTTGTTATGTTTTAACTTCTGTAAACAAAGAACTGCTTCTGGCTTTACAGTGTGCCCTCTGCTGACATGATCTCAGTGCACATGAAATGTGAGGTCATCTGAAACCTTGAGTCCAATTATCATCAGTGGACATGCCAAGTGCATGCGACATTGCATCTATTGATGATAATGAGATGGAGCATTCACCCTTTTTGCCTTATGCAAGGGTTCCTGGAACAAAACCCCTGCATATATGGAGGGTTCACTGTATACACTTTAGGCATCTGGAAATGCTACCTGAGCTTGTATTCAGACAGTGTTGAATATAGAGGGTGGTGTCCATTGAGGTCAGGAGTTGCATAAATCCTCCTAGATACCTTGAGGCATTTAGATAGTCCAGGAGGGAAGTCCTGACACCATGGCAGCAGAAGGCATCAGGGAAAGTCCTCACTCTTGGTATGGTAATCGCAGTGAGCATTGTAGAAATCTTCACATATGGCAAGTTAAAGGGTAGAAACCTCACATTTGGGCACAGTGGTGGGATTTTCTGAGAGGAATCTTCACAGCTGGTGGCACTGGTGGGATTGCCTAGGTGGAAAACTCCACAGTGGTAGGATAACAGTTGGAAAAATCCTAGTTTAACTCAAACCCAAATGTGAGGGTTTTCCACTCAAGCAGTTCTACCAGTGCCACAAACCGGGGGGGAGGTGTCCCTTCAGGGTCTCCTACAGCTGCCACCAAATGTGGGGATCTCCAAACCTTACCCCACTAAATATGATTTTCTTTTCTAGAAATTCCTCCATTTTCTTTATGAATAGTCTTCAACACACATGCCCTGAATGAAGCTGCTGTTGATTTAGCCAGACTTTCAAACATAGCTTGTTCATATGTTAACATATTTAATAGCTTTACTCGTTCCCTCTACATTTTTCCCAACTTTTTGTCACCCTTTGGAAAATAGCGTTTCATATAAAGTATCTGAATCAGAAATAAGCATTTAAGGAGAATATATGCTTCAACAATACTTATTCTTCCCTGCATATTAAATTTCAGCTTTGCCCAGTCCATCTCCAGTTTCTTTTTAGTGTATTTAAAGACCAGAATATTGATATGTTACAATTGGACAATATCTTTAGTTAATAATACCCTCAAATATCTAAAACTTGAAAAACTAAGAGGAGTATCTGCCCAGTTTCATAAGTTGTTTTTTACTTTTTGCAGACACATTTTAAATATCTTTCAAAGTAATACAAAAGAGTTTTAACTGCTGGAATGCTGTTTTCCAGCTTTGTTAGATAAAGCACAACACTGTCCATGAATATAATTGAGTTAGTCATTTAGTATTTATTCCTTTAATGGTGTCAATCCTAACTTCTCCTACTAATGGCTCAACAGTGAAAGCAAATAATAGCAACAGTGGATATTCCTGCCTTGTTCCTGATGATAAATTAAAATGTCATGACTCTAGACAATTTATGCTTCTTATGGCTTGTGAATCTCCATATATTCTCTGGAGATATAATGCTCTCTCATACCCAATCTGTTCAGCAATTTCCAGATAAGGCAACTGGAAGTGATCATATGCCTTGAGTGCATCAAGTTAAAGTTAGCCTAAAGGCTGCTTGTTTCCTACATGCATATGAATAGTGTTTAATGTTCTCCTAATTGCATCGGATAGATGTCTTTGGCATGAAGCCATCTAGTCAGGATAAATGTACTGATTAATCAAAGTATTCAACTGCTGTACTGATACAGCTCTTAAAAAATCTTTTGGCCTTGGTTCAGTAAAGTTATAAGTCAGTAAGCCAAAACACGAATGAGAGAACTGTTACTTTTGTGGACTGCTATAATTTGTGCTGTTTTCAACTCAAAGGAATATAACCCCACATAAGATATCATTAAACAATCTTTTTAAATGACCAACTAAATCACATTCAGAATTTTTATAAAATTGGCCAGGAAAAGCATCCATTCCAGGAGCCTTGCCTCTTTTCAATTTTTTAATAGTTAATTTTAATTTATTCATATTAAAACCTGTTTTATCTTTGTCATACCAATACAAGCTATCCAGTTTCACATATGCTGGAAACACCTTCATTCAAAATTCCAGTGCCCTTTGACTCATATAATTCATGGAATACAACTTCTGTGGAATGATAATTTTAATGTTTGTGAAGACACCTTTGCCTACAACCCTTTGAATCCAAAGGACGTGAGCAATAACTGTTTACACCATTCTTGTCAAACTACTTATAGCTATGGTTCTTAATCTGGAGTCCACAGACTCCTGGGGGTCTGTGATGGTCTCCTAGGGGGTCTGCAAAGGCTTGATGTTATGAGCTTTTACAGTTAAAATAGGAAGGAAGGAAGGACAGAAAGAAAGAAGAGAGACAGATAGATGGTCATATCTCAAAAAGCATGAGTCCTTTGCCTGTGACAGACATAATTTGTACAAAGTTTCAATATCTCAAACTGTTCAAAAGCTATGAAACTGTTTGATAGCAAAAAAAAAATGTACTCAGCACTTGCTACTTCTGCATGCAGTGAGAACATGCAAGTGACATTTATTGCTACCAAACATACAGCTAGAAGTCCCTCTGAATTATGAACTGGTGGTCCATGGTAACAAAAGACATTTAAAGAAAAGGTTAAATACCACTGACATATCGCACAGTTTGCATTCTAGACTGCTTTCATCCATAAAGTCTTTTTTCATGTCTTGCAATGTAGAACTATATCAGCCTCTCAAAACAGCATGGTATTATAGAGGATGGGTTCATACAAATGATGGATAAACTCATAAGCAGATCTGATCTGTTTTTCATATACCCGTGATAATTATTCCGTTGTTGCTTCATGTGCAAGAAGCAACTCAGCATTACGAGAACAAAAACAGAGCTTCAACTATATTTACATTTTATGTCTCCTTTAAATAAGTGACTGTTTTGGGAGCATTTGCACAAACTTAAAAGCAGTGCTTGCATTCTCCTGCACAGACAGACTTGTGAACAGCAAAATGAGTCATTCAAGTTTGCTTCCAAACCATGATGCTCACTCCTCTGTAGAGCTATCAAGGCCCATCATAAGACAGAATTTACTTAAACTGTAAGACATTAGATTGAATTGGAAAATGCAATTCCAAAGATTTAGAAACCAGTGTGTTCTGCTACCTCAGAGATGATCCAGATGGCAACACTGTTGTGTCTTCAAAACAGAGCAGAGTCAGGTTGGTCCTGCTCAAGTCACAGAGTCAAAAATGTGGTTATTTTTATTCCAAAGTCATATTCCTGCCTGAAGGCAGTACACACCTTCTACGTACTTAGGCAGAGAGGCATACCAGAGGATCCCACTCCTCTTCAGTTGAGGTATTCTCCTTAGAACAAAACAATGATATTCAGGCAGGTGCTCCTTCCTCAGCAACATATGACTCTTCCCTCCAAAGCTGGACCAGACCCTCAGCAGCCGTGAGCAGGCAAGTCTCTGTAGGATGGAAGGACAGAGACTGAACTGCACTTTTGCTCACCGGCAAAGCTAGGGTAAGGGATCCCTGTGAAGAAAAAAGCCAAACGGTAAAGATAAGAACACAAGACCTATCCAGAGATAACATGTACCCTAGCTGCACTGCAGCTACCACAGCTTGAGTACAAGAACGGGACTACGTGACTAGCAGTCACTCCCAGGCTCTGCTGTCTTTCTGCCAGCAATCAAAGACCTTCTATTCAGTTAGGCCTTTAGCAAGTAACCTTGAGTTAGTAGGTTAATCTGCAGAGGCCTTTAATAGAATAGTTGCTTGATGCCCCTACTATTTACTGGCATGTTTTTAAATTGTGTGGGGTTTTTGGTTGGGTAGGCTGTTTTCTGTTTGTTTGGTGGTTTTGGTTTCTTCATGGAAGAAAGGCCAGATATAAAACGAATAACTAAGTTAGTAGGTTCAAATGAAGATGTGGCAGTCAGTAGGGCAACTACCTCCCATCACCTTTATAATAATGACATCTCTTTAATCAGCAGGAGCTTAGTGACATTTGAAAGAGCTCTGCACCAAGGCCAAAGTAATCTGTGATCCTTTCAAAGCCAGTTCTTAACAGTGATGAAATGTCCCAATAACCAGACAAGTAATCCTCAGGTAATTCTGCTTACCTCAACTAGGTCCCAGAAATATACCTTCCCATCCTCAGAACAGCTCCCAACATGTGTGTCTCTCTCACTCATGCAGCAGTCCATCTTGTATGTTACATTTTTGTGACCAGTGTATCTATGGGGAAATTGCAGGAGAATTAGGGAAAGTCCTCTTCTCAACCAGGCTTTCCCCTCCAATATACCACAGTTATTACCATGTTAAGACACACAGACAACAACCAATGTCTTAGTTTTAGATATACTGACTGGCACCCACCCATGGCAAATTTATCAAATGTATACATATAAAGATCTATATTGTACATCTCTTTTTTACTCTATGTTTTCTTACATGGAGACATTCATACACATACTATTTAAAATCGCTGGATACAACTCTTTAACACTGAAAAAATAGCCACCTTTTGCTAATTGGTGGTGTTAGGTTTTCAAGGATAGAAAAGAATAATTATAGTGCTTACTCTCCTAGTAGCTCGCCTGTCTCCTTGTCAAGCAATCGCAGTGTAGAATCCAAACTAGCAGCCAGTGTACACTGCCCATCTTTGCTGAAACACACACAGGTGATTGGACCTGCAATAAAAACATCGTTACGCTGAGCTCTGTTTGGGTGTTTGTATGTAGAATGGGGGGGAATCATGTGGCCCTCCAGACATGGTTGGAGTGGAAACCCCCACTGTCCTGGTCCACAAAAACAGTGGTGAGGGATGCTGGGAGCTGTAGTACATTGACACCTGGAAGGTGATTACTAGCCCTGGTGTGCAGAAGAGCAAGAGGCTGAGCAAAGCCTTTCAGAATCTGCTCCTAGAATTATGACATCTTCCTCAGAACTAAAAATTCCAAAGAGAGAAAAGCAAGGGATAAGGATTTATGGAAATCAAGACAACCACACATTGTAGTTTAGTAGACTGTCTAGACTGAGCAAACAGGGATCTAAAGAAGATGCAAACATTGCAGAATATCATTGATTTGAACCTGAAGAACAACCACTGAAAAGCTGAAGGCAGCAGAGGCAAAAGAAGTGTTCCAAGCAATTGAAAATATAACTCTAGGAACTATGGTTCTTGTTGCACTAGATCTGCAGTACTCACTTCCTATGTAATCTGAGTGAAGCTGCCCAGTACGGAGGTCATAACGCCGGACACGCCCATCTACAGAACTGAGGAAGGAAAAAAAGATACGTGAAGTTAGGAATGTGACACAGCGCCAGTATACAGATCCTATGATCCAGAAGTCATGAAATGTCTGTTTTAAAAATGCTAAATCCTAGAAAAGACCCAGGTTCTTCTCTTCACCCCTGAAAACCTGGGGGCAGGGCTTGCTTCCTGACAACATGTGCTAGTAAAGGTCACCATGGGCTGGGCAGTACTCATGAGCTGTGGGCATGTGGAACAGATTAAGAGAAAAATCTAGAGAAGAGAAGGGAAGGAGTATTAACCGACCAGTAGCAGAAGACTTCCAACCACCTGGCATAGGGAAAGCTCCAAACAATCGCTTTACCTATTAATAAAGTGGACATCCTGTGCATGCATGCATAGGCCACCAATACAGCCTACACAGAGAAAAGGAATAGGACCCTGCTGATGAAATGGTGTAGGGGCACATCTCATACATGTAAGAAAATCTTGGTATCTAAAGGTAAGACTCTTGGCTCCTCTTCCAAAAACAAAGAAAAACAAAATGAGGAAAACATCTGGTTCATGTACACTTGAATAATTTCAAGAGAAAGCAAGAGCAAACAATTCAATAATGGCCTAGGTGAACACTGAAACTTCCTGAGAGGGGACAGGCAAAAAGGCAGGAAAAAGAGATGAAGCATTTTACTCAGACCCAATCCATTACCAGCAGTAAAAATGGAAGGTTTGATGCATACCTTCTATGGAGCCAACAACAGGATTCATCACCCATGAAAAAGTAATGTTTCTAACAGTTTAATGACTGAAGGGGATGATGTTGGGGAACAGAAAAACAAATGACAGTAGGTATGTCTAAATTTCATAACATGCACAAAAGTCATAAATCACATGCAGGTGTACTTTGTTCTGTTTTACTGAATATCCATCAGTGATAATATGTCTCTTCGTGGTTTCTGTGCCTCATACACTGAGGAGCTTTCGCACCTGCGCGGTAGCCGTTCAAGAACAATCTCAGAGCAGCTTGTGGTTTGCGGGGACCTCTCCCCCGTCGGTACTGCGCAGGCAAATGCTCCCGCCGACTAACGGTCTCTCCTCAGTCTGTCTGCCTCAGCGTACAAAAGGTTCTCTCTATGGCTCTCTGTCCCTGGTTTGTCTCTTCCACTTCGTCTTTTTTCGATTCACATTGGATTTCTATTACCCCTCTCGCTTTCGGATTTGTCTTGTTGTGGATTTGATCAGTTTTGACCCATCTCCCAACCCTGTCCTCACGGCTTCCAAATCTCCGGACTCTGTTTTTCTGGACCTTTTACTCCCGGCCTCGCCCTTCCCTTGCTATATGTCAGAGTTTGTTCAAAAACTGCACTTCCTGTGGAAGGAAGGTTGCCCTTTCCGACCAGCATTCCAAGTGTCTTTTCTGTTTGGGTGAGGGGCATATTGTCCTGGCCTGCCCCATTTGCAGAGCAGGAGTTTACCCACCAGACCCTTCGCAACAGGGCTGCAAGGCTTAAATCCCATTGCTGGGAACAATCTCTGTGGGCGCAAACCCCCGATACGATGGCCGAGAGATGTCCAACCTCTTCTTCAGCAGCGGCGGCGGCTGCCGTGCCCTCGAACATCATCATCCGGATCGGGACCGGGCTCGGTACCAATCATGAAGTTGCTGAGGATACCGAAGTTCTCGGCAACTCGGGCACGTGAGGACCCTGCAGGCTCGCAGGCCTCCTCCTCCTCCAGGCAGCTCACTTCGGCCCATAAGAAATGCCCCCCCACCGAAGGGGCGGGGGAGGAGTAGGAAGAAAAAGAGGAAGGAAAAGCGGCATACTCCAACTGTGGTGCGACCCCTGACTCCACCACCCACCCAGCCCGCCGAGGAATCTGAACCGATGGAGCTCCCTGAGGAAGAGGAGCCTCCGGAGGAACAGGAAATCCTCGAGGTGTCGGATGAGGAGCAGGCCGTGCAGGCTTCGCCCTCTCATCCTCCCGAGCTGACCGCGGAGATCACCCCGCCAAGTCACCGTCCGCCCTCGGCAGACCACCGAGAGGAGGCTGTGGTCAGGCAGCGCCCAGCCTCTCGACGGGATGAGTCCCGCTCGCCGGAGCAGCAGGCCAGGCCTCCATCCCCGCGATATCGGCAGATGCGCCTGGAAAGGATTCACTCGATGAGACCGCCTACTCTCCTGCCTACCTTGGAGCAGGTATGGCACGAACCGACTGGCTCGCCGCACCAACCGCACTCACCATCCTACAGGGACCGGTACCATCCAGATCCGTGGTACTGGTCACCTCACCACCAGTCTCGTTTGCCACAGTGGGAGGCCTACTACCCCCGCTACGAACGGTCACTCACTGCGTCGATCTCCCAAGTCACCGAAGGTCCCAGAAGCCCTCACCCCGCTACAGGGCTGTTTCTCCACCCCCGTGGACGACAGCCACAGCTACCCACCCGGCGCCACAAGCCCACCCGGCCCAATCAGCGGTAGCTACGTCTACCACATAGGCAGCACTGTCCTAGGCCCGCAGTCGTGCCCCTGCAGGCTACTCCGTACCGGCCACGACATTGGCCGCACCGGTACCGACGCAGCCTGCAGCTCCAGCAGTCACCCTTGCGCCTCCGGCCTGTAGGCCGGCTGAGGAGAAGGAGGCGGAAGAAGGTCGCCAACTCCATCTGGCGAGCCCACGACTCAGACTCTGACTCTGCTGAGTCCACCCCTTCTTCTCATGAGTCCCCGCCGCCGGTTTTCTAGGGAGCCAGGCCCGGAGCTTGCACCGGAGGATGTGCGCCAGTTCTCTGCGATCCTCCTCCGCATGGCCATAGCCCTTGGCCTCAAGGTGACTGAACCTGCTCCGCAAACCCAGGACCCGGTCTTCCAGCACTTGAGAAAGCTCGCCCACCATCGACCGCACCGCTGCCGTTCCTACCAACCCTGGTGGAAGCGATGAAGTAGCTGTGGGCGAAACCAGCGTCAGCGCAGCCTATTCCGCATAGGCTGGAGCACCTGTACAAGACGCAGAAGGAGAACGCGGAGTTCCTCTTCAACCACCCTGTACCGAACTCCATAGTGGTCGAGTCGGCCAGACGAGGGAGGTAATCGGGCGCATACCACCCCTCTGGACCGTGAAGGACGGAAGCTCGATGCCTTCAGCCGAAGGTTCTACTCGGCATCGTCCCTGGTGGCCAGAACGGTGAACACGATGGCCTGCCTTGCGACATACCATCAGAACCTCGGACCGACTCGCACCCTTGCTCGCTGACTTGCCGGAGGAGTCACGCGCCTCAGCCACTCAGATCTTTGGCGAGGCCGTTGCGGTGGCTACAAAGCAGATCGCCACCTCGAGGGTGATGGCGGTGCCCGTAGCCCTCCGACGCCACGCGCGGCTCCAGTCCTCTGGGCTTCAGGAGGACAGCCGTCGACGGATTGAAAGATCTTCCATTCGACGGCGAAGGGCTTTTCCACACCTCCACCGATGAGGCTATGGATGCCCCCGCGAGGCCCGGCTGACTGCGAAGAAGATGGGCATCAACCAGCCTGCCCGGTCTCGCCGCACCTTCCAGCCGAGGTCTTTGTGCAGAAGGTCCTCCTCCTCATCGGTGTAACCAACTGCGTTTGCGGTCGACCGCGTCAAGGCCGTCAACATCTTCAGCTTCGAGGAGGCTTCCTAGTACGGCGTCCATCTTCGTCGTCGAAGAAGTCGTTCTCTGGAACGAAGTTCCGGTTTTGACGGCCTCCGCAGCACCTCAACCCGTGCCATCCTTCGCCCTTCCGGTAGACCTGATCCATCACCCGAGCCTGGCCAGGCACCTCGATCGGGCGGAAGATCACTGTGGACTCCTGGGCAGGCCCACCATTGCCCGCCTGAGGTACACCATCAAGTTCCAGGATATTCCATCACGAGGTGTCTCTTATGACTCCACCCCGGCCAGCTCGGCTCTACTGGAAGAGGGTCCGAGTCCCTCCTTCGAAAGGGAGCGATCGAGAGGCTCCCACCTTCAGCCAAGACCACCGGTTTCTACTCGAGGTAAATACTTCACGATGCCGAAGGCGGACGGCTCCTGCGGCCCTATCCTAGACCTCCAAGGGGTGAACGAGTACATCCGCCCCAAAAGAGGTTCAAGATGGTCATGCTGCCCTCGATCCTCCCCTTCCTCCGGCGAGGGGACTGGTTTGCGTCCATAGACCTCAAAGATGCCTATTTCCACATCTCAAGCGCTCAGACAGATGGATACCACCGTCGCCTGTTCACGGGCACCAGCTACCAGTACCGGGTGTGGCCGTTCGGTCTTTCCACCGCACCGCGGGTGTTCACCAAGTGCATGGCTCCAGTCATCTCCTTCCCTGCGGATGAAGGGCGTCTCCGCTGACCCTTACCTGGACGATTGGCTATTGGTGGCATCCTGCAAACAGAAACTGTACAGAGACATTCACCGGACTTTGTCACTCCTTACTCAGCCTGGACTCAGGGTCAACCCCAAAAGTCCCACCTCGACCCACCCAGGTTCTCCACTTCATCGGGGCGACCCTCGACTCGGTATCGCCGAGGCCTCCTGAGTCAGACAAGAGGGCGCGGACGCTTTGTCGGGCGGCGTCCGCTGCCTTCGAGGCCTCGACGATGTCAGCGAGGAGAATTCAACAGCTCCTCGGCTACATGGCCTTGACCACCGCCGTAACCTACCTCTCCAGGTTACGCGCACAGCCACTCCAGCACTGGTTCGTCAGGGCCTTCGATCCACTTTGGGACGACCAGCGCCGCTGATACCGCCTGCCCCAACAGGTTCGTCGATAGCTCCTGTGGTGGCAGTCGTACAGGAACCTCCTGTCAAGAATGCGATTCGCGAACCCAAGCCATCGGTCACGGTAACGACGGATGCCTTGCTCTTCGGCTGGGGAGCGCACACCGGCAATCTCCAGGTCCGAGGCCAGTGGACGGACGACGAGCTGTTCCTCCACATCAACGCTCTCAAGCTGCTGGTGATCCACAAGGCCCTGAGAGCGTTCCGACACCTGGTCACGGGCCACACGGTGTTGATCCTCACCGACAACACGACGGCGGTCTGTTACGTGAACAGGCAAGGAGGGACTCATTCCACCACGCTGGTCCGGGATCACCCTCGACCTCGGGGGATGTGTGTCCCGCTCCAGATACACCCTGTGCCGGTTCACCTGGCAGGGCAGGAGAACACCACAGCGGACGCCCTCAGCAGGGACACCACTTCCCACCACAAGTGGTCCCTGTCCGACGAGGCCTTCCGGATGCTTTGAGACCGATGGGGCTGAGCCAACCATCGACCTTCGTCAACCAGCCAGAATGCGAAGTGCCGCCAATTCTGCTCGAGGGCCGGCCACGATCACCACTCCATTGGTGACGCGTTCCAGTTCCTGTGGGACGAGGGGTTGATTTACGCCTTCTTTCCGTTCCCACTCCTGGACCGTGTGATCGCGAAGATCATCGTGGACCGAGCAGACGCGATCCTCGTGGCACCGTACTGGCCGAAGTAAATATCTGTCCGGACCCCTCATCGAGGCCGCCCGGGGCAGGACTCTCAGGTTTCTGACGGTACCGGACATGCTGTCCCACTCCGACGGACTGGTGTTGCACCCGGACTTGCCGGTATTGGCCCTCCATGCCTGGAGGATATCGCCCTAGACGACCCGGCCATCGGGAACGTCTTGACTGCGGCCAGGAAAGAGTCCACGCGAAGGAACTACCACTACAAGTGGCAGCGCTTCGTGGCCTTTGCCGAGGAACGTCGAGAGCCGGTATCGCCCGTCAACCTGCATACCATGCTCCACTTCCTCCACCTCCGGCAACAGGGCCTGGCCTTTCCGTTGAGGTTTACCTCGCCGCGATCGTGGGAGCACCAGCCGCCACGATCCCCATCGGCTGTGCTCTTCAAGGGGACGGTACCGTTGAAGCAGTTCCTGAAGGGCCTACAGCACCTCTACCCGCCGGTATTGCCGCCGCTACCGCCGTGTCGCTGTCATTGGCTGTCCCAGCTGACGAGGCTGCCCTTCGAGCCCATGGCTACGACAGATGGAGCAGAGGGCTGCTCGCAATGAGACTGTGTTCCTAGTGGCCGTCACCTCTGCCAGGCGGGTGGGAGAGTTGACGGCGCTGCAGTGCGATGAACCATACCTTGTCTTCCATCGTGACAAGGTGATCCTCCGGCCTGACATCTCCTTCCTGCCGAAGGTGGTGTCCAGCTTCCATCTGAGCCAGGACATCATCCTGCCAGCCTTCTACCCTGACCAGACTACACCTCTGGAGCGATCCCTCCACTCCCTCCTGGACGTTCGTCAGGCGCTGGCTTTTTACAAAGACAGGACTGCGGCCTACAGACAGACACCCCATCTGTTTGTCTGTTATGGCAGGTGCCAGAGAGGCCACAAGGTATCCACCCAGTGTTTCTCCAAGTGGGTGGTACAGGCTATACACCTGGCGTACGAGCTTGCCGAAGAAGCCTCCGCCAGACCTTCTTCGGGTCCACTCCACCAGGGCCGTGGCGACATCTGCTGCCCTCCTGCGAGGCGTTCCGACCTGTCGTGCTCTGCCGTGTGGCGACCTGGTCCCAGCCGTCGACCTTGTGCCTGACTACAGGCTCGACTGCCGGTCCAGGAGAGATGCCCGGTTTGGACGTGCTGTGCTGTCTTGTGCTTTAGGATCTGGGACCTGACCACTACTGTACCGGTAAGCTACACAGTCTCCTAATGTATGAGGCACAGAGACCACGAGAAGAACAGGTTGAAGCTTACCTAGAATTTGTGGTTCCTCGAGTGGCCATCGGTGCCCTACATCCCCGCCCTGCCTTCCCCTCTTTTTCAGGTCCCATCTGCTTTGGTATACTGAGAACCAGGAGAGGCCGTTAGTCGGCAGAAGGAGCATGCGCAGTACCGACGTGGGTGAGGGGTTCCTGCCAAAGCTAACGAGCTCTAGAATCTTCCAAACGCTACTGCGCAGGCACGAAAGCTCCTAATGTATGAGGGCACAGATGACCACTCGAAGAACCACAGTTACAGGTAAGCAACCTGTTCTTCAAAATCATGTAATCATAAAATAGAGCGTGTGTACACAGCACATTGTATTCCGATGCTTCTCTACTCCAACTGCAGACTTATGTCCTATAACAGCACCTAAAAATTTGTAACATAAGTATATTTTAGATCACAACCTCCCCAATTTTTGACCTTTTCTAACCAACTTCAGTTTTTCTGACTGTTCAGAAAGAGACAATCTTAGTATATTAAAGTTTCTTTTATTGGCCATGTGGTACAAGATGCAAAACTATCCAAACAGACAGACATCAGCATCAAAGACCACTTGAGGCTAGGATGTTGGTTTAAAATGGGAAAATGCAGGATCAAATAATTCAAGACTCATTTATGTAACAGTGGACCAATGCCACTCATCCTGACCTACTTCGCAAGAATGTTGTGATAAAAAGATGGGAGGCACTATGAAAACAACTTAAGTTCTTTGGAGGAAGGGCAGGATTCAAAAAATAAAGATTAGTTCTTGCTATAAAGTTCATTTTTTTGTAATTAATGTATGCATCTAATCACTTCTTTATCATATTCTGTGTTGCTGTCATACTATTAATACTTTAACAATATTATTATTTGATCAGTTGGCTAAATTAGTCTTGACTAATCAGTAACACAGTCCTAAACTTGACACAATCAAGCAAGTTTCTCATATTCCACAGTTGTATCCTCTAAATGTTTGGCAAGAACTGTCACATCTTTTTCAGCAGAAAAGTTAGTGAAAACAAATGAAAGCAGAAATCTGGATAAACTACAGTTGTCATATATGGTATCTTTACTTTGATTATAGCCACAACAGCTCTTTGAGTTGCTTCGTACTAAAAATGAAGCAAGGGATCAAATGCATAGGGATGGACTGAGAACCCTTATGGGTCCCAGGAAGGTCTGGGGTAGAACTAGCAGACCAGAGAATTTGCCATTATCATCATTATCACTTTATTTATATCCTGCCTTTCTACCAGATTGGGACTCAAGTTCTTCTTTTAACTTTAAGTTCATTCCACGTTTCCTCACCCTGAAAGGATTTCATGGTCTGACACTTTCAGACTGGAGACTCCATCCTTGGCCTCATCTAGTATCTGAATGGGATCTGGTCTGCGCGAGCGACAGTCCCAGCAGCGGATGCTGGAGTCAATAGAACCTGCATGGCAACAAAGGAGCATGCTAAGCACAGTTCAAACCAAATTTTTCAGGGGCAACAGGGAAGCACAGCAATAAGGGAAAGAGCTTCTTACCTGAAAGGATCACAGTTGCCTCCTCATTGAACTGAACACAGTTTACCTTCTGCTCAGTGAAAGAAGAGAAATAAAGCGATTAGTTTATTGCTACTGTCCCCCAGTCTTCATCTAACTTATCATCCTTAGAGCTTGATTCAGGGGTTGAAGCTGACACTTCCTTTTCCCATTTCACCAAATTTCTACACTTCACATCAAGCATTTCAAACATATGAATTCCTGGAATCTCTATTACCATCTCCACACCCCTGTAACAGTAGTCTTTATTACCAGCATTTGTCAAATTTACATTTTAAAACTATTGGCAATAAATTTTCTGTAGTAAGAGATACTGTGGACTATAGGCTACTTCTTCAGATGGGAGCATGTGCATTATGTCAAAGGTATCTATTTATATATTAATACGTACACACGCATACATGCACATATGCGCCAACAAATTAATTGTAGCATAGGCTATAACCCACTTCATCAGACACAGAATTATCTGAAATTTAATTAATTTCCCTCTGACATTAGTGTCTACAATTCCACCCAAAAGTGTGAGGTCACATAGAAATTAAATAATGGACAAAACTCCATCTGATGAACTGGACTATAGCTATAAACACTCATGCTACAATTGATTTGTTGGTCCACAGGACTTTGCTGTTTCTGCCTGCAACAGAATGCCATAGCTAAACGTTTATGAATTCATTATTTTGACACTTTTCCTTAGTTTACTTTCTTATCCAGTAAGACTAGTAGCCTCTTTTAAAATATAGTTTTAAACTCCAATATTCTTAATTCCATTATCCAAGCCTCTCTCTATGTTTTCTGGTTATTCTACAAAGGACTACTTATTCTCCCCATTGTACTGTACAGTAAGTCAACAGCATTTTGTAATCCACAACATTTTAACTGCCAAACAGACAAAGTGCAAGCACTGTAAAATCTTTGTGAGACAAGATGTTACTGTAATTTCCCCCGCCCACATGAAGCTCCAAGGAATTCAATGAATTCCATCTAGGGATATGAATCTTCACATTTTCCAGCAACCCTTAAAGGACAACACAGGCTTTACCCCTGCATGGCCACGGAACTTGCGAATCACTTGCCCTGTAGCAACATCCCATAGCACCACTGTCTTATCTGCTCCACATGAGCAAAGCTGACTGTTATCAAATGACCTGTGGGAGAAGAAGAAATAGACAAAGATGATGGGCAAAACATGAAAAACTTTTCCAGGCAGCAAGATCTTTTTAATTCCCTAAAGTGCATTCTTAGGGTTGTACATGCAATTCCCAAACCCCACTGTGTGTGTACAGATGTGCCTTTATAGAGAATATACAGTTTAGTTTTTCAGAAGCAAGATTTCTTGTTATTAGGACAGTAAAAATAGGTCTGAAAACATAAGATGTGCTTCAAGAGTTACAGTGGGGACTGAACAGAATTTGTAATTATCACAGCATGGTAGTTACTTTGCTATTCATTCCCTCCCAAGTTTCAGGAGACAGTATGTTCTTTCAAAATAAGAAGTTAGATTTAGGTTTAATTTATTATCAATATTTTCATGGAGAAATGAATTGTGGGTGTCATTGGTTTTTGGTTTTCATTCTGGAACAAGAGCAGTCAATATGTCTTTTTTATCATGAAATTATACACTGTATGTAGACCTTTTACAGAGCAACTTTACTACCTTCACATTTATTATTCTGTTTACAGAAATGTGAACACAGCAAAAGAATTCTGATGAATATACCATCATCTAATATCATTACTATTTCTGAAGGTATTTCACAAAACAACACCCACCCACCCACCTTTCAACTGGATCCTTCTCCCCCAGCTTTTACCCTGCTGCATCCAGGACTTCATAGCCATGACCACTGTATGTTTTCAGAAGAGTCCTTTTGTGGGGGTTCCACAATTTGAGTGACTTGTCACTGCCACAGGTGAGACAATAATTTCCATCCACTAGATTAAAAGAGGGGACATGATTTACTGACCTTTGTTCAGTCCACCAGACACCACAGCTGCTATATTATTTCCACTATCTGCCCTACAATCACAAGATTTCTGCCCTAGCAAGGAAGTCAAGAAGCTCAATTCCTTATCTTACTGTTTCTGTTTTCTTGATTTAACAAATGATACAAAACCTACAACCACATGCTAGACTTTATTTCCATTCTAGGGAATTGTCTCTTAATTTCTCTGTTCTTAGTAACTGAAAGACTGAGATCCTGCACTGAGCACACAGAGAATAACGCACTCCCCACACAATTCTGTGTTCTTCCCCTCTGACCCAGCAGCCATCAAATCCTAGCAGGGGCCTTTGTTGTTGCTGCTTACCCGTGGGGAACAAAGGTGTGGGAGGAGCAATGCAGATAATCAGAATGCAGTTGGTCTCAGCTTGGAGTGGGGAAGAAATGATGGTGGGCTCACATATGGAGTACATTTTTTTTCCTTCCTCTGAAAGGTCAGAACAGCTGCATCTTCACTGTCTGAATAATCTCTCCCCTTCCCATTGGTAAGAAGCAGCAAAGGGAGGCTGATCTGGATGTGCATGGGAGGGGCACAAAGGGCTAGAGAATAGCCCACTGCTCCCCATCCAGAAAGGAACACTCACATGTGTAACCCACATTTATGCACAGATTATATGACTAAAAAGATGACACCCTCACTGTCTCATGTTATAGGATAAAGGATGCACTCACCATTGAATCTCACTGCTCTGACAGCTCTCTGTTTACAATCCAATGTATGAAACAGTTTCTTTGGAAGCTCAGGCTTTTTGGGCTTTGGCACTGGAAAAGCCATGACAGATAGAAGCAACTTTTTCCACAGGTATGCAGTAAATTATTCTCTATACTTGATGATGCAGGTACACTCACAGCAAGATCTCAGACACCAGAAATACTTCAAAATTGATTGATGTAATATGACTGCTCTGCTTCTGGTTATTTTTTCCCTTCAGTGTAACATCATGCTGTCGCAAAATAACATAAATGCAAAGAAATCAGTTTCCATGGGCAAAACCATTCAAGCAGCTCCCTTCCTCACAATGGTGAAACAGATACAGAATCCACTCCAGTTCTAAAAGTCTGAAAACCATGCAATACCAAGCACCTAAGTTGCTGTGTTTCTTGCTGTATTTCAGCCAACCCACACCCTCCAACAGTCCCAGTTTGGCAGGGACAATCTTGATTAATCTTCTGTTGTCCCACTTTTTCAGCTACTTTTAAAATGCCCCCGTTTCTCTCTCCTTCTTCCAATTTCCTTCTTTGGCTTGGTTTAGTTCAATTATTGCAAACTGAGTTTACCGAGTTAAAACTGCTTGCACACTATTCACTCAGAGAGAGGAGAGGAAACAGCAACACTTTGTACTTCCCAGTAGGTTCAAGCAAAAACAAACTGCTACAGCCTCTTCTCGTTTGTTCTTGTCATTAATAACTTCTGCCATCTTGACCACATTCTGACGCTGCTCAACCACATGCATCCCGGTTTTCACCTGCGAAATGTTGGAGGGCATGCACGCTGCGTCACCTGTCAGCCCTAAAAGAACCCTCTTCTCCGTTTTAGTTACCTGCAACACCTCAGCTCCTTAAACTTTCAGAATCCCCTCGAAGAGAAATCTGTTTTTCCCGACTTAGACCCACATTCCATTGCCTCTACATTACTTTTCCTACAAAGCCTCCTCCTCTGAACTTGACTTTTTAATTTGCAGAGAAGGTAGAGCGTAGAAAAAGCTCCTACAATACCCACCGCCCTTCGCCGCTCTTACCGGAACACGGTTTCCCCGCAGGCGGGAAGTTTACGTGAAGAACACAGGAGTCCGTGCCCAATATCCCCCCCGGCACAGCGGCGTCCTTCTTAGTTCCGATGTTTCCCAACTTCCATTCCCTGGGCGCAAGAGGAAAGGGGGTGCGTGGCTCAGTCCCTTAACCGCCGCCCCCCGGCAGAGCGGCCCGTGATGCCTCTTCAAGGAGGATAAGTCTCAGGGTATCCCCAACCTGTACAGACCGAGGCTTAGGGTCCGGAACAATAGTGCGTGAGTGCTGGGTGTTACATTCTTAGCTGCCCCGCTTGTCTTGAGAGGAAACGGAAGCCGTAGAGGTGGAGGAAGCCGTCCGGCGGGACCCCGAGGCGTCGTGTGATGTCCAGCAACAGCATGGCGGACCCGCGGCGGCCCAACCGCGTCCTCAGGTCAGCTGCGGTGGGGCTTGGGAGTCGCCGTGGCGACACGCCGGGGTGGGCGAGGGGGCGCCGCGGCGCGGAAGGGGCCGCCGCCGCCGCAGTTGAAGTCGCTCCTGGTACAGAAGGGGGCGCTGAGGACCTCTCTCCCGATCCCGCGCGCGGCGGTCCGGGGAGGTCACTATGGCAACGCTGGGGAGGAAGCTGGGCGCGCGCAGCCTCTTCGCTTCCACGATCGCAGAGTTCGTGTCAGCTTTGGTAACAGTGGAAAGTTGCCCTGGGCGGACTGCACTGTCATGGCGGAAGGCAGAGATTGTGAATGCTTGGACTGAGTCAGAGGATCAAGGAACCCCGCAGCCAGCCTGGCCAGCGTTTGGCAAAGAGGGTCTCGGTCACAGGTCCTGATAGCAACTAGGCTACACGCAAGAGCGAAGGAGAGGCTTACTCTTGTTGCGTGTAGATGCTTTAAATCAGGAGAGATTCGCCTTTCAGGATTGGGTAGGAGATCTGTCCATGCTGGACCGGAAAAAAACAGTTGTTGAAATTGTGACACAGTGATGGGCTGTTGCTGAAGTAATGTACAAGGGAGGCCCTCATAGAAATGAAAAAGGAAAAGAGTTCTTCAGTCCAGAGATGACCAGTTTACACGTTTAGGTGCTGCTCGTCATTGGCTATGTTGAATGGAGCTGGTAGTTCAACAACATTTGGGGTAACAGTTGTCCACTCTAATTTTGTCCAGCCCTCTATCAAATGTGGCTTTTCAGTGCAAGATTGTTACAGTAACCCTGACAGATAACAGCCTCTCTGCCTTGTTAATATTTGTTGGCTTGTTTTTGCAAAAAGGGCATTCCAGTTACAGTAGCTAACTTTATGTAAAATAAAATTTCAAACAGTTTAGCAACACAGATTGCTCACAGTAGTTTGTACTCATTAATAGCATTCTTGTTACTGTCTTGGAGCTGTGGTGATGTTTCCATAGTTGGATTCCGCAAAGCACTCATTTCCACAATTCAGGCCAGGGAAAGGGGATTATAATTTTCTGTAATAAATTCATGTCATCTGAGTGCTTAGAAAAGCTAATACATTGACATTAAGTCCTCTGTTTTCTGCAGAAATGCCTGTATGCCTGAGAACAAATCAGTAGCAACTGACTAGTATTTGTACTGTGGCCTCAAAGATACTTTCAGGTGTTCCTTCAGGCCTGATACCTCTGTGAAAGTCAGAACAAGAGACACTTCTAAGCATTATACTGCAAATTAGATCTAAACTTCATTCTGGGGGGAAAGCGCATATTTTAAGGAAATAGTCATGACTCAGTATTAAATCTTATGTTTTTAAATAGGACGAAGATGTAACTATTACTTTGCCCCCCCCCCCCCGTGTTTCCTGAGTGCAGGTCAGGGAGCAGGGGGCTTATTTGTACATAGGGTGGGAAGCTTATATTTTATTATACATCTACTGAAATTTAGTGTATGGACAGAAAAAAGCAACAAAGTTTTTTTTTGTCTGGTTCAAGCAAATGCCAGATAGCTAAGAGCAAAGAAATGTTTGAACACAAAAGGTAATGTTTGAACACAAAAGTCCACTGGATGGAAATAAAGAACTGTAGAAGATTTATTTCAGTAGCTAGAAACTGAGGAACAAGTGCTTGCCATTGTAACATGCTACTTATGAAAGAACAGAATCAGAAGGGATCATGTAAACTCTCAAGACCCATCCCTTGTTCAGTGTAGGAAGGCTGGAACTAGGCAGTCCAAACTGATTGCTAGCCAGTCTTTCCTTGAAGACAGAGTGAGAGAAAGTCCCTGAGCCAGGGGATTGATTCTGTTGTAAACCATTTTTCTTAATGTTCACTGAAATCTACCCTCCTGTAAGTTAAACCTATTAGATATAGTAAGGCCTGCTTTCTTGGGTAGCTGCTTGTCTAAAGATGGCAATTAAAGGCCTAGATATCTGCTAATAGACATGTTCTTCCAAAACATAACAGTCAAAACATAGAGTAACTTCCCTTTTGTTTGTCTTGATAGTGTCTTTCTTACAAAGTACAACTCGAGGCTAAAAGAGACCAGTTAGCTGAAGATTGGATTGTGTTAAACCATGCAATGGGGCTGTCACAAATGTGTCTAATGAGGCAGTCCCATACCTGCATGCACACATACACGCACACAGAGGTACACACTTGCATTCAAAAGTAAGCTCCATTTAATTCAATGCGATTTACTGCTAGCTAAGCATGCAGCCTTGGTATGAGCTGGGCTAAGGAGCAAACTGTGTGCATTTCTGCACTACAGTCTTGTTTGCAGTTTAAGGCGGGGTGTTTACAATTCACAGTCAGAACTCTTTGGCCTCAACAAACTACAAACCTCAGAATTCAACAGGACATTGAAAGTGGAATAATAGCACTATAACAGTGTAGTGTGGAAATGGCCCATGTTTCCATTAGCTACTTTTTTGTTGACTTCACCTGTTGCTTTACAGCAGGGATAAGTGACCTCACTTTTTTTTTTCTTTTCATAGTCCATACTGCACTCGAAACAGACCAAGGTGAGAACACTAAACATGCCTATCTGTTTCCATATAGTCATAGATTCTTCCATTTGTCCATTCACATCCCCTTTCTCCCTGTACAGCAGTGGTTCTCAATCTGTGGGTCCCCAGATGTTTGTGGACTTCAGCTCCCAGAAGCCCTGAGCATTGATCATAGTGGCTGGGGCTTCTGGGAGCTGAAGTCTACAAACATCTGGGGACCCACAGGTCGAGAACCACTGCTGTACAGTATTTTAGCTCACATATATGTAGAATAATTCCAAAAATGCATAGAATGAGAGAGGGAACAATATCCAGCTTCATTTCCAGACTTCAAAACCAATTTTGTCAGAAGTCAAATAAAAAATCAGGAACTGTGTGGCTTGGCTTCTGTGCTTGCATTTTGCTACACTTCCCTAACAGTTAGCTTTGCCTGCACGTGCTTCATGTACTGAGGTAGCCACAGTGGTTCAAAATACTGTTCTTAACTGTTGTTGGACTCAGTGTGCATATGAGCCTTTAGGAGCAATGCACAAATTTCACACTGTTGTGTCTTTTGGCTAGCTTAGCAACGTCTTATGAGAATAAGAACTTGGCCTATATTTCAAGGCTCAAAGGCTTGCCTTCTCTTTTTCCCGCCTGTATAAAACGCCTCTCCCTGGTGTAAGCAAACCATCTCACATTTGAAACACAGACTTTTTCTGAAGGTTAGAGGTATTTTTCCTAATTATGAAGAGATTAATTTGGGGACTGAGAGAATGATACTGAAGATGATGGCACTGTTTTTTATCTTCCTAGTACCAGAGCAATAACTCTGAAATGTCCATGAAATCTCATTATTAGTAGGGAATGTATAATCAATGTCTTGGCCTTTAGTTCAGTATTGTTGTGGATTAAGTTAATGCCGTATTTGCCAGTGTATAAGACACACTCATTTATACATTGACAAATACTACCTGCTGGCATATAAGACACGCTGGCATATAAGACGCACCATTTTTGAACAGTATTTTTTGGGGGGAAAGTGAGTCTTATGCACCAGCAAATACAGTATCTTATTTTCAAACCTAATCTAATGTTTTCTGATTTATCTCTAATGGGATATTTCATTTGTAGATACAAGCCTCCATCCACAGAGAATAACCCTACTCTGGAAGACCCTACACCTGACTACATGAATCTTCTGGGAATGATTTTCAGTATGTGTGGCTTGATGCTGAAGGTGAGTACTGATGTTCTGAGTTCTGTACCTCAAGGCATCAAAAACACTACCTGAGCAAATCAATTAGAAGGCTAGGCCAGCAGTTGTTTGTTGTTGTCATTTCTGACTTAAGCCAACCCTAAAGTGAACTGATCACGGGTTTTCTTGGCAAAATTTGATTAGAGGGGGTTTGCTGTTGTGTTCTGCTGAGGCTGAGAGTGTAACTTGCCTGAGGTCACCCAGTGGGTTTCCATGGCCAAGCGGGGATTCAGACCCTGATCTCTCAGTACCTAGTCCAATATGCAAACCACTGCATCATGCTGGCTGTCTAACAATTTGTTGCTGTGTTACTACTACTGGTGGGTATGGGTTGTCATGATGTGTCTCCTGTTACCTGAATTTGTAGGGCGGAACTGGACTGAGTAGCTTATTCTAGTAATAAGACCAATAGCTTTTCTTCCTTTACTGTTTTGAATTTGAAATGTGTATCCCTCAACTTAGGACTTCTTTATCTCCCTGCCATTTTAGCTTCTTGTTCCTTTGGCTAAAGCCTTCCCTACAATAATAAAATAAGAAAGTAGCATATAAATGGTATAGAGAGCCAGCATAGTGTAGTGGTGTGAGTGTTGCACTACAGCTCTAAAGATGAGGGTTCAGTCCCCACTCAGTCATGGAAGTCCAGCAGATGACCTTTGGCAAGTCAAACACTCTCAGCCTCAAAGCAAGGCCAAAGCAAGCCCACCTCTGAACAAATCTTTCTAAGAAGACCCCGTGAGAGGGTTACCTTAAGGTCAGAAAAAACTTGAAAGCACATGACAACAGCACAAAAATATAAATCAAATACATGTCCAATAACCAGTGTTGCTGTTGTGTGCCTTCAAGTTCTTTCTGACTTATGGTGACCCAAAGATGGACCTATCATGGGTTTTCTGCGACTGAGAGTGTGTGATGTATTTAAGGACACCCATTGGGTTTCCGTGGCCAAGCAAGGAATTGAACTTTAGTTTCCAGAGTCATAGTCCAGTGCTCAGATCACTCCACAACATGACTGCTCTGTTATTAGTGGAATACTTAGAGGTAAATCATTATATCATAATGCTCAAGTTCATGTTAATACTATTATAATGAAGAGATGTAAGATACTGAAGCTATATTAGTGAGTATGAGTGACTCCAGAGGATGGCCAAACGGATGCTAAAAGATGCACAAGAAATTGTAATGCACACGGGAAGATGCTGTATATTCGTGTTGCAGGCAGTACATAAAAAGTTGTGTTGCATGCCATAGTGCCTTCACTAGTGTCCATTTGATTCTGCTAAAGGAGTCTGATTTGCAGTTAATTGTAACAATCTCTAATTCAGAATACTTTACTTTTCTCCTAAAAATGTGATAACAATACCTGTTAACTGAAGGAGCAAATTTAAATAGCACCAACATATATAAATAGGTCTTTTATAAGTGTCGGCAGCTGTTAGTGGGCTTGTAAGTAGTGATAAATTATAAAATGCAGACCTGTTATTCAAAAAAGACAAGTATTTCAGTGACTTTAAAAACCATCTGTTTTTTAGAGTAGTTGACAGTGACTTAGCAATTTGAAGAGTTCAAAAATCATTCACTATTAAAGGATTCTGTGCTTTTATACAGTTATATACATTTTTACATACAGTGCACCTGCCATATATGTATGAGTTCCATTCCTAGAACCACCATGTAAAACAAAAAATTCAAAGCATCATGTGCAATTATAATCAATGGGTACAGTATGTGTATGCCTGTAGCACAGGCACATGCCTAGTGCATCCGTTGACTATATTGGGACATGACACTTTGTGTGACCTCACATTCGTGCCTGTTGAGGTCATGTTGAGGTCGTGCAAAAGAAGGGTCCGCTGTAGTTCTGTGATAAACTTACAGTGCAGTTCTAAGATGCAGCAATCCAAAGCTTCTCAGTGAATTATCCAGGGGGCATTATGATGTGGCAGAAGTGTTTCTCAGTTGGCTGGGAAGTATACCCATCCTAGAGGTTCCAGGAAAGCACTGTTGGCATAGGAGAACCACTGGCAATATATCCCAAACATAGTGTTCTGGAAGCGCCTTCAGTCCAAAGCCTTCTCACTTCCCCAGGAACGTGTTCCCATCAATCCTGCTCACTGTATTAACCTGGAGATCATATAGTTAATTTATCTGGCAGTGACAAGATTGTGTTTGGTTTTTTAAAAATACTCCTGCATGCTAAAAAAGGGCAAAAACCCTCCCAACCTCATATCCTAGCTGAAGTGAGCCAGAACAGCTTTAGAAGTTGCTACCATGTTACCCTAATTCATTTAATTTTGCTCTGTTGATCCCATTGAGTTCAGTGAAGCTTACATCCAAGTAGGTATGTAGGATATTGTGGGCTTATTATATCTTACATAAGGTTTGTTTGAGTTCAGATCACACCAGCATTTCTTTTTCTTGCAGAACATAAAAAAGAGCCTTGTTTAAACAGAACAGAGGCCCATCTAGTCACAATTCTGTTCATACAGTGGTCACTCAAACGCCTACCAGCAAGAAACAACACCTTACATTTTGGTCTTTGATATGGAAAACTCTGGGAATTCCAGTGGAAAACTGAACTCCACTGGAATTCCCCAAGTTTTCAAAAAGAACTTTCAAAAAAGGAAAGTTCTTTAAAATGAGGGAATGGTAAAAAGAAGGTTGGAAAGAAAAGTGCAAAACTTGAGACCAACTCAAAAACATACTAATAGAGGCTCAACTAGAATGCATGCTACAGATCAGAAAGTGAAATACAAAATCTAAGCTGATTTCTGTGTTCACTGAAGACACAAGATGGAGTGTTTAGAAACATGTTAGACTTGTACTAGGTAGCACTTGGTACGATTTTTTTTAACCCATTGAGGCTTCATGGTATTTCAGTTAAAGTGGTGTGCCTGGATTGCTGTCTACTGTTCGTTCATCAGCTTTGCCAATTCTAGAAGCTCAGAAGACACCAAACAGATGATGAGCAGCTTCATGTGAGTCATACTCTTCTAGTTCGTTCTTTTAGACTTTGAATCCTGGGTCCTTTGATTGCATCTTGTGTCTTACCATTGCTGTCTGACAACACTTCAGTTAAAAACCTGAGGATATTCAAACATCCTAACTATATAGAATCCAATGGCATTCAATGTTCTTTTTTTAATTAACAATGAGACAAAAGACTTCTTTACTAGTACTGTAATGTAGTTGGGCATGGAAAGTCTGGCATCCTCTTTTACTATATACCATTGTCTTCTGACTTAGGGAATGCCTGGTCATACTCCCACTTTCTTCTGTATGTGTTATGCTAATACATATTAAAGAGACTAGCTTAGCTTTTCCCTTGTTTTGAATAGCTTGAATTGCTACCAGTGATCCCTGCTATGTAATACTGTTGCTGAAAGGAAGAGCCATTCCCTCCCCATCACCACCACTACAAGAAAACTTTGGCACTTCTATGGCAGAGTTCTAACAGCAGCTGCCAACTCTTGTGCTTACTTTGACCTTTCCACTATATGTATTTTCCCAGCAGGGCAACATGGTACATAACAATTGAAGATAAAGTGGCCATATAGGGAAGTGAGGGAATTGGCTTTTTAATCGGTTGTGATGAGGTAGAGTTGTGCACAATCTTTAAAGTTTTGGCTAAGGCAAACCTATCACAATGCTTTCTTGGCAAGGTTGCTTCTGAGTGGGTTTACCATTGCCTTCTTCTGAGGCTGAGAGTGTGTGACGTGCCTAAGATCACCCCGTGGCTGAGGGAGGGATTGAATTCTGATCTCCAAGCTCCAACACTCAAAGCACTATACCACACTGGCTCTCCAGAAGCTGAATAGCTCCAGGCAATTCTGACTGTTTATAAGGACCAACATTTGTACTAAAGATCCTTCCATTGCAGCAGGAATGAGATTGTACTAGAATCAGAACGATAGAGTAGTGGAGATCCGGGGCATACAGGACTATTCTCTTCTCTGCACTGTGACACGTTGACATCTGCCAACTACTAACAGTACCAAAAGTCTCATGAGCCGTTGTAACTATCCAGCTTAACACTTACTCACTTGTAAAGCTTATAGAATCACAGAGTTGGAAGAGACCACAAGGGCCATCCAGTCCAACTCCCTGCCATGCAGGAACCCACATAAAAGCATTCCCAACAGATGGCCACCCAGCCTCTGTTTAAAAACCTCCAAAGAAGGAGACTCCACAACACTCCAAGGCAGCAAATGCCACAGCCGGACAGCTTCTACAACCTATTTTCAGAATTCTTCCCGGACACCTTCATCCCTTTTGTTTTTCATCAAACTTTGCAGCAGATGTCCTTTTTCTAGATTAAAAAAAACACTGAGGAATTCCCTTTTTCCATCTTGTCTCAGCAGACAGGATTGGTGACAGAACTACTTTGTCTCCCTTCCCGTGTCATGTTTACTTATCCTTTGACTTATTGCCAATCTTTCTGTCCCTCTCTCCTTCTCTGTTTCCTTTTAGGACAGCCTTCCTACTTACATCTTGTAACAATGTGTTCATAAATTGGTATTTGTTGTTGTTAGGTGTCCTCAAGTTGCCTTCAGTTTATGATGACTCTGTGAATGAGAAACCTCTGAGTGGCCCTGTTGTTAACAGCCCTGTCCAGCTCTTGGACACCTGGGGCTGGAGCTTTCTCAGACGATTCAGTCTGTCCTCTTTTCCTACTGCCTTCAACTTTACTGAGCATTATTGTCTTTTTCAGTGAGTCACATCACCTCATGGAAGTCTCAGTTTAGTCATTTCTAGTAAGAAATGTTTGGTTTGCTCTAGAAACAAATCAGATTCTAGAAACAAATTCTAGAAAGAGTTGATTTGCTCTACTGACTGTTAATTTGTCTTTTTACCAGTCCATGTTATCTGATGAACTGTCCTGTAGCACCATATTTCAGATTAGTTAGATATTTTTCTGTCTGCTTTCTTCACTGCCTGGCTTTCACAATCATACATAAAAATTGGAAATATTATGATTTGGATAATCCTGACTTTAATATTCAATGATACATCTTTGCACTTCAGGATCTTACTAAGTTCCTTTATATTTGCCCTTCCAAGTTGTAGTCTTCTGATTTCTTGACTGCAGTCTCTACTGTGAACTGCCACTGAGCCAAGATATGAAAAAGTCAATTAACAATTTTGATATCTCCATCAAAACCGATCAAAGTCAATGGTTGTTGCTGTTATATTTATTTATTTATTTATTCCTTCATTCCTTTTTTCCCATTCCAGACTCAAGGTGGCTTACAACAGTTCAAACATAGCTAAAAATTCACAACATACAAAAGAGAAAAAATATAATTAAACTATCAAAAAATTAACATCTATTAAAAACATAAACCATTCAAAGGAAAAGAGCTAATAGAAAACCCAGCACATTTTACAAGGCCCTTTCCCCTTGAGCAGTCTGTCTTCAAAGACCTGTCAGAAAGATAGCAAGGAGAGTGCCAGTCTAACATCTTTAGGACGGGAGTTCCAGATCCCGGGGCAGCCATTGTGAAGGCCCTCTCTTATGTTCCCACTAGATGTACTAGTGGGGGGGTGGGACAGAGAGAAGGACTTCCCTAGAAGATCTCAAAGCATGAGCAGTAAATGTAAATTCTTTGTGGTCATTATTTTCATTTCTTAATATTCAGATGTAACACTTTCCTCAGTAGTCATTCCAAGTTTTTGCTGTTTTCTGCTACTAATAGGGTAGAACCTGTGTATCTTAAATTATTGTTTCCTTCTCCTGTTTTCACACATTCTTGTGCTGAATCTAATTCCAGTTTCTGTATTACATGTTCTGTGTATAAATTAAACAGATGGGACAGTAAAATGAACCTTTGTCTGATGCCCTTGCCAATTGAAAATCATTCTGTTTTTCCTTTTTTTGTCCTGGCAGTAACATTTTGTCTAGAGTATTGTATAGGTTACATATCAGAACAACCCAGTGTTGTGTCACCTCCACTTTTTCTAAAGTGATCCATAATTTTTTGTTATCTGAAAGACTTAGATGTAATCTAAAAAGTACAAGGGGATTTTCTTCTG
The DNA here is from genome assembly GCA_948472985.1 of Iguana delicatissima. NCBI lineage: Eukaryota > Metazoa > Chordata > Lepidosauria > Squamata > Iguanidae > Iguana > Iguana delicatissima. Next base: position 290,055 of record CAOKZL010002471.1, on the reverse strand, counting down.
AAATTCTTTGTTGTCTTCCATTAACCAACATGTGTCTGTAATGTGATCTCTAGTGCTTCTTCCTTTTCTGAAGCCAGTTTGGATGTCTGACATTTCTTGTTCCAGTATTTTGGTGTAAAACTTGGGCATTACTTTGCTTCCATGGGAGATTAGCATAGTGGTCTTACGGTTACTATAATTCTTGATTTCTCTTTTCTTGGATTCTATAATATATACATAATATATCTAGCATGCAGGCCATTGTTCTGTTTTCCATATTTGTTGGAAGAGTGTTCTTAGAATTCAGATCAGTACTGTTTCTAAGGCTTGAAAAAGGTCTATTGCTGTGCTATCTGTCCCTGCTAATTTATTTTTCTAAAGTGTTTTGAGATCATTGTCCATTTCACTTCCTGCAATGGTACATTCTTTACTTAAAGGTTCTACTTTGAAGAAATCTATCATTCTTTCATCATTTTACTATAATTCTTTAGTGTATTTCCTTCATCTTTTTATTTTGTTTTGTTTAATATAATGTGTTCTCTTGATCATTCAGCACTCCTGTTCTTGGTTTAAATTTCCCTTTGATTTCTTGGGTATTATGGAAGAGGTCTGTTGTTCTACCATTTTTGGTAATACCAGTTATCAAATCTGATGAACTCCTTTGTCTTGCTTAAGCTTCAGCTCTTGTCTTTTGTTCCTAGAAAGTAACATTTCATGTTAGACTAATGATCTTAAGTTGCACATGATAGCAACAATGAGATCAAGGTTTGACTTTTCTAAGCCATCTGTAACTAGATAGATGGATTGATAGATGTCTGTCCTCTGAAAATAAAGCCAGGAGCTCCAGGAGGAAGTACTACCTTTTCAGCCTGACAGTGCTCTAAAGGAAGGGTTTCTGAAGCACTGCAGATGTGATATCTGCAGCACTTTCCTTGTCGCCCAACATATTGGGAACAGGTAGCTGGAGAGACGCCTTGGGGTCTTGCTGCAAGTGGTTTTTTCAAAAGCACCTTGCACCCAGGAGAATGCTACAGATGTCATTCCCAGCACCCCAGTCTGCAGCATCTCTAAAATTCTTTGGTTGAGTTGCTGCCAGGCTGATAAGATAGTTTTTGGTGTCATGTTTGGTCATAATGATTGTAAACATAAATTCCTAACAGTTACAAGATTATAAATCCACTTTAGGATCCCATAAACTAGTGAACAGGATGTCAACCTGTTGTTGTTCTTGCTGTTGTTGTTGCAGCAGTAGCTGCTGCTTCTCTTTCCTTCATTTATCTTCTGCATTTTCCCAGTACTGGACTAATTTCCCAGTTGTACTTTGTTCAGACATATGTAAAATGCACATGTTCCTGATCAAGTATGGTGAGACACCCCATATTGTTTCTTTCTTCAACATACATTTTGCAATTCTTTGCATATGTGGAATTCATTCCATTGCCATTACTGTTCGGATTGCTATTTCCAGTGCAATGCTGTGCGTTCAGTTCTGACTTTTTTTATTCCTCTCTCTCTCTCTCTCCAGGTTGTCTATCTCTGCTGTAGTGATGTCGTATCTTCAGAATCCCCAGCCCATGTCTCCTCCTTGGTAAAGCGCTAACCGTTCTCCTCAGTCCTCTTCTTGCAAAGGAGAGGTGCCCTCCCCGTTGAGAGAGGACCATTTTCTCAGGCAATGCAGCTCCGACTTGCACAAGTGTAGTGTTGCGAAAGTATCAGGAGTACTCATTTTGATGTGTCAATAAAATGATCATTGTGAAATATCTTTGGCTACAATACCATCATGGCTTTGTGTGCTAATAATGCATTTCACTTGAATGCCAATTTATTTCCTAGCTAAACAATTGTCTTCAGTGAGCTCTAACTGTGCATCCCAGACTTTTGGGGCTGTCTGTCCAGCTGAAGGAAGAATCAGTCTCATTCAGAAAGACCAACCTGAACTTTAATAAACTAGTTAAAAGAAAGATCAGCATTCAAGACCGGAGATTGAAGCCAATTAGTATACAGTAGAAATGATCTCCTGGGAAATGTGTTTAAAGTTGTGTGCATTTCTGTAGTGGTTGGCAGCATCACACTGTAGCCTGCAGCCAGAGCAAGAGGGCTGTAGAGGCATGTTACCAAATGACTTCCAGCTTTACTGCTTTAAGCTTTGAACATCTACTGTGACCTCTCTAAACACACTGGTTTTATACAAAAGCCTTGAGATAATAGGAATCTGTCCTCCAGTTAATATGAGGAATGATGGATCTGGACAGAGATAAAAGTGGTGCTCATACTCAAGACTCAATGAGATTAGTTACCTCTCATATTCCAGGGATCTGTGTATGTGTGTTTACACATACAACAGCGTGTGATTAAACACAATGAAAAAATGGTTGTTTTTATGTAATTCATTTTGTGTGTGTGGTGACAATTCCGCTTTGTTATTAGAGTCAATGTACTGAAAGATGAGGTGGTGGAGTGGATTTGGAGATTTTGTTAGCAATTCTCTTTCACACAGACGGAGATGATCAAATATCAAGCCAGAAGCCTTGAAGCAGCACCTCTGCCCTTTGCTTGAAAGCAGCGTTCTTTGTCTGAAGGCTGGAATGCAGCTGTTGATTCATGCCTTCTCTTCTCCCGCACCCCAGCCCCCACTTTCCCCTTGTTGCCTTTCTGGCCTCTAGCCAAATCCTCCTCCTGCATATCTTTTTTGCAGAAGAGGGAGCGAGGAGGCCGGATTGGTCTGGGAAGAGCTGGAATAATATTAAGGAAAGGGTGGGCTGCAGATCAGGACCGAGAAGCATTACCTGTGGGAGAGACAAAAACTGATCTGAGATCACAGGAGAATGAGAGGCATGGGGGGATTTCTCAGTAGAACTGTGGGGAGTGCGGGGGAGGGAGACAAGAGGAGGTTTTTGTCGTTTGTATTTATAAACTATTTCAGAGGAAGGAACAGAGAAAACCATCTCTGCATATCCCTTGCCAATGAAATTCATGGGGTCGCCATAAGTAGACAAGTGACTTGAAGGCACAGACATACACAGGCGTTCACAGAAAGGTTATTGGAGCCTCACAGAGTTAAGTATGAAAGGGCAAGTCCCTGCTCATGCACTCTGGAGGATGGGGTATTCAAGATCACTTAATAGAGATTACAGTAGTTTTGGATTGCTGCCTGTTTTAACAGTCTTTGCTACTGTGATGCAAGAATTAAACAAACGCTCCCTTCTCCAGCATGCAAGACAAACGGTTTCACCTAATCCCTGTGGGTGAGTGAGAGTGTCCAAGCCATAAAAAAAAATCCAGAAAAAAAGGAGGCAATCATTAATCAACAAAATCCCCACCTTTTCTATTATATTCTAGTATATATTATTTGTGAATTTTAAGCATTAGTGAGGCGTTTTTCCACCTTTCCTTATGGGTGGAGTGACAGACACAACAATACGAGTTGTCTCTACCCGTAGGGAGGACTGGCAGACCTCGAAGGGAGAGTGGATCCGATTTGGCCCCAACGCTGTTCCTTCATGCAATCTCGGCGCGCCGCGTAAAATCCTTTGTCCAATATCCTCTGTGTACCCGCGTGATCTTTCTCTTTTTTCCCCCAGCAGGGGCGGAGGAACCCACATCGTCGGGCCGACCAGCGCCGGAGCCCCTTTTAGGATCGGGTGGCTGGGTGCTGCTGAGCGAGCAGCACCCCCTACGCAGGGCAACTTGGGGCCCGTTTTTACCCTGCCTCGGGCGCCCTGCGCCTTTAAGAGAGAAGCAGCGCCTCCTCTCCCTCCCTCCCTCCCCCCGATCTGCCTTGGCTTGCTCCTGTTTTCGTTTCCGCCTTCCTGTTCCGCGTGCGGTGCCAGGAAATTCCCCGCTTCCGCACTTGCCGGGCAGGAGGCGGGGGCGGGGGCGGCGCGGAATGCACCCGGAGGGGCCCGGCGGGCGGGTGGGCGGGCAGGCAGGCGCAAGCATGGGCCCGTCCTTCTAATGGCTCACCGCCCAGCAGGCTTCTAGCGAGGCCGAGCGGAGCTGCGTTCATCCGCCCTGACCCACATTTCCCGCCCGCCAAAGCCTCGTTGCGCGGCAGACGCCGCCGCCGCCGCCGCCGCCTTAAGGTTTAAGCCCCGTTTGAGCGCGGCGCCGGGCGAGGAAGGAAAACACACCCGTGCGGGTTTGTGCGCGTCCGGTGTTTGTTTTAAAACGGCCACGCCTGGCCTGGCCTGGCCTGGCCTGGCCGCACTGTTAGCGTGCCACGGCGACGGACGCGAATCAGCGCGCCGGGCAGAAGAAGCGGCTGCGCGCGAGGCTGAGGCCCGCTCAGCCCCCGACTACCTCGCCTCCTCTTTAAGTCGGCCTCTGGGGCTGGGCCTTGAGCCCACCTCATAAACGTGGGTGCCCGACTCGGAAGCTTTCCCCGCAGGGGTGGAAATTGTGCGCCCTCCAGATGGGTCTGAATTTCGGTTCCCAGCTTCTCTCACTATTAGGTGTGCCGCCCCGGGCTGGTGGGCAGCAGGGCCCCTGAAGCCCCCACCGGCTGCAGCTCGGTGTCTGGAGAGCCACATGCTTTGCACCTTTTCCCTTTTGCCGTACATGTGGTTAGTCAGTGGTAAAGGAGAAGCTCCCCACATGTCCTCAAAGACACTGTTTTCGAATGCTGTTTCACATGTGTGCCGGAACCCTGACCGTAAAAACAAAAAATAGAGTTGGAGAAAGAAACTACTTGTTTCAATGCCCACATGTGGTTCCAAAAGGAAAAAAAAAAGGCCCTAGATTATGTTGCTTGAAAATAAAATGTGCGTGTTTAGTATAAGCGTTTATCTTTGGAGAGGAGTGGATCTGGATTGTGTAGCATGGGAGCAGAATGAATCTTGGGCCATTGCTGAAACGCATTGCTCAAGATAAGCATCTTTGTTTCTCCCAAGTGGAGACAGCAGAGCCGTACAGCTTGTTTGATAACCACTGAGCTGTGGTGTAACAGGGCAGACCTTTGCCCTGCAGGACTCGCAAATAAAGCTCTGATTTCGTGTACAGCACAGCAGCTTTGGGAAAGGGTTGTTGTGCACTCCAATTAACAACCAGGACAATCTTGTCCACTAAGATGGGAATGGATGCTTGAGTGTAAGAAGGTATACTAGACAAGATGGGAATATGTGCAGCTGGGATAAGCAGTGCTTGGCAATGTTTGTTTATTGTGAAGTTGCATTTTTAGACAAATCCCAGAATCATCCAGCACTAAGACCACTAGCTATGCTGGGTTTTTTTTATAGTTTGGGGGATTCTGGAAGACTTAGTCCAAAAAAGTAATATATCCAGGCTCTGGATAATAGCCTTCCCCCACCCCATGAGTATTTGCTAAGCGGGGAACAGACAAAAGTGTGATATCAGCATGAGATAACCATTTGTTTCACTGCCACCTTTCCTTTTGACATCCTCACTTCCTAAGAGGAAACAGGGCAGGCACCAAGGGTTACACAGGAAGAACAGGGAAAGCTGCTCAGGGGTGGGGGGCAGCTTTGGATTTTGTGCAGGAAGGAAGGCAGTCCCACCCTGTATGGGCAATAGGAGCCAAACTGCTTTACCCACACATGCATTATTCATATACATTTATTCTGTACGTGTTTTGTACAGCCATATAACCATAGATGTTCAGCTTCACTCTTTCACAAGGGCACGTGTCAGTTAACTGAAATATACTGGGATTACATACCAACTTCCCCTTCAGGACAATTGTTATAAGTTGTGAAATGCATGTTTGCATTCAGCTGGGCTGAGACATTTTGTTACTTGAAGTGAAAAGATAGTACATACACCATTCCATATACAAAAACAACAACTGAACTGGCAATTTAATTTTTCTTCAACTTTGATGAGAGGGAAGTACCTTCTACCTCACTTGAAGGTTACCATTTTAGGCAGTGCAAGACAGTTGCCAGGCACACAGTTCTTGCCTTATGTCATCTCCCAGCATCTGCCATCTGAGGTGACTGCTTCACTGCCGAATGGCAGAGCCAGTGGCAGTTTGATATGTCAAGGCCTGGCTTTTGTCCTCTACAGTGAGCTGCTAGCAAGACCCATGGCTAAAGCTGCAGCTCTTCCTGTGACCCCTTGCTTTGTAGCTGAGTTGGACTGACAGTGGGAGAAGTCTTGACCAAATGCCCACTGGATAAGAATTCCTGCACCATAAGCATGTGTGTAAACATTTCTCTTGACAAAAAAGGCAATGTTGGTGCTTCTAATAGATATACAAAGGTATGTACAAAGTGCATGGGGGGTAGATGCAAGGCATATGATTCATATGCCTATACTCAATGTGAGTTTTCCTTGCATAGTAGATGCAGGGAAGTGGAGATGGTTGATGTGTTGGGGCAGGGAATGATGTAGGGGTTCTATTCCTTGTCTTGAATATAAAAGTTTTCTGCTCTTGTACTTGACAAGGTATCCCATGGACAGAAGCAACAGCTGGTATCCAGGTGTGGGACTGAGCTTTCTCTAAGTGATGCAGGTTCTGGGAGGTGAGGTTGATTTGGGTGATTGAGAAAGCAGCAAAGATTGTCTAATTTTTGACTGCTGTGGGGTTTCTTTTCTCCTCCCTCCCCCCTTCAAATCAATTAGAGCTTGATAGGATGGGACAAAGGTTGCAAGAAAATGAACTTTGGATATGCTCTGAGGGAGACCAGGCAGCAACCATCCCAAGTACTAACCACAATGTTTAGTCTTTTTAAGTATACATGCCAATGTTTTTTACCCTTGCCTTTTAAACCTGCACAGCCATTGTGGATCCTGCTCACCTCACATTTCCTCCTATATAGTTCATCAGGCTTTTGCCAAGCTGCCTGTTGTTCCAAGTGGACTGGCAGTATGCCCAGACTGAAATGTACAAGTGCCGCCCTTCTAGGGTGAGGGATGAGGAAAAGTCAGTGCGTTCCCAAGGCACCTCCCTATGCCTGAACCCGTGAGCATCTGGCATGTGCAGCCTGACAGTGCAGGAAGGAGAAGATAGAGCTGCAGGAAGAGAGGTGGTCTTGGTAATCTTCAGGCAACAAAGACATTACCCAAAATGGAAGGAGGACATTACCCAAATCAAAGAATTTTCTGCCATTGAGGGACACAGAACAGCACAAAACTAAACAGAATATTTTATCCAGCAGGAGGAAAGTCAGAATATTTCACTCTTGCTTGTTTCTGGAAGACATTACAGTAAATTTTAAAAGTCCTGTTGCTCTCAGCAGGCATTATATTGTAGCAATACAAGTATTTTCTATACTGTAATTCAAAAAGTGATTTAAGGAGACAGACATTCATAACCTCTAGTTTCTTTCCGCCCCAACCCATCATTTTAAAAGTTCAAAAGGTATATCAGCAAGCTGGCCAAGGTTAGAATTCCAGCTTCAATAAAACATTATTTAAAAAAAAATGTATCTTCCAGCCTCTTCTGTATTCTCAAAAGCTGAAGGTAGTCTGACTTCATTGCATCTTCTTTCTCCACCTTGCATTGCAGACTTCTATTTAGAGCTGGTGACATCACTCAAATATTTTGGGTTAAAGCAAGGTTGACTAATGGGGCACAAATTCTGCTCACTCTAAGAGGAGATGATTCTGCCAGTGTGGTCCCTGTTCTCATGTGTTTCTTAGAAGCACTAAGCAAATTTGGAGGTTGTGTGTAGATTTTGGTATGGGACATTGAATATTGACATTTTCACTTTATGACGAAAATGAAAATCACACATATAATTTGCTGCACAACCAGCTTGCTCAGAAGATGGCTTTAATGGTTAGGTAGAGAGCCAGCATGGTGTAGAGGTTTGATTGTTGTATAACAATCCTGGATACGTAGGTTTGATTCCCTACTCAGGCATGGAAACCCACTGGGTGACCTTGGGCTCATTGCACTCTCTCATCCCTTAAAAAAAAACAACATGATATGGTCACCTTACTGTTGCCACAAGTCAGAAGATGATTTGAAGGCATACAACAACAACAACAACAACAGATAAACAACCAAAGTTCAATAATGACAGCTTATGCAATCATTGCATAGACCTTTACAGACAGGAGAGGGAAATGTCCATGAAATGAAATCTGCTTTATCTGGTTGCTTCATACACTGATTTTTTTATTTATTTTTTTGGTGGGGGGAGTATATGCATAATCTTGTTACTCATTCAGTATAGCATGGGGCAAAAGTAATAGAAAAATCATTGTTCCATTTGCTTTTGGTGATCTCCGGCTTTTCAAAATCTGAGAGTTGTTCAGTGTGTGTAAATTTAGCTGTGTATATCATTAATAATATGAAATATAGATCATGGCTTCAAAGAGATCATGTGACTAGTACAAAGTGAAGGTCCCTGATACAGTCTAGACTTCAAGCCCTTAATACTAATCCACTAGATTTTGTTTCTGGGAGGCACAGGACAGCAGAAATATGACAACACCAGCTGGAGCCCTAGCTTCTAGCATAACTTGCTTGAGCTATGGGTTTTTGCAGCCTGTCTACAAAGCAGTTTCCCATGGGTGCTAATTATCCCAAGGTGTGGCCCATAATTGCTCAGGTTGGAGCATATTAATGAGGCTGTCTGGCTGCTCCCTGCCCATGATAATATCCAGTAGTAATTCCACACACTGAGAAGTGGAGTAATCGTGGGATTCTAGCCTGCTCCAACAACATGGTATGAGAAGAATGGCAAGGGCACACCCACTCAGGTTAAAAGAGGCTGGACAAAGGATAGGCACTCTCAATAACCCTTGAGCAACTCCCATACCATCCAGACTGGGTGGTACAAAGAGCTAGGACAGAGAGATGTGAGGTAAATGTTAGAGGGGCTTTTGAGCAGAGAAAAGGAATTAACTTAAAAGAACGTGGGGGAAGGAATGCTGAGCGTCTTTTGAATGACATTTGTCATTCAAAGAGGATAGTTAGTTAAAGGATAATTGCTGGTTTGAGTTTCTAGTCATCCAAATGCTCTGGAAGATAGATCTAACTGCCAGCCTTAGCAAATGCCTCTTGCTGAAAAAGCAAGGGATCTAATCTAAAATCCCTTGCTTTTCAGTAAGAGGTTTGCTTATATTTTACCAATATAAAGTAACAAAGTTATCTGTATTTTTCAAGTATCAATAGCTGGACGTGCTGTTTTGGTGAATATCTTTCACATTTCCTCTCTGTTGTTGTTGCTGCTGCATGCTTTCAAGAAATTTCTGACTTAAGGGTGACCTTAAGGTGAACCTATCACAGGTTTTATCAGCAAGATTTGTTCAGAAGAGCTTTACCATTCCCTTCCTCTGAGGGTGAGAGAGAGTAACCAGCCCAAGGTCACCCAGTGGGTTTCCACGACTGAGCAGGGAATCAGACCCTGGGCTCACAACCACGGGCTCTCCTGTTTTATCCTGAATGAGGGGCCATCCAACCATACTATTTTTATTAAAATATTCCACTATGTTCTCAGTTGAGTATGTATTCTGGGACCTCGACAGATATCTTTTTGCCTCTTGCTAAACATGAGAGAAGGAAATTAATTGAAACCAGCAGAGATAATAATTAAAATTCTATACCTGTTAAATATTTTGTCATCTATTAGAAATTACGGGAAGAAGTTGTGATCACCAAGCAGAGAATTGGAACTGAAGGTACAAACACACTTTCCATCGTGCTGTCTCCAGTTTCCCTCCCTGCCCCCCCGCCCCTCACCCCGTGAGAACACAGGAACTTCAGCAGGTGCCGGATACAGTCTGGCTCATGGTAAGGCGGAACAGACCGTCCGCTTTGGTATCCTGTCTTCTGGGGTAGCCAATGCACAGGAAATCAACCTGACTGCATTTGGTATGCTAGGCTCTTCCTTGTTCTGCAGTCCCCTATATCCTCTCAGATTTTTCTCTTTCATTTCTGTCCTTCAGCCTGTGCCTTTGGGGGGACGGTGAGGGGTGGAAGGACTTCAGATTCCTGGCAGAGAGTCACTGTGTGAGTGGGAGCCATTAGCTATTCTGCCTTTGTTCTGCTGGAGATGTGCTCGGGGCGTTATCAAAGACCCTTCTGTCTATTCACAGGGGGAGTGTCTTGCACAGGCGATGGCGTGACAAGGGCCCCAAGGTGCAATGTGGAATTGTCTGGGCTCTCTGTGGATTTCCCACACAGCATTAGAGCTGGAAGGCTGAAGTGATACAGCAAAGAGGGCAGAAACACTACAATTCACAGTCTACTGTAGAATGATGTTGCAGATTGGGAGCAAAAAATGGTATCGTTTAAAACCTTCTAGGTCAGTGGTTCTCAACTTGTGGGTCCCCAGATGTTTTGGACTTCAGCTCCCAGAAGCCCCAGCCACTATGGTCAATGCTCAGGGCTTCTGGGAGCTGAAGTCCAAAAACATCTGGGGACCCACAGGTTGAGAACCACTGCTCTAGGTAATTGGCATTTTATTGAAAAGAACAAGGCTGGGGCATATGTTGTAGGCACCTTACGTGACAGACGAATGACAATTGTACAGACACCCAGCATGACGTGGTGGTTTGAGCAATGGATTATGGCCCTGGAGACCAGAGTCTGATCCCTCACTTAGCCATGGAAACCCACTGGGGGACCTTGGGTGTATCACACACTCTCAGCCCCAGAAAACCTGTGGTAGGGCTGCCATGAGTCAGTAACAATTTGAAGGCACACAACAACAACACACTACCCATCCATCATGGCAGAACATAAAGCTTTCTCATTCATCTTACACATAGAAACAGACTGAGGTTTATTTAGGCCACAATGTGGCAGAAAATTCTTCTAGCTATGAGACAGAAGCTTTTCCTCATCCTCCCAACATCTTTTTTTGTGATACAGTATTGGATTACATGTGTACTGGAGCTATTTCTCATTATCAGCAGACTTCTAGACAGTACAGAGAACACAGGTGTCACACCATTCATTAAAAAAAAGACTTCACACAGGGACCCCCAAATCTCCATGACTTACACAAACATTGAACAATTATATTTCAAAGGTTAAAAAAATATCTTCCATACCAGGCACTAACAGATTCTTAGGACACACAGGGCAGAAGTGGAGAATTGCACAGAATGATATATCTTGCATCATCTGTAGCCAACATGGACAGGCTTGCAGCTTGTTTAATTGTCTTATCAAAACAAGGGCTATATCCTACAAAGGAAGCCTGGTTCTTGACCTTGAACAATCCTTGAAGTTGCTGACAAGGATAGCTGGTGACCATGCCTAATTAGAAGTTATTTGGCCAAAGTGTGTGCCGTGATAATTTTGGAAATCTGCCCCTGATATATTTAATAAATCAGATTGACAAGATAGGCACATTATTTCTTCATTTAACATGTTAGTGAAAAGGGATGATAGGTTTTCATGTTCCTCAGAATTCATCTTTGAAGTTCACATCTGTGTAGTGACCCAGGTTACACTGGGTGAAAGTGCACATTTATTCTAGAGTAAAACTAGGGGATAAGGGCCCCAGGCATGGCTAACAAGATGGCTATAAAAATCAGAGCCCTGTCCTGCAATTTATGTTGCTAGGTAGTATTAAAAAAAAAAAAAGTAAGACTATTTTGCAATATAAATTGTAGACATATGGGAAGGGGTTCTTAAGTCCCCTTTTATTAAGTGTACTTAATGATAATGTGAAAAAACATAATACACTAACTTAAAGAGTTTACAAGAGAACTCTCATCACAAGGCCAAGGTTTTGTAGGTTTTACATCAATTTCTGTAGAATTCCAGTTAATGTCAAAAATGGACAATTGTGGTTTGCTCCTTAGTTTTCTCTCTGCCCGCAGAAACAGAATGCTCTAATAGATGACAGAGTCTGACTCCGAATTCTTGTCTTCACTTTAAAACTTTCCTTTGCCCTAACCTGCCCCACACTTACACGCTCCTCCTCTCTGCTGATAATTCACAGCAAACAGTGTGTGTGTGTGTTGGGGGAGGGTTAACAAACACCTCTGACTAGGAGCAAAATGAGCACTAAAGGCCTAAGGGCATTTGGGAGTGTCTTCTGATTCTAGATGAACTCAGCTTTCCTTAGCACTCTGAACTGTACTTCACAATAGGACAGAGATTATGTCCAGAATTAGAAGACCCCAAATAAGGTTAGCTGCTTACCATACCCAGAATGCTCAGCAGTCATAGAAAAGTAGGGCATAGTCCTATACCCCACCACATCAAGCTTCTGTGGTTTCTGTGTGGGACCGGAACAGCCAAGCTGTGACAAAGACTGACTTTCAACTGACTCATTGACAAGGGTGGGGTGGGTAATTGTGGGAAGATCTAGGGTTGGGCTGAACTTGAGGACTAGTTCTTGCTAACAAAGGTTTCTCTGGGGAGAAACTGCCTGTTAAAAGAAGCAGTCAGTGAAGCGACACCCCACTTGCTGCCAGTCATAGTATAGCCTACAAATAGGTCTACTACAAGTGAAAAAGTGTTACACTGTACTATTTACCTGTAAAAGGTTAGGTCAGGGGTTCTCCAGCAACTGGCAATCCCACACTCTGTGGTAAAAGTGAAAAATGGGGTGACACTAATTAGCGTTAAGTCCTGTTTCAGAAACTTCAAGCACTTCAAACCAGCTGAAAAATTAATCGTATAAAAAGTGCTACAGCAGTTGTTGGACTAGAACTCTGGAAGACTAGAGTTTGAATCCCTGCTTGGCCATAGAAGCCCACTGGGTGGTCTTGGATGAGTCGCACACTCTCAGCCTCAGAGGAAGCCTGTGGCAAACCCCCTTCTGAATAAATCTTGCCAAGAAAACTCCATGACAGGTTTGCCATAACTTGGAAACAACTTGAAGGCACACTACAACAACAGCAAGCAATCACCTGATTGTCATTGAAGGGAAAATTACCAGGTTACAACCTCTGAACTGGCAGGAGCTCATATTACAAGGAGCGAATTCCTGAACCTTGAATCACGGCAGAGTTCCTGTAGCCTCTGGGGCCCAACCCCCATTGATGACACCCGACCTGCTCACTCAGCTCTTACAGAGCATCCCACCGAAACCCACAGGGGCCCAAGGAACATATTTAGTAAACCCATAGCCTTTAAAGTACAGAAGCTAAAAGACAGACTTTGCCCCAAAGCATATACCCTTCTGACACATAATTATATTACAAAGGAACAGGGGAGGGGGAAAAAAGAATATGGCACCACCTTTAAGACTGATTTATGTATTTTAGCATGAGCTTTCATGAATATCCACCCACTTCCTCAGATGCACTGATGAAGAGACTGCAATAAATCAACATGACTATTTCTTTGAATTATTGTAAGAGTCTCAGTTAAACCCATCAGGTTACCGATAGCCTATAGTACTAATAGTACTATAGTAAGTACTATACTATTCTAAAGCGACACGAAGAACATTAGCTGTTTCTACCCCCAAGACCGCAGGTCAAAGAAAAGCTTCCAATTACCCACAGAGGTAGGGACATTTTAGGGTGATCCGTCTCATTTTATAGTATAGTACTATAGTACTAATTTTCTAACAAATAATTTTATTCTCTAAATATTCATCCCTTCTTTCTTTGAAAATTTCACATTCCCCCAAAAAAATCACATTACAAAAGAAAATCACTCAGGCACCTAGAGTCTTTCTTCATCAATCTTTCTCAACCCCTTTACCCTAGTGGAACCCTTGAAACAATTTTCAGATCTCAGGGAATTCTTGCATAAAAAATGTTTTTATCTACAGCTCCAAATAAAGCTTTTTTTTTCCAGTCAAGATCGCTCCCTGGTGATTGCTCACTGAACCCCAGGGAACCAGGGTTAAGAAACTCTGTTCTTAACAGTTCAATGATGCCACCACTCAGTCAAGTAGCTTTTATAGCTGTCATGTTAAGTTTCCACCAAGGGAAAACACACTAAACACTGAAATTTGCATTGCTGCTTAACCCTCACAGGGTCCAGTCTAACAACCTGTATTGGCCAACAAGCCCCTATGAAGTTTCCATTACATGACCAACAAACTGCAGATAAGCACAAGATTGTCTCACTGGGGATTACATCCTTAAGATCCTGCAGCTGCTAATGTTTGGCAGTGTATACACACATCCAAGCTGCTGCCTGCCAGCACTGTCCAGCTGGCTACTGGCCCATGTTGATGGAAAAGGCTATTTTTGCTCATCATAAACAAGTTTACAAGCTGTGTTACTGGAGCTCTAAATATAAGCTTCCTATGTTCTCACACCCAACCTGAAACCACACATTGTTATGCAACTTGAGCTACTTAAACCAAGCTACCTCGTATGGGATCTGTAAGGCAATCACTAACATCTGTTGTCCAAAAAGGAACAACTACCTTGGACCAAGTTTGTTGATTCCTCTTCCCCACTCCATAGCTTCATTTACTTGGAAAACGCCACATGTCAGGTTCTGGATACACTACTTCACAGAGGCTGAGAACACTATAAACCACTATACCATCATTTAATCACTTTCATTTGCAGCAAATAGTGCATGTATACCTGGCTAGAAATACTAATGCCAGAATTTCCAGGCAGCAGTCTGCATCAGCTCGCTCAGTGATTCTGGGAATTGCAGTCTAAAAGCTCCAATTTTTGATCTTTTAATATGTTGTTAATGAAGAAGTTAATGGTCCTCTCTGAGTCTGCTACTGTAACTTGACCCCTCCCCCTTTACTATTTCCTTATTCCTGTTCACTAGTTTATTTTAATATGGCAACAGGTCTTGCGCATTTGGAGATGGGTCCCCAGAGTCTTTGAACATTATCCCCTTCTATACCTCCTCTTCCAAGAGGTTCCCCCTTGGAAGTTCACATTTGTTTTATTTTAGTAAAGAACTAAACACCACAGGAGTTTAAAAAAAATCAAACTGTCTTTATTTCAGTGCTCAAAAATATTAACACCATGAAAGTAAGAAAACAGAATCAAATAAGCCAGTATTGTTGCCCTCTTCAAGGCATCTAAAAGACAAATGTAAATTACATACATCTTGCATTATGAAGTACCTTGACAGTGACCAGTCTTGTAAATCATTTAAGGAACATATTGCCATTCTTCTATAACCAGTCCTAAAGCTGTGTGCCTGGTCTCAATCTCTCTCTCTCCCTCGCTCTCACATACACACTCACACTATGCAAATCCAAGACAAAATAAACTGTTTCATACACTTGGGAACAAAGCAAAAGAAACGCTTCAAGAACAAAAAGGCAAAAATGGTGTAATGAAATCAAGTTCAGGAATCTGATTTACTGCTTTTAAAAGATAAGCCACTTAGAACACACACATTTTCTTGACGAATCTGGATACAGGCTGAATGGCTCCAACTCCCCTTGTTGGGGTAAAAAATTGTCAAATGCTCCTCATCACGACACCACGCATATCCACAGCTTCAGTCATCGAGGAAAAAATGACACCGTAAGGGGGAAAAACCACTCATCTTCCTCTCCCCTCACCCTCCCGTCAGCTCTGGGCTCCACCCACACCTATGAAACCCACAACAGCCACAGAAAACACACACTCTGCTAAGGCAACATGAACAGGAAATCCCCAGCACTCCTGGCCCCAGTGTAATGCAAATGCTAGTCATATGAGAGATGTGTCATAACTAGTATGACTGGTCCCGTTTCCCTCTTCTTTTCCTCCTACCACACACACACACACACACACACACACACACAGAGCAAAGCCAGATGTGGTTTGAGATATTCCCTGGCACAAAGAAACAGGCCACTGTTATCCTTAATTAGTAGGAAGGGAAAAAGGGGATGGCTCTGAGGAAAAGAATACTGACCAGAAAGCCCCCCCGCATCCACGTGGTAGTGGGGCTGCCCAAAGCTGCTTTTCCTCAACAGCTCCCAGCGAGCCTTTGTTTAAACCTTTCAAGGGAGCTGCACCAGATCCCCACTAAACCTGAAATACCTTCTAAGCCAATTTAGAGAGAAGAAGGGGAGGGGGAGAACAAAAACATCCACTCAGAACTGGCAACAACTTGCATTAAGGAAAGGAGGGCTAAACCCGTCATGGCTGTTACTGAATTAGCACCCAGAAAGTGCACCCAGTAGATAAATAGTGGCTACTTGCTTTCCACAAGAACCTGGGTTGGGAAAAAAAAGCACTACTGGTTGCAAGTCTCCTTCCCTGCCCAGAGACTGTGAGTCATCCCCTCCCCCAAAGTTATTTTTATCTCATCCGATAACGCCGGCGGTCCCGTTGGCGCTTCGAGCCCCCCGCTTTGCGCGCAACACAGCCGTGCCCCAGGCTGGCCGGCCGGCCGGCCGAGCGCGGGCGCCCCTTTCGGCCGCCGCTCCGTCTCCCGCGCCTTTCGTCTCGCCTTTCTCCCAAGCCACCAGAGCGTCTCTTGCGCAACCCCGGGGCGGGGTGGGGGGCCTCCTCGCCGCTCCCCCGCCCGCCCCGCCCCGCCCCGCCGCGCGCCTTCCTCGCCGCCGAGGGGCCCCGCCACCAGAGAGGGGGGGCCGGCGGGCCGGGCGCGGTGTCGCGCTCCTCCGCAGAGAGGCGCTGCCGCGGGCTCCGCGCGTCCGGAGAGTTTCCCAGCTGCGAGTCACTGCCGAGGGCGCTCTAAAAGGCTACCACGGCTCTCACCATTATGCTCAGCACGCCGTCGCCCTGCCTACAGCTGCCTTTGGGCTCGTCGGCGCCTCTGGCCGGCGGCGGCGGCTGGAGGATCAGGCCGGAGAACCGGTCTTGGAGGACTCTGGCTAAGCCCGGGAAAGGTCCTTCTTGGCGCTGCGGCTGCCGCTCGCCCTCCTCGTCCGCCAGCTTCGCCTTCTTACTGGGCACCAGGCCGGCCTCGGCGGCGCCGATCTTGCCGAGGCTGCTGCTCCGGCGCTTGCGGCTCGGCTTCGCGGCTGCCGGGGGCCGAGAGGCGGCCCGGCTCCACGCAGTCTGGGACGAGGGCCGGGCGCCCGAGCCGCGGCTCCCGCTGCTCGCGTCGTCGCCCCCGGGCTCCTCCTGGGTTTCCATGGGCTCCGGATCGGCGCTGGAGCCAAGCGGAGGGGGCGGCGGGCTGGGCGGAAACGCTTCCTGGCGGGCCGGGGGAAAGGGGGTTGCCGGAGGCGCCGGCTCCAGATGCTGCGGGGAGGGCGCTTCCCCGGGCAAGTCCAGCCGCCGCCCGGCGAAGTCCTCGGCCGTTCCCACTCCCCCGCCGCCCATCTCGTCCTCCTCCTCCTCCAGCTTGGCGGAGAGGTAGAGGTCGCGGGCGTTTCGCATGACCAGCGAGAGCTGGAGGCTGCGGTGGAGCCGGAGGCCGCCGCGCTGCATCCGCGAGTGGTACATCTTCCACACGGACATCGTCATGATGCGCTGCGCCTCCTTCTGCACTTCCATAATGGCGGACCTCGGCTTCCTCTCTCGCTGTCGCACACGCGCCGAACCTCCCGGGGTGCGGTCTCTTCGGGCCGCTGCGCAAAACCGGTAAGGAAGCGCCTTCGTACTTTCTCCCGGCCAAGGCGAAAGCGGCACTCGAGTCCCCCCTGTCCCTTTGTTCCCGGTGCTCGCTCCCCACGACCACTCCTTCCAGGGAGACGTCCGGCCCGACTGAACGCGGCCGCGCCCAGCGCGCCTCCCTTTATAGCGCCGGTGATCTCAGCGCCGGGGCCGCCTCCGCCCACTCCGCGAGCCGCATCCGGCCCTTTGCCGCGCGCCACTGCCTGGGCTCCCCGGGAGGGGGACGGGGAGGGAGAGAGGGCGGAAATGTCAGGGGAGGGAGGAGGCGAGGCGGGGAGGGCCCGGTCGCCAGAGGGGACGGAAATCGGACGGGGCAGCTGCCGACCCACAAAAGAACCTGGGACGTGGGCTGTGGGAATGCGGCGCACGGCTCCAGAGGCGCCGTGGGAATGCAGTGAAAATAATCGGAAAAAGTCCACAACCACCTGTGGCCGCGCATTCCTTGGCTGATTTTCTTTCGCAGCAGGGCTCGGAAGCAAATTTGCAGTGCAATTCTGTGCATGTATACTTTCATGTATGTGCTTTTGAATTCAGTGGAAGTCCGCTATTCAGTGTGGCTTACTCGCTTGTAAATACGATCCCAGCTTTACCATATTTATTTGGGTTTAACTAAAATCAGCTGGCTTCCAAGGAGGATTAAGACTCCGGGCTGGCAGATTTATGCAGGCTCTCCACTGGATTCCTTTGCACTACCAGCTTACATTCTGTCATTGGCAGTGGACAGGTAAACTGACTCCACTGGAGTGCTTTGCACTTGAAATGAGAGTAGCTGGGATGTTCTAGCTACGCTAGGTCATTCATGCATGTAGCATGTCACGTGATGGCACAACTCTCCAGCAGTGAACTTGTCCTTAAGGGGCTGCCGCCATAAAATAACCACAAGGACAAAATTTCCATATGAACATCCAATATATGTCTATCTGGACTAGAAGTGAGTAGCCTGCGGCCCTCCAGAATGCTGGACATCACCTCCCATCAGCCCTCACCATTGCAGCTAATAAGAACTGTGGGTCAGGAGCACCTGGGAAGCCACAGGTTGTCCATTCCTCATTAAGAATAATACAGTTTCTCTGATTACAACAGAATCTCTGGTTCCAGATCTCAACCATCACATAGTGCAGAATATGTTCCTCCTGATGCTATTAGACTGCAAATCCTATTAGCCCTGGCCAGCATCGCCAGTGGTAAGCTATGCTGAGAATGCATTTCAACAACATTCAAAAGACTGCACTGTGCCTATCCTTGATAAAGACCTTGTGCATATGTGCCTTCAAGTTGCCTGTCAACTTATGGCAACCCCATGAATTTCATAGGGTTTTCTTAGGCAAGGAATACTCAGAGGGTGGTTTTGCCAATTCCTTCCTCTGAAATATAGCTTCCACACCTGGTATTTATTGGTGATCTCCTGTCCAAGTATTAACCAGAGCTGACCCTGCTTACCTTCCAAGATCAGACAGGATCTACTGCCTTTAGGGTATTTAGGCCCAATATGGACATACTCTCTCTTCAAACCTGCTGAAACTGCACAAAAAGATTTGGTTAAGTTTGGTCAAGCTGCAACTGGCATCTTTAATTCTGGCTTACAGATACAGACCATAAGCCAAAAGATGCAAGAAAAATGAGCTCTGAACCATATTTGCTTTGGGAGATATTGTTATCTGGTGGTTTCTTAATGTTTTGGATGTGGATGCTGAAATTCATTACTGTATGATTAAGCACTCACATTTGACAACAAGTTTATTTTATCTTCAAGCAGAACTACTGCTAAGCAAATACAAATCTCAGGCACATATATGACTCAAACAGTTTTAATTTCATTTGCCCAGCTATTTAAAATCTCACCAGCTAGATCAACCACTGTGGTTACAGGCTGGTGCTTGTAATCCTTGTCATTTCATCAAAGCTGATTAAGCCTACTGGCTATAGCAAATGAAAAAGGTATTTCAGTTAGCAGTGGCAGCTAAGCTAAGCCTGTTTTCTAAACAGAATACAACATAAAAGCATTATGAAAGGAAACTATGTGCAGCTTCACATGCAAAGCAGTGCAAAAACGCTCCAAGATGGGTACCACAAGCAGAAGTTGATTGTGTGCAATGTACACTGTGGGAAATCTCAAGTTCTTACACATAGAATGTATGTGAGTGCAAAACCAGTACATAGCTATCTGGTTAAGGGTTCTGGAGAAATTGGCAGTTTCTACATGTTGCTGGCACTTGGTCCTAATAAAGGTATTGCTTAACTGTCTTTTTGTTTTTCCCTAATGCTGCAACACAGATATTGTTGGTTTCGTTTCCAGGTAAGTGACTGATACACAAAATTCAGCCAGATCTTCAGTTTGCTGATTCTGTATTTTGCATGTTCCAGCCTAAGCACAAAAATTATTTCCCAAAGCATACGAAAAGGCCAAACTGTGCCCTTCTTGTTCTCTGTTAGGACCAAGTGGGTAAGACCCAGAGGGAAAGGAGCTTGTCCTTGTACCCCAAATCTATCTGCATGTCACAGTCTGAGAAGAGCTGTTAGCTGTAGTTCTTACATCACTTTTCATCCACCTTCTGTAAGTGTAGTGACATGCGCAAGGACTCCTGTCATTTTCAAGGAAATAAAGGTCCCAAATCAAGGTCTGAAAAATTACCTTTGGACTACAAATCCCAGAATCCCATTCCAATGTGGTCACTGGCTGTGCTGGCTGAGCGATTCTGCAAGTTGTAATCTGAAAAGTAAGTTGTCCAAGTTCTAGCTTGTACAAGATCCTTTGTTTCCCTACCCAAATGCAGATGAATCTAGGGTTGCTTGCTGCAAACCTGTTTTCTACTGGAGCCAGAAAGGCCAGGAATGAGACAATATGCTGCAGGGCCATTCTCTCGTGCTTTAATGGCTCAAAAGCCTGTGTGGGGGAGAGAGGCAATTACGCTCACGCCTTCTTTCTCCAGTAGCAACATGTGGAGTGGGAGACAGAGCTGCTTTTACTCATCCTGCTCTTCCTCCCCAGCTTATCCATGAGGATTGCGCACCTGCCTGCATTTGCTAAGCAAGGTTTCACTACTTGTGTTGCTAAGGTTTGGGCCATCTGCTCAGCCCAATGTGTGGCCCATGGCGTCTCGGGCCATTTCCGCACTAGACTGTTATAGTGCTATTATTCCACTTTCAACATGCTATGGAATCCTGGGGTTTGCAGTTTTGGGAGGGGCCGGCCCCCAAGATTCCATAGGATGTTGGAAGTGGAATAATAGCGCTGTAACAGTCTAGTGCGGAAACGTCCTTGATCTCAGACTGCACCCTTGTTTTTGCCCCCCCTCCCCCACACCTCCGGGCCTTACTCGGGGCGCACGTGCCAGAGGGAACTTGGCGCACTCCGCGGCGCTGCCGCTGAAGGGCATTCAGGCTCTGCACGCTACCTTTCATTCATAACGCTCGGCCCTCCCAGCAAGCCTCTCACCGATTCGCCAAGATCACCGGTAGGGCACCTTCGCAACCAGAACGAAATACCCGGATTATTTATGGTCAGGGAGCAGCCCTCGCTCCCCGCCCACTTTTCCCTGCAGGGCGTCCTTCCCTTTAGCAGGCCCCTCCCCGTTTTTAGGTCACCCCCCCTCCTTCCCCCATGAACCGCCTTGGTCATCGCCCTTCCCGCGCCTGTATTCTTGGCCCATGACGACAGGGGGCGGAGCCAAGGGCTGCGTTTACCAACGTTCGAAAAACGCTGACGTCGGTAAGCCGCCTTTGCTTCCTGTCTCCATATATGGGCAACGGGACGAAAGGCCTCGACGGAGTTTCCGGGAGCCCGTCCAGGGAGGAGCTCGGCCAGGCGGCTGTTTACACGCGCCGCGCCGCGGGAGCCCCACCCCCGCCACGACGCGACACGGCGCTCTGTCCACATCGCACACGCAGCTGAAGCACTGCTGGCACAGCAATCCGGTGCATAAACACAGATGGCGCCGCGCCACAATTTGCTTGTGCACGGCAAGCCGGCTTCCTCGTTCCTCTGCCCCGTAGAACAAACGCTGCCTTTCCGCAGGTTGCTTCTCCTCCGCGTCCTTATCTTTCCGCAAGCACTTCCCAGCAGGTTTCCCCTGTCACTCGATCTGATCACGCGCGAGAGGCAGCCGCCCCCCATTAACTGGCGGGAATGTAAACACCCGTAGCGGAACTCGCCGGCGATAGATGCGGAGAGCGCGAGAGCATTTTCCATCTAAAACTTGCTGTGGCTGTTACAGGGGGACAAGCCATTGATCCTCAAAGACGTGCGCAGCAACATGTATTCACAGCGTCAGAGCTAATTCTCAGCCCCGACTAAAGGAGATGCACTGACTCAGAGCTGATTTACGACGCTTCCATTTGATTCAATGGGTCTACCCTGCTTGGCACTTGCTGTTGCATTTAACCCGTGGGGATGCACTCCATAAGCCTCTCCACAGGGTCCTGGAAGACTCTGCATGAGCAACTTTTTTTCCTGTCTTATTGCGTTATGTGCCTTCAAGTTGTGTCTGACTTAAGATGAACTTACCGGTTTGGTTCTTTGCAAGATCTAGTCCCTGGATGTTTGCATCAGGGCTCTCCGGCAGTGGAATCTGCTGCCTCGGAGTGTAGTGGAGTCTCCTTCCTTGGAGGTTTTTAAGCAGAGGCTAGATGGCCATCTGTCGGGAGCGCTTTCCGGGTGTTCCTGAATAGCAGGGGGTTGGACTAGATGACCCCTGGGGTCTCTTCCAACTCTACATTTCTGTGATTCTATGAAAGTGATTTGCCCATGGTCACCCGGTGGGTTTCCATGGCTGAGCGGGGGTTCGAACCCTGGCCTCCCAGAGTCTTAGTCCAACAGTCAAATTAGTACATCAGAGTGGCTCTCCTATAGAACTCTTATGAAACCCATACCTGATCCACCTAAAGTTAGCTGTGGATGGGGGGAAAAGTCGAATGCGCAGTGACCCGGAGGCAAATTCCACTGACGGAATGCAACCTGCAGAAGATTGGCTTCGCCATTCCATTGAAGCCAGTTAGGAGGCGCCATTCCCTCCTGGCCGCTGCAGGGCTTCTTTTGGCAGGACAGCCGCAGCTCCCTTCTTCCGGCGTCGTCCCTGGCCAAGCCTCCCGCCCGCCGACCCTCCTCTCCCCTCCTCCCGTTTGGCCCAGTGACTCCGCGCATGCGTTAGCCACGCGAACAGATACACGGAGGCCATCGCCGCACTAGGCTGTTGTAGTGCTATCGTTCCGCTTTCAACGCCCTATGGAATCTTGGCGGGGGCCTGAGGCCCCTCCCTAAACTGCAGACCCCAGGATTCCATAGGATGTTGAAAGTGGAATGGTAGCACTACAGCAGTCTAGTGCGGAAATGGCCCGAGTTTTATGGAAAAGACCGTGGAGAGCATTAAAAAAACCCCATGCAGCCCATTATATTTGACATCCGTTCCCGGTTCCTTGCGCGCAGCCACAAAGGAAAATCTCTCCGGGCTCCTCCTCGAAGCAAGCGTAAGCGCGGACGGGCGTGCACGGCGCCCGCTCCCCTCTGGAGCCGCCGCTCGGCTCCCCTGACGGAAGGAGCGCCTTCGCCCCCGTAGGCGCTGCGGCGCTCGGCCCACGCCCAACCGTTTGGGGTCCAAAGTCTCCAGCGTGAGGTTTTGCAACTTGGAAGTGTGTGTTTGTGGGCGGCGGGAGGAGGATGAATGAAGCACGAAGCCGCGCAGGAGGGGCTGCCCAGCCAGCCAGGGCTATCCAGGGCCTTGCCTGAGAGGTTTATTTCCACCTGGAAATTGAAGTAACGAGGAATGTGTGCGTCTGCTGAACTTCGTAGAGTTTTCTTAGACAACGAATACTCAGAGGTGGTTTTGCCAGTTCCTTCCGTCTGAAATACAATGGTTAAAGGGCGGGGGGGGAGGGAAACGAGACCCAAAAAAAGGGGATCCAACTAAGTTACCGGGGAGGGGAAATTCCTCCTTTCCGCACAAGAGCCCGCTTCTCCCCCGGCTTATTTTTTGGCTCCTCCCTTGGAAACTCCAGTTCCCCTTTTGCAATGACTTCCTCAAAGTCCCGGGCGGGGTGTTGGGAAGGAGGCGCCCGAAGCAAACGTGGCTGCCTCGACGGCTTCAGCTCGGAGGAGGGACCGAGGCCGACGGGACGCTTGGCGCCCATGGACTTATATGGGGTTCCCCCGCGCGCGCCGCCGCCGCCGCCGCCTGGCGAGCTAATTGGGCTGCCGCGGAAGGCGGCGCGGCGATGTCTCTGGAGGACCCGTTCTTCGTGGTGAGAGGGTGAGTGAGCGGCAGCCACCCCCAGCCCCGGTTGGGGCTGCAGCGCGGACAGGCAGGCGGGGGTGGCCCCGGCCTGGAAGCCTTCGACGGTGGGCGCCAGCCGTCCGGCTCGGAAACTTTCCCCGGCCTCTGACGGGAAGCCCCGTTCAGTTGCTAAAGCAAGAACAGGAAGTCCTTTATTAGCTGGTCCAAATAAAGGGGTTGCCCGGCTGTTATTTTTGAACTCCCCCCCACACACCGGCAGATGAATGATCAGGGCTATCTTCACTGTTTGAATCCTTAGAGAAAATGTGCAATTCTCAGAATTCTCTGCGGCGTTACTACACCGTTCATTCACAACGTCCTGGGCTCTAATTAGGGTTGCTCTTGGAGAACTGGGGCCACCATTACTCCAGGACTGATACTAACAACATTTGTCCCGACTTTCCATGATGACAGAACTGTGTATCGGAACAAATTTCACTTAAATTTACCGCATCTATTGACAACAGTGACTAACAGGTATACATAAAATATGGAGAAAAGGTGAAAAGGAAGAACATTTTGTAAAAATATAGTGCATAATCTTGGTGGTTTTGTTTCTTTCCTTTGCTCTGAAAGCAGAATTGCCAGGCAGGACAGTAAGAGACTCTAATGACATTAGGAATTAGTGACACTTTTGAGATCCCTGTTCTGACTGATCGTTGTTAGAAACCCATTATATAGTTGAATAAAAGATGTCTCTTAATGTTACATTTATATTGTTTTGTTGTTCTGACTAACTTTCTGTAATATGCCAGATTCTAGAAATGGGGTCCAGTTCTGGGCAGTTGCCTTCTGCAGACAGGAACCAGACAATGCAGACTTCCATTTACTGTCCCCTTCAAGTCTCTCCCTACCGCTACCTTCCCTTTTACTGAGAAGAAGCAAATGGCAGAGGCTGGAGGAGAGGGGAGTGCCCTGCCTGTGCTACCAGTAAGCTGGGTGCCTTTCAGCTGCCACTTTTTGTTCTCCCAGCACCACCTCCTGGATTCAGCTAGAGATCAGTGGAGCACACTGCCACCAGTTTGGTCCGTGGATGATGATGTCACAAGTGGCTGAGAGGCCCAAAGGGATTCAGAGTGTCTCACTCTCCTTGTGTTTCTCCTGGTCCAACTAAATCCAGGCCTCGAGCCAGACAGAAGTGTGGCTAGAGAGTCAGGTGCTGCTAAGAGGGTACTTCCTCCAGTGTAAGGTAAAGCAATCTGGATTTGGCCTCTGTTGGAATGCTTTGCCTGATAACAGCAACTAAATTAATTTCTGGACCAGAGAATACAGAAGTTTTCTGAGGAACCCACTGTATTCTGCCTACAAAGCATCCTGAGCCCTTGCACAGAACAGGGGCAGATCTAATTCTCAAATGGAGGCATTTTGTTCCTGTTTTCTGTTGCCTCATGGCTATTAGGGGGTTTCATCTACATCAGTGGTTCTCAACCTGTGGGTCCCCAGATGTTTGTGGACTTCAGCTCCCAGAAGCCCCGCCACTATGGGCAATGCTCAGGGCTTCTGGGAGCTGAAGTCCAAAAACATCTGGGGACCCACAGGTTGAGAACCACTGATCTACATCAACCCTCCCTCAAGACCACCTTAAGCACCATTTAAAGCAAGCACCTCAAATAACATGCAGATCTTTGACTCTCACATGATCAGTTTTCTTCTCCTACCTGATTTTCTTCTACCATCTTTGCCAGCAGAAGAAACCAGTGGGCTTCAAAAACTGGCATGATGTATTTTGTACCTCCTGCTTGGTCTAAAAATGGTATCTCCATGATGTGTGCTTTAGATTTAGGTAGTTATCCAAGTATGTCTGGATCTGAGAGGCCATCACCCATGCAAGCACCTTGCCTCCGCATGGAAATGTTCATGAAGGTGGTCATACATCTCAGTAAGAAGTGGGCCGTGATTGCACTGCACACCCAATTTTATTTATTTGACTTTACAGTGTTATTAATCTATTAAGTTGTACAGTATTCATCTATTATCATGCCTTTTCCCCAATACTGTGACTTAGTACTGGGCATTAAAATATAGACCAAAATACATGCAAAACCATAAGTAATATATATATAAAGATTATTTTAAAATTAAATCATTCTGTAGTTAATTCTACTTTTCAGAGAAACCTATTAAGAATAGAAGATGAAAATCAAAAGGACAACATACTATTTTTTTATTTTATTTTTTTTATAAGGACAACATACTATTAAAGCCCTTGTAGTCAGTTCCTAAAAAGTTGTCAGAGTAGAAAAGCTAGAGCAAAAGCATGCCATCCTGTCTCAGTCATCTCAGATACTTCCCCTGCTGTGTCCTTGTAACCAGCCATCTTGCCTCTGTGTTCCACAGGGAAGTCCAGAAAGCTGTGAACACAGCATGTGGCCTCTATGAGCGCTGGTGCCAGCTGCTTGAGGAGACGCATGTCAGCAAAGAGGAGTTTGACTGGACAACAAATGAACTACGCAACAGCTTGCGCAGCATTGATTGGGACTTGGAAGATCTGGAGGAAACCATATATATCCTTTGAGGCTTCTTTGTGTCCAGCTACTGGCAAGGGTGGGAAAACTGGACTGTGGATTGCAGGCCATTTTTTTTAAATCATTTTATTCAATTTCACATATAAAACAAACAATTGTTACTGTAAAAGTACATGACATATTTTTGATCTTCCGTACTGATCTAGAATTTATTTTCAGTACCTCTTAATACTTCTATCTCTATTTGTACCACATTTTAATCATGTCGTTACATGTCCGTTCTTGCATTTCAATCTCTTCATTACAGTTCCATGACTTACTACAGTAGCCTCCTCATTTCAAATCCTGGTCACGAATTACTCACTTTCATTCAACATTACCCAGCTATTTTCCATTACTATCTGCCATTCCTTTTTAATCTCCTCTTCTGATTTCCCTTTTAATCTCTGTGACAAAATATCTGCATTTCTGTTTTCTATAAATGTTCCCCACCATTGTTCTATAGTTGGTATCTGTTGAGTTTTCCAAAGCTTTGTGTACTCTATCCTAGCTGTTGCTATCATATACAGAATTATTCTCCAATATTTCTTAATATCAGTACCATCAAATACATTTGTCATATTTAACAAGTAAAGTTCTGGTATTTTAACAAATTGTATTTTCAGTAAATCACAAGTTTTATTATGTACATCAGTGCAATATTCCTTAGGTCTGGGACATGTCCACCACATATGATATATTGTACCGACCTCTTTCTGACATTTCCAACAGAGTCCTGTACCAGTATTGTAAATCTTTTTCAGCTTATTTGGTGTCATGTACCATCTATGAAACAGCTTGTAGTAGTTCTCTTTCAAATTCTGGGCAACTGTAAATTTTTGTGTCTTTTTCCAGCTTTCTTCCCAGAATTCTAATTGAATTGAATGTCCTGTATTTTGAGCCCACGAAATCATTACTGACTTGATTGTTTCTTCTTGTCTTTCTTGTTGTAAGGCCATTTTTGAAGCTCCCTGAGTTTTCCCAGCATTCCATTGTTGTTGGGTTTTTGTCAACACACACACACACGCAATGCCTCCTAGCAGCCATGGGAGCAATTTTGCCATGGCCCTTTGTACCTTTGAATCCTGGGAGAGGCCATTTTTGAACCGGGAAGTAAGATGTCAATCAAATTCCAGTTTTCTTCCTGACTGAAAAAAAAGTGTCTCTGAGGCCTGAGACAGTCCATGGAGGCCCCAGAACATAGCAAAAGCATTTCACTAATGGCTGCCAGGGTGCAAGAGTTAGTGATTTTTAAAAAGGTGTTTTAAAATTGGGGGTTTGGCAGAAGGGTGTGGTCCTCTTAGGTTCCATCAGAGGGTAATGCCACCATCCATGTCTCAGCAATTGCCTGGTTATGGGTTAAGGCATTAACACAGGTCCACCAAGAGCAAAAGGTGATCTTAAACGAGTAAAATCTTTACCATACTCACAGTTGTTAAATTGTTGTTAAATATGAGTGAAACTCTACACTGTTAGACTGTGGACTGTTAAGACTATACTGTGGGCTGTTGTTCCTGTGCTGCTCCTTTGTGAGGGTCTTTGTTGGAATTGGAAAGAGAATAGTGGAGAGTTCCCACTACATCTAAAGCAAAAGTTATGGCCATCCATATGTTGTTGACCTGTAGCACCTGTCAGCTCTAGCTGACATATCTAATACTGAGCAACAATGTGAAGTAGAGTCCACCAATACTATGGTGGACTCTACAGGATGTCCACCCTGAGTTAGAAGCTGTACTAAATGAAATCCCAGGGGCACATGGTCTTTTAAGTTAGTCTCTGTCCACTTTTAAAACCCAGAAACTGAAAGCTCTTTGCACTTAACCTGTAAACACGTATTGTGGAGTCAAACCCACAGAAGTTCAAAATTGAGTTTTGCGAGGTTGCAGCACGACGTTCCTTCGTCACAGAGATGCAGGAATCGATCAAGGTAAGTTCATTTCCTGAAGTCTATATCTTACTGCCATGAAGGCCGTCTCTATCTTACAATTTATATTTTACACTCTGTATCTTAGTGCCATGAAGACAGATGTAGAATAAAGGTCTGCAAAGGTAGTTCTATTGAGAATGGAAAGCTTGAGTGAAGATTTGGAGGTACTGCTGAAAGGAGGAGATGTTTTATTCTGCAAGAAACAGTTATAAATTGCATAGGTTTTGAATTCCAAACAGAGATTGATAATACAAGGGTTGCAAGGCAGGACTATTGAGCAGAAGCAATTCTTGAGTTTTATCGCCTGGAGATACTTTGGTTGGAAATAGTTTGGAAGCTTATTTCCAGGTTTGGTAAGAAAATGAAGTTAGATGATTGAAACATGCGTGAAACTGGATTGTCTAATTATTCAGATGGTTTTTATTGCTAAACATGTGAGCAACTTGCAGTGGTGTCAACTTATTTGGAATGTCATTTATTTCCATATATACCCTTGTATACTCCTTAAGAGTTCACACTTTTTACTGGTCTTATATTATTGCTGCTTCTGTTCCTTTTCTTTAGGAGATGCGGGAACATATGTCCAGCCCAGAGGCAGAGGCATTTCTGAAGAAGAAAAAGAGAGAGGTAAAAATGTTCCACCAATTCCATCTCACCTCCATGCTTCGCTAGAATTTATTGTTAGAGAGGTAGCAAATCATAATTTTGCAATGGTGGGGAACTTGTGGTCTTCCAGACATTGCTGAACTGCAGCTCCCAGCATCTCTTAGTGTTAGCTGTTGCTTGTTGGGGCTGATAGGAGTTGGAGGCTTATAACATATTGAGTGCTGCACTTTGTCCACCCCTGGAACTTGCTTGACCCAAATTAACAGGGGCAGGTCTGCTAACCAAGGGTAAAGACAGCCTCCTTCTCCTCAGAGGTACATAGGGCACAGCTAAATGGTTTAGTTTCTCTTTTTTAATGATCCTCTGTTGTTCCACTGTCTTCTCTGGATCCTTGGAAGAGAGATTCTGACTTCAGTCTCCACAAAGAAAAATGCATTATGTCTGATTTCCTTCTTTCTTGTTTTTCTAGGCCACTTCTCAAAATATATATGTTTTTCCAAGCAGCTTACAAGATCAGAAGCAAAATAGGAAAACTGGATACAAAATTGAATAAAGGAGCAGTGACTGAATTATGATTTAGTTAACCAGTTACACTGATTCTGAATTATGTGTTCTATATTGTAAGCCACTTAGGAAAATTGGTCTTGAAATTGATCTAAGCAATGTATTACATAAAGAGGTAAACCATTTAAGAGCTAATGCCTCAATCATAGTATGTTTATAACTATCATTTAATTCTGGGTTGCAATGGGAAGAGTTCCTATTTTTATTTGATGAAAGGAAAAACATCCACTTGACTCCTTGGTTCTTCCACCTAGTTCTCTGTTGCTTGTCAGGGCTTGCATTGCACCTGCCTCAAGAGCACTTTGAATTCTGTTTTGTTTAGAGTTTTCTTTCTTTCTTTGCAGTCACTAATGGGAAGCAGGGAACACTGTAGCACAGAGGAACTGTTGACATCCAGTTCCCGCACTTTGGAAGAGCAGCAATTGCACCAGAAGGTAGGAATAGGAACTGTCTTCCTATAATTGAGATTAGGCCAATCTAACCCATGATTTTCACACGCCACCTCTGTCTAGAAAAAACAAAGGGTGGCCTAAGTCTGCAATACCTGTTCTGAGAGAAAGCCTTTGCTGTTGTGCTCATTAATCCACACAGTAGCTCTGGCAGATACTTCACTGTCTCTGCCCTGTTCCCACAGCTAAGAACATCAAGCAGGACTGGAGAAAGCTCTAATTTCAATCCAGCAAGAAGGAATTGCCTTCCCTGCTGTTAATCTGAGTGAAATACTTGCCTTAGGTAACAGAGGCAGAGGCAGCCCTGCGGCCATTCGTCCTGAATTCTCAGAGCAGCTTGACTTGCTAGAGAACAGAATGTGCATGGGGTGCCTGGTTTCACTTGTACCCATCTGCTGGCCTGCTACCTTCTGGGTGGTGGTGGTGGAAGATACTGTTCTGTTGCTAACGTTGCATCCACTGGTCCAGATTTTGTTTGCATGTGGAATGCTGAGGAGAGGGAGCGTGCTACAATCCATTGCCTCAAGCAACAAAATATATTGAGCCACCCCTGGGGTTTAGACTGCTGGTGGCAAGAGTTCTTGAGCAGAAATGAGTGGGAGTGCTGCTAGCCTCTCGGAGAGATTTGGCTTTGAGTCCAGATTCAGGCATGGAGCGAGTCACTCTTCGTATGCATTCCTCATTAGTAGGATGGGGACAATAATGGTCTCTTCAAGGAATGGTGGTGAAGATAGTTGAGCAAAGAAAATGTATCTGCCCTATTTGGGATAGTCTGGTGGTAAAGAATCATTTTTCGGAACCAGAATGCAACTAGCTGATTCCTCTGATATGTCTTACCAAACACCCATTTTAACACATTGAGCAAGTAGCAAATATTCCAAAGGAGATGCTCTAGTGTCTTTATGTCTCAGATGAGAATGTCCTTCAGGCTGAGTTTGGAGACATTACTTTTGGGGACCGAGTGACTACAGTTCCTAAAATCCACCTGACTGAACAGACTGGTTCTGGGAGTTGTCCCAAAAAATAACCTCCAATCTCTGCTTTTGAATTAAGTAAGAAAAGCGATCCTTTGAAAATCTCATGTGACAGTCTGAATTTTAGAGTGTTGTCTTGCATGAAGAGAGATTCCTTATAAATATTAGCTCATTCCAGTTATGACCAAGTTTGCTTTTGTAAGATGCCATGCCTAAACACATAACAAAATATGGACATTTTTATGTGTTTGGGATCTTGACAGTGATTATACTGATGCTGCATAGCTCCCACAGCCACTACTGCAGCTTGCTCACTCTCACTCTATCACACACTCTTTCCTGAAGGCCAGTGAACAGTTCAACAGGAGATTTTGAGTATATCTACACTATACAGTTACAGTGGTCTGATACTATGTTAACAATCGTAGCTCTGTTCTCTGGAATCCTGGGATCTGTAGTTGGGTGAGGGATTTCTCTGCCAGAGAGCTCTAATGCTGTAGCTCAGAGGAGCCCACAGTAGCTCATCGGAGTAGGATTCCATACCACATGGAGCCACAGCAGTCAAACGGCTGTTGTTGTGTAGTGCAAATACATGCTTCCGATACACCATGTGGTTGTGTCTTGGGCAGGTACGCACTCTAACCCTCCTTGAGACTGCTTTCCTGGGCTGGTCCTTTGATTAGGCAGAGTGAAGCAGTCAATTTCACATGTGAGGCAAGAGCAGCAAGTTGAGGGGTTATTCAGTTCGTCATTCTCATATTTTTACTGCTAGAGACAAGGAGCGGTAGTCATGGAGATTTCTTGTCTTACAGATCAAAGTAACTTTCCAACTTTGAGTGGGCTTGGGACCTCAAGCAGCAAATTGTGGGGAGGGGGCTGCTGTTTGAACTCTTATATTTTTGCCATGTACTTCTTTGATGTCATTCTATCTGGTCACAGACTCTTTCTCTCTTCCTGACAGTTGATTATTGAGGAGCAGGATGAGCAGCTGGAGATGGTTTCTGGTAGCATTCGAGCGCTGAAGCATATGTCAGGGAGGGTTGGAGAGGAGCTGGACGAACAGACGATGTGAGTGCAGGTCACAGCAGGAGTGGTGGGGGTGGCAGTGTGAGGAGCAGGAAGAGAATTCTGTTTATTTATTTAAGACATGACCATCTCACTGTTTAGATAAAACTACTTAGCATGATGGACACAATGGAAACAATTCACTAGCTAGGTTGATAATTGAAGCTGTACCACAGTTAATACTGATGGCAACAGGATGGTTGTGTTATTACCAGCAGTTTTGTTAATGACCAGTGTTAATTAATATGATTGTTACTTTTATTACTTTCTACATCCAATTTGACTTGGATCCCACTCCCCTCACCATGTACATGATAAACACACATCTCAGCCTCTAAGATGTTATATTCTTTTCATCTGATGAAGGGGACTATAATCAATAAAAGGTCCTGATACAAAAATATGTTAGTCTTAATCGCCGCAGAACTACCTTGTTGTTTTGCTGGAACAGACCAAACTAGCTACCTCTTGTAGAACAGGATGAGGGGATTCAGCACTGTTAATTCTGGTTTTGTTATCAGCTATTTCTCAGCTGAGTTTTACAGTTTGCATTTATGTCCCACTCATCAGCTGAAAAGTTTATTTCAGCAGGTTACAGTCTTTGAGTAGGATCAGTCATTCCATGCCCTCAGATTTACAGTCTAGAAATACACAGTTCAAATGAGGGGGAAAAAAGGATGAGGAAGAGTAAAGGAAAATAACTCAGTCACAAGTTCTGTTATACAGCTCTTAATGGCCAGCTGTAATGCAGCCAGAGGTTCTTGGTCTTTCCAATCATAACTAGCTGGAATGAATTAGTGAACTTTGCCTGCTTAGAGCTTTTCTTGGTAACTACATGTTAGTTTTAACCAGAAGGCCTTGTTTTTTTAATTTAGCAAGGACTAAAGGGACCAAAAAGTTGTGCACTGATTGCTCTCACCTTTACAGAAGCAAAGACACAGGCAAAGACTGTTTCTCAATCTCTTTTCTCCCTGTCCACATACACACACAAACACTCAACAGTAATAGCAATATAGTCCTTTATCATCTCATCCCTCCTTATTGTGCATTTCATTTGTTCTGTCCTAATTGTCTTATGCAAGAAGTTTGCCTTATGTTGAACTTTCAGTGCTTGCACTGGCAAGAAGGTAAAGCCCTTTCTTCACACCGCTGCCTGGAAGAAAACCGCTGGGCTACACCTTAATCTTTATTAAGGAAAGGTTTGTGGGTTTGCCAGTTTGTTGTTGTGTGCCTTCAATTTGATGGCAGTCTTAAGGTGACCCTATCCCAGGCTTTTCTTAGCAAGATTTGTTCAAAGTGGGCTTGCCATTGCCTTCCTCTGAGGCTGAGAGAATGTGACTTCCCCAAGGCCACCCAGTGGGTATCCTTGGCAGTTGCCAGTTGCCTGTCATTTAATTTAGAATAGAGTAGGCCAAAACATCTGGAAGGCAAAAGGTTCCCATTTCCTAGAAATCCCAGAGGCTGACAACAGTTCCTTTTTCTAAGTGGTGTAGTGCCTTGTTCCTCTCTCAAAAAGAGAGAATTTAATAATTTAAAATTTATTTTTAAAAAGCTGTTTTTTTCTTCTCACTTGTAGTTGGGTGGTTTCCAGGAAACTCCTGCTTTTCCCCAACCACTGATTGGCTTTGATGATGCCCTCCAATGCCTTCAAGGCAGAGGCTGTATAACTGGTGGTTGTGGCAGCAGCCCAGCAGAAGTGCTAGGTGCTGGGGAGATTCTGCTCCAGCAGCACAGAGATACGATTCTTATAGCAGGGAATCATAGAGGTGGAAGGGGCCACATAGGCCATTGAGTCCAGCTGCCTGCTCAGTGCAGGAAATCCAACTAGAGCATCCCCAGCAAGTAGCTGTCCAGCCTCATTTCGAAGAAGGAAACCCCACTATCTCTCTAGGTAATTAGTTCCATTGTAGAACCACTCTTTAACTGTCAAGAAGTTCTTTCTAATATTCAGTTGAAATCTACTCTCCTGTAACTGAAGATGTTCTTCAGAGAAAAGTCACAGTAGCATGAATCAGACATGGTGCTACATCTCTGGCTGACATCCCTGTGCTTCTTGGTACCAGTGGACAGCAGGAGATTGGATTCACAAACTCTTGAATGGGAGTGGGTGGTGACCTACAGGTAGCTGCTGCCTGAGCTGACAACAGGTTTGCTGACTTTCCAGGATGCTGGAAGACTTTGCCCAGGAGATGGATAAAACCCACAGCCACATGGATGGAGTGTTAAAAAAGATGGCCAGAGTCTCCCACATGACCAGTGGTAAGAGAAGGCACTTCATGCGTCAGCCCTGTGGGCATGTCCAAGTTGTGTGGAGGGGAGAGGAGGACAACAACCCTTGATTTCCATGGCTTCTTCAACCTACTGGACTCTAATTTCCTTTCCACAACTGATAGGTTGCAGCTGAGTGTCGTCCTCCCCAGATTTCTTTCATTTGATTTCACTGGTATCAGAGTGGTAATCAATGATGCCCAAAAGCCTTGGTGAACAGCCCAGTTTTCACTTGGCACCTTAGTGAAGTGAGCATTGGTGCCATCAGGCCCTCAAGGGGAAGGCATTTCACAACTGGGGTGCCATGGCTGTGAAGGCTCTCTCCCATAGCCTGCCACTTCATATTTCCTTCACTGGTGGGACACAGAGGAGGGCACCCCCAGCAGAACAGAGTAAGGTGCTACCTCAAGTATTGAGGTCCCAATCCATTTAGGGCTTTATGTGTCATCACAAGCCCCAGAAGCATATTGGCAGCTCCAGTGTACAGGTACAGCTGAAGCGAGGTGCAGTCCAACAGTGTTTGGAGACTCCGTGTTCCTTACCTGTATGTTATAGACAATGGCTTTGGTCAAGGCTTGGCATTAAGCAGCCAGAGAAAGTGTTTTGGGAACCATGATGTAGGCCTGCCTACTGCAAAACAACAAGCCTTATTCCATAAGCATCACAGCATACTAATGTGAGCTGGCTTTTAGTTGGGAATGATGTTCTATGCAGGAGTCATGATATTTTGCCTGTTTTTGGAACAACCATGTCATGAATTCCTTCTCTTTGCCTACCTCCCTGTAATAGGAGGGATGGTGGATTTCACACAAGGTTAGTCTTCCTGCACTTGACACTCTCTCCCTCTGTGCTTTCTCCCCCATCAGACCGTCGTCAATGGTGCATCATTGGTCTCTTGTTTGTCATTGGTTTGGTGGTACTGATTCTCCTCTTTGCTCGGTGATCAAATTATGCAATGGACATGGGGGATGGCCGGCAATTCCACTTCTGTCAAGTGAAATACCTGGAGACGCCCTGTGATGTTGCAATGATGAAGCCTCATAACGTGACAAGCAAATGAAACACTTATTTGAAAGGACGGTGGACTTCTCTCCCTTGTACTAACAGCTAGGGGCTCCTGCTGTGTGAAAAGAGAGGACTGGATTCTGGAGGTTGGTGATTTTGCAATGAGAATGTGCAGAATTTCCTTTTGATTTGTACACTCTTGAGATTTGGGTGAAGTTACATGCAAATGTCAGTGCCACTTAAAAGTGGAGATGTTATTGCAGGCAAAAGCAAGAGTGTGAATTTCCTTTCCTGACCAGTCTGCTGTTCCCATCTCCAACAGTCTAGGAGGTAGCCTTCCTCTCAGGTTGATTACTATCACTGCCAGTAAGGATCCATTTTCCTCGTACCACCTCTGTGTGTGGGAGCAAGTTGGCTTCATCTTAAACGCATCTGCTGGTGAAACACTATTGATTAAGCTGTTTGTTGTGTTTCATCTTAGCCAATGCCAGATGGCAACTGTGTCAGAAATGGATAGGACAAAGGTTTGCTTTACTTCTTAAATTGTGAAGTTATTCAAGACTCAGCAGATAGTCCTAAGCTATCTGCCACTGATTAAGTGCCAAAAGAATTCATTGTGCTCAGTGAAATGGGAATAGAGCCCAAAGGACCTTCTCTTAATCAAATGCCAACTTCTCTCTAGAAACTAGGCACAAAATAAATGTAAGAACCACATCACCCAAATCTAGGCCTCTGTGATGGCCTTCAGGATGTAAGTAGTGCTGATATTTCTGGGCCACTGCTAAGCACTCCATGCAGATTCATTTGTCAATGCATTAACTCCATAGCCCTGAAGTCTAAATCTCTGCCAATGCTTATGTAAATGGTGATACTCATAGCCAAGAGACTCTTAGTCTCATCTAGAAAATGGAGATGTCCGTGTGACAGGTCAGCTGTCATATGCGTTCAGAAGCCATACTGTTGCTGTATTTGTATTTTTCCTGTATAGTATTATAAAGCTGGGGTGGGTAGACTTCAGACTTCCAGGATTTATTTGGTTTTTATTTAGAAATTTGCAATCTACCAACTGGAACTTGTGGAAAAAGCATATATTTATAACTGTTTCTGAATCTAGTATTTTCTTTTGTTTCCAATTGTTTCCAATTCCAAATTGTTTCCAACTTAGGGCAACTCTATCGCAGAGGTGATCAGAGGGTGCCTTTGCCTTCCTCTGAGGCTAAGAGTGTGACTTGCCCAGCATCATCTAGTGGGTTTCCATGGCTGAGCAGGGATTTGAACCTTGGTTTCCACAGTCATAGTCCAGTTTGAGCACTGGACTACGACTACACATTGGCTTGTTCATAGTCCTTCCACACAAAATCCACCTCACAGCCTTTTTTTGGGGGGGTGGGCATGGTTATTTAAATTAGAGGTGGCAACATAAGTGCTTGGAACTTCCTAGACCTCAACAGACAGACAGATATCTTTTTCTCTCTCCAAAAGTACAACTACCATCCCTGGAAGCCTTCAACAGTGACAATTTACTTCTGAAGTAAGGCACAGGACTTGACTATATTCTGGAGGGCTTTCCCATATTTTTTTCCAAAACCAGAAGTGAATTTCCAGGCACTTGAATTTTACTTTTGGCAGGGTGCAGCCCAGAGCAGGTCCCTGGCAGGCAGAATTTGCCCTTAAACTCACCAAAATTGCCCACAACAATTTAGTTGGGAAGGCAAGGGATGGGAGTTGCAGGGGGTGGGGTGGGTAGGCATTTTGTTTTGATAACATTAACAACCGAGACTCAAAAATCCTTGCCTATCTTCTGTCATTTACCAGTAGATTCAGTTCTAACTTCTGCCCACCCTTGTTATAACGATGCTGAAACAACCTTTTTTTAAAAAAAATAAAATATTTTATGTTTAATACACACCTTTATTCTGAGATTATTTGTAGTTGGAAAGGAAGGGCAGTGATTCATACATGTCCAAGACTGAAGGTCATGGCCATCACTTGGAGTAGCCAGTGCTGATGAAAGTTCCATTTAGCATGTCATTGCTAATACCCATGGGTAAGCCAGTCCTCTGAATGCAATTAATGTCACTGAAACTGGCTTTATAAATAAATGATGTAATGTACTCTAATCTTATTATTTTATGTTTTCTGAGCAGGTGTTCTTCCTACTTTGTAAGAGCCCAAACCTCTGATCTTGTCCCCTCCTTTCATTAAGTAACCAATCTTTTTTTTTCTCCTCCTTCTTATATTTATAGCCCAAACCTAGGTGCACTGAGAAGGAATTCTGCTGTCATCACTGGTGCTTTTCCCAAAAAAGCATGTGCAGTACTATAGTCTTAGAATACGTTCCCAACACAGTAGCAGTCTCGGAGTTCTGTTGAATTAAGAAAGTAAGCCTTGTGCCCCAGAGGGATATCTATCTGCTGATCTGCATGCAGTTTGATTTATGAGAACTGTTTGTCAGCATAAAAAGGAGTGGGGCAGGTATGGGCAATCCCCCAGTGCTGCTCTACAATGGAACAGATGTGAGGAGGTGTCCACAAGGGAAGCAGGAATTGCCCCAAATAATCTGTTTTGTTAATGTATGTCCCCAGAGGGCAAAAGCGCTTTCAGGCAGTGAAGGAACACCCATTGCACATGAATTAAATAAATGTTGGCAATTAAAGAGTATGAAATTCTGAAAAATATTTCAGCTGCATTTAGGAGAACGTTTAAATCTAGGCTAGCATTTAATCTGAGTTGCAACATAAGATACAAAATGTTGAGATCAACCAACCAGATATCTCCTAGTGTATTAGTTACAGGCAATGGAGTTAGATTCTTT
Organism: Iguana delicatissima; assembly: GCA_948472985.1. Classification (NCBI taxonomy): domain Eukaryota; kingdom Metazoa; phylum Chordata; class Lepidosauria; order Squamata; family Iguanidae; genus Iguana; species Iguana delicatissima. The sequence continues at coordinate 252,248 of CAOKZL010002471.1, read as the reverse complement.
GGAAGAGAAGTTTGCTTCACATGAATACTTTGCAATGCTCCAACCTGGTCTCTTTCCAGTTTCAACAAAGATGCTGTATGATTATTCAAACAAGTGTAATCAAGCTTGAAAAGGAAGAGGGCCAGCCACACAATTGTTACAAACTTTTTTTTATTAACATTTCTGAATTCCTTTTTTTTTAATCTTTACAGTAGTTAATGTGCAATTCTTGATACTCTCAGGTCACAGGAATGAGGGAGTCACAAAATTTTTCTTGGCACTTATAACACAGAACAAATACTGGCATTTTCCAGGGGCCAAAGGGGGATGGGGATTTGAGGTAAAAAGCAGGGAAGGTGGTGCTGAGGGAGCTGGGAAGGGCAGGGTGGGGAAAAAGGGAGGTTGCTTTTGTTATTTTATTTTAAAGGTCTGGTTTTCTTCTCTGGAAGGATTTTATGAGGGGCAGGGGAAGGGAGGGGCTGATACTGGAATAGCTGCTTGCGTCAACCCAAAGCGCCTGGAAGGGGAAAAAAGAAGTCCATGCTGCATCTGCACAGAGGTTACATAATCAGGCTTCATTAGTGCTTTTCAGTGTACATTTTTGTCCTTTTTGTTTTTTTTAAAAAATCTTTGCTTTAATTTATGAAAGTAAGAATGAAAGAGAAGAAAAATAAAAGATGACCAAAAAGTGGACAGAACAAAAAAAGATAGACAAAGGCCTTAGTTTCTTCCTCACATCTTGGGGTAATCCCCATCCCCTGAAAAAGCACATCCGAGATGCAAATAAGCCAATAAGGGGAATTCCCTATCTAGCTGGAAGGAATTTCAACAAAGAGCATACCAATGAGTCCAGATAAGCTTCAGTGAGAACTACTCTAGGATTCAAACTGCGGAATCCAGTTTATCCACAGCATTCACAAAGGATAAAAAGATTTTCCAGGCTCATACTGGATTTCCCCATTGTCTTAAAAGCCCTGTCACCATTTGCAAGACTAGACAGAATACTATGAGTTGCATTAGAATAGGTCTTCTAAAAGTGTTACACACCAAGCAGCATGTAACAGAACAGTGCCAAAGGACATGCCATTCCTTCAGGTGCTCCTTTGTCAATGTGACTTTGTTTTTGAAATTTGACTCTGGCAGTCCTGCTTTGGAAGAGATATCAGCCTGCACCACTTAACAGGATAGGCTTTTTTAAGTTTTAGTTTCAAGGCTTAGTGGGTACCTTTGACCAGTTCTAACATAGCCAAACTTTCTGGTGAGAAAACCAACCAACGTATGGCTCTGTTCTTTTGGGTGGGTAGGGAATATGGTAGGGGAAGTTCCTAAGGCAATCATACCAGCAATGAAACATAGCCACATAAACACTGCAAGAGGCAATTCTGTTTTATGTTCCAGTGTAGGTAGAACTACTGATGCTCTTGGCACGAAAGCAACAGCTCTATATACAGGTTACCTCAGTGATACATAAATGTGAAAGATGATCTATCTCTCCCACTTAATTCAGCATCTCCCTTTTCCCTTCTTATAATAACAAGTCAAGCACCATGGAATCCCTACAGGTGCTTGTCCTTGGCAGGTGTCACTGTTATTGTACAATCTCCACTTTTCCTGTTCTCTGCATTCACTAGAGTTCACCATCAGGTAACAGAATATCTAAGCTGACATGTGCTTAAAGAAAAACCCTCAGCTTTTTGCACACATCTACCCCCCAAAAAAAGCCCCACCAACCCAAAAGAGGTTTTCAAGGACAGCCAAAACAGTCTAGAAGTAGAAATGTTTTAGGTGATAAGGTTATGACAGTGAGTCGATGGTCAGTGCAAAGCTAAGTGGAAAAAAAAAAGTGGACAAAAGAGGCTGACAAATTTTTCAATAAGCAAGGGAAACACTGGGACCTCCATGTCCTAATTCAGGTTCTTCTCTTTCAAGAAGACAAATCAACAATCTTACTCCTCCTCTAACAGTGTTCAACAAAAGCTAGAGTAAGACAGGAAGTTGCTTTTTGTATAGAATCAGAAAAATGGTCTATCTGGTCAAATGTGATCTGCACTGTCTTTCCTCTGGAGATGCTGGGCACTGAACTTGGGATCTTTTGCATGCAAAGGATGTGCTGAAACAAGAAACTGTGTACCTTCCTTCAAGCATAGCTGTGGCATGCAGGCACAATCTGAAGAGTATACAGTCTAGGGCCTAGACTAGAGATCCATATATAAATCAGACCTCTTGGCTGAGTTGGGTGGGGGAGTAAAATTAAGACTTCATGGGTGTAATACCTGCGCTTGCTGTACCAAAAAGATGTAAAATGCCACCACATGCAGTAAATTGCAAGAAACAAGAAAGCAGAGAGGCAACAACAATGGAATAAAGCAGCTATAAAATGAACAAGAAATTCATTTCCTTCAAGTTTCTTCAATGCATTCAAGATTTCTCCCCAAACTGGACCTTTGCTTTGCTATTTGCAACAAGGAAAGGTAATCCAACTACATCTTCTCTCAATTTTATGGCTAAAGAGGAAGGAAGAAGAGAAAGGAAATGACAAAGGTCACAGTGAAGGTAGTGAAAACAGTTAAAACAAGGAGCCAAAGTTGCTTTCTCATGCTGCAGCAGAAAAGTATGCGTCTTCCATTGCATCTACACACAGCAGGAAGCCCCATTCACTCCTGGCTCACAGGCATATGTGTCCATATACACATAGGGAGAAAGAACATTTGACAGAGGCACATATTACACCTTTTGGCATGCACCTTAAAATGTAACATGGTGTGCAGCTGCCAGCATCCAAGGAGTGCAGATGGAAGGCTAAAAACAAAAGAAAAGGAACAATTAGCTAAGAGCTTATTTGGGGTGGACTACTTTGTGGTGGGAAAGAATGGTAAGAAAGACTAATATGTGACCAATCATTCCACAGCTGCAGGTCTAAAAGGACACTTGCTGTTCTCTTTTGTTTAGAGAAGAGGTTGGGGATTTGGAGTGGGTTGTCCTGCTTTTATAAAACAAATTCCTCCAATTCATACTTCTTTTTTTAATTTGCCACAGAGGATATTAAAGAGTGATTCTCTCAATGCTGGTCTGGAGGTGAAAGTAGTGGAGAGAGATGTGAGCTCATGTGCACCTGCATGCAAGGAAGAGTATGTTAACAGCAGTCTTAATTCCTTCACTTTTACCACTAAAAATGTTACAGGAACTAGCTGGAGAAGATGAAAGGAGATGGATGTGAGGGAAAACAGCTGAAAATTGCACCTAGAAAATCAATTTTTAAAAGGCTCAGTCCCATGCAGTCAGTCAGCTGGAGTGAGGAGGGGGGCGTATGGCTGGTTCCCCAGGCAGAGACTGGTCTGGCACCATGGAGCAAAGAAGGGAACCTGTGGTTTTGGACTATAGCTCCCATAAGTTCTCACCACTGGCTGTGCTGGCTAGCATTGTAGGGTGGGCAAATGTTCTCCATATTTGTCATAGACAAAATGCTGACCTGTTTCTTTTTTAGAGAGCCAAATGCTACAGCTGGTTCCTGCTGCTGGAGTTGGCTCATCAGAATTAAATTCATGGCAATGGTAACCACAGTTGCCAATTCTTGTGTGTTCAGGTCAGCCAACTAGTGCAGTAACAGGAGGCATATATTTATGAAAGAATTAATCATGGATACAACATGAAGGGAAGGGGAGGGACCGGGGCCACATCAGCCACAAACACATGTCCACTTGCATTAGAACATCCAGTCTAGCACAGATGAGCATGGCAGTGCAATGCACATCCAGATCTGCCCGCACAATGATAAAGCATGCCTTATGGCTGGTTATGCACAGATCTCCCTGGAGTTGCAATTGTAAATGTGTTACTTTTGTTCAGGCCTCATATTACGTGTTACCAGAGCAAGTTAGATTTGTGTCCTCAAACTATTTGAGAAATAAGGGAAAGAAAATCAGTAGGAGTGAGACAAACAGTTGATAACAGTTCCTTTTTAAAGCCTTGAAGTACCCCTTGCCTCCTTTTTTTAGTTGGAGCATGACTAAAGAATATTCAACATATTTGATGCATATTTGGTTTCTAATAGATATCTAATTTAAAAAAAAGACAAATTTCACTTTTCTATCACTTCAACTCCTTGAGTGAAAAATACAAATTAAGGGGGAAGTTAATGGATTTAATTATAAAAGTGACTGTACGTACAGTGGGAACACAGAAGATAATTCTGACAGAATTGCAGAAGAATTATTTCCTCAATGTAAAAGTATCTGAAGGCAAGGAGAGAGGGTCTGGAAGAAAGTAGGAACAATATAATGTCTGAAACTGTGTTGATACCAGTATTTAAGTTTTCAGATCTTCAGAAAATGTGATGCATATCTCTGAGCATAGTGCAAATGCTGACACCATCACTAGACAAGGAATGGTTACTCTGTATCATGGATTTTTTATCAACAGAGCCACCAAAACAGTCATTCTGGGAAAGACTGGAAAAAGAAAATTCTCAATAAATTTAAATATACAACTCCCAGGATTCCCTAGAGAAGACACAACTCTGAAACCAGTATATGGCTGGCTTCAGTTTGTAATGTAAATTTACGTACAGTAAAGTCAGACGATGCCTAAACACTCTAAAGGCACCAGATCCTGTCTGATCTTGGAAGCTAAATGGAGTCAGCCCTGGTTAGTACTTGGATGGGAGACTGCCAACAAATACCAGGTGCTGTAATTGCATTTCAAAGGAAGGAAGTGGCAAAACCATCTGAGTTTTCCTTGCCTAAGAAACCCTATAAAATTCATGGGGTCACCATAAGTCAACAGGCAACTTGAAGGCACATACACACAGATCTGATTTGTAAAAATATTTCATAGAAAGTGCAGTTCCTTGGACCAATACATAGCAAGCTTGTGTTTTCTGCCTCCAGCATAATTTACTTGAGCTCACACAGTCTCCTGCCAGCTAAGCCCTCTACAAAATGCCCCCTTATTTACACCACCTCAAACATAGGACATGTATTTGTCTTTGTCTCCCCCAGTGACAGTGAAAGAAAATGTCCTGTTTTGCATTTCAGCAGCTAAAAAGACTGCTCACTGTGCTGACACAGAAAACCAATGAGATCCCCCAATGCAAAAACCATTTTTGCAGGATGGTCAAAATTTTAAAATCAAAATGTAATCTTGCAATTCAGTTTTATGTCTATTCAGATGCAAGTCCCATTGCATTCAACAGAATTTATCCCTGGATCAGTATGAGTACTTAGAATTGCATCCTTAGCAGTGGATTTCTTTTCCCTTGAGCTCAAGAAGACAAGTATAAGAGTGGCCATTTGCAAAAGAAGACAGGACTCCTCCAACTTTTAACGGTTGAGCAGATAAGAAAATTTTGGCAGGTGTAGCTTGTGATGGCATCCAGCCATCTTAACAGGGGTATAGCTACAAGGGCCGTGTACCAAATAAGGGCCCCGACTCTCCAAAATACGAATTCGTCCTGCTCATTTGAAATCTTCCTTCAGTCCCTAAATTTCTAGTGCTGGAATAACTTAAAACAATGAGCATTTAAAAACACAGTACAGGCATCCAAATAAAGGCAGCAGGCAACATTACCAAGGAAATACAAACACAGCAAATAGGCTATGAATGATGTTTAATGCCTCGTTCCTTGCAATGCTATACAAATTTGAGGACTGAAGGAAAATTTCACTTCAGTCAGAATTCTTACTGAGGGTAATGCCCTTATTTTACTTTAGCTGTATTCCTGCATCCTAACTAAAACATAGCAGATGCACAAGAGGAGTCCTTCATGTATCTGAGAAAGAAGGCTGAAATCCACAAAAATTTGTGCCAAATGAAACTTTTTAAGTGTTTATATTCCATAAAACCCTCTTGTGTTTTTGCTGCAAAACCTGACAGGGCTACCACCTCACCCAAAAAAAGACTTCCTCAAATGTCAATTTAAAAAAAATGCATGCATGAATGAAAGCATTTATTGGTAACAAATGAAAAGTCTCTTCTCTTGATAAATGTGGACTAGCAGCCAGTGCTTAATGAAAGGCATTCTTCCTTTCCCCCCGCCAAATGGAAAGCCCTCTTGAAACTGAGCTGATCTTGATTCCACTTGCAGCTAGAATACAGACATGCACTACTTCTATTACTGATCCCCTCCCTAACAAGACTTGCCCATTGCTAAAGGTTGTGATTCTAACTGAACACACTCAGTACAGTAGATCTTATCCACAGCAGTGGTTTATAAAATATTATAAAAGGGTTATTTCACAAAATGCATCTTTGGAGTGATTTTCCTTTCAAACAAATAAAAAGAGGAGCCCAGCTGGCAATGGACAACCGTCTTCTGCAAAGGTAGGAGACATTATCCAAGTGAGATTTGCTTCAGTTTACAGAGGACTCACTGTGAGGCACTGCTGAAGCGATTAGTAGTTGGATGTGAAATTATAAGCCACCTAATCTCTCAGATGGTGCTTTGAGATTTATTCTCACAGAAATTCAAGGGTTTCTATGTTTTAATTTTCTCTGTTAAAAAGATTGTCACCCATTGCCTCTGTTCATGATTTCAAAGGACAATTTGATTTACTCAAAGGGAAAGTAATGAAGGTTCAGCATAACAGTAAACCTAAGTGTTCACCAAATCTTTCTAGGATATCTGCATTGTTGAGGAGGCTTTGATTTTCAGCAAAAATAACCAGAACTCAGATGTTCCTGCCAGGCTCCACATTCTTCCAGTTTCAAACTAAGGCAGAACCTATGCATCCAAGACTTTACCTTGGGTTCAAATGCCACTCAGAAGCATTATGAATGTGAAAACTTGGCAAGGGAGAGGAGGAAGACAAGAAGTGACATTTCACATTGCAGTTCATTAGCTGCTGGTGGAGATGAGAGCTCTAGCAAAAGTTTCAAACCACCTGATAGAGACATTGGCCAACAGGCCTCAAGACTCAACCCTTTTGTCTCCAGGCTTGGGAGGCTGTCCTCCAACATCCTCATGCACTGGGGAGGTTGCAGCACTCTCAGGATCAAGGGAGGGAGGTTTTCTACCTGGGGCTTGCCCCTTCCTTTGGAACCTGATTCCAACCTTTGTGAAGCAAAAGTAGTAGAAAAGGCTGCCAATATCCAATAGTGTGGTCTAAACAGAGGACCTGTCCTTCAGCAAACATACTGAAAAAGCAAGTTCTAGGCACAGTTCCAGATCATGACAGCAGGAGACAGCCTCCATATTTCTAGCACTTCAGGCTACTGCATATATGCTACTGCCCTGTGACAGAACTACAGAATGGCTGAAAACCGAACTGTTACCAAACTGCACCCTGGGCAACAACTTACGACTTCAGTAAACTGGCGGCCTCACAGTTGTAAGAGGACGCTGGTCTTTCACCTTCTCTCCCCATAACATCTAGGGAAGGCTCCACCCCGTTCCCTTTATGGACTCTCCCACTCCAAATACATGACAATTGCTGTACCATACTGGTTTGGCCTACATATTATCAAGTTTACAAGCCTGGCAGTCTAAACCTGCAAGGCAAATAAAGGGTTGCTACCTGCAACATTATTTTCTAAAAACAATCCAGAAGCAAATTTCAAATGAAAATAATTACCATTACCTTTCCAAAACCCACTTTTATATAGTTACAATTTAAAATTTAAAATTACAATTTTAAAAAGTAACTTCCCTTTCTCATTTTAGTTGCTTTGTATAAAAGCCTCAGAATGCTACAAAATTGCTGGCCTGTGATACAAAACATGCCTAAGTAGGGAGACCCACACCCTGTATAACTAATAAAAGTAACTCAAGCACTGTTACAGTCACACTGCAAAAGGAGTGGAGTTATCCCTCAACAATTGTAGTATTTTGTATGCCTTAGTTATTGCAACAACAACAATAATAATAATTATAAGGAACTTTTTATTCATAACTAATTACTTCCAAACTCTGAGAGGGGGAAAGATGCATAGGTTTGGGAGCATGCAAAGGAGAGCTGTGTGTGCATGTGTAGAAAGATGCTGACCACGGCAGGAGGGGCACTGCAAGACCTGAGCATACCTAAGCAAGAGAAAAGAGAAGAGGAGCTGAGGAAGGAAGATAATGTGATAGCAGCACTGGGTTCAATCCCTTCCCTGTTTGTGTTTATCATGGCACTGGGATTTTTCTGCTCTCCAATATGGACCTGAGGAAAGACTTGGTGATCAACCCAAGTTAGAGCCCTGTCTGGAGAGAAGTGGGTCAGATGAAGGAAGAGGCAGCGTGCCAGGGCCATACTTCCCTGGATCATGGCCTATTTTATTTTATTTTTTGCAAATGGACTTGTTTGCTTTTTTTAAAAAAAAAACCCTACTAAAATATATTTCTAAAGACAATTTATAGCATGAGAATAGAAGGAAGTGGAGATTGGGGGAGGGGAGAGGGGGGTGAGAATGCCAGCCAGAACTGCCAATGCATCAGTAGGGCCTCCCCTCAGAGCGCATACTACCTGTGGTGCCTAAGGAAGCAAGGCCCGTGTTTAAGAACATTTGTTTTTGAAAGGAGACCACACAAACGCTTTCTTTCCCCTCTGCCAAAACAAAAACAAACCAACAACGGGAAAAAAAAAAGAAAAAAGAAAGGAAATAAAAAAAAAGGTGGAAAACAATTCTACAAAAATCAAATTAGGAAATAAAAACCATCATTTGGAGGAAAAAAGAAGAAGAAGAAGAAGAAGAAGAAGAAGAAGGTGGGCATGTTTTACTGGAGGCCCTCGGCGGAGGTGCCTGCATCGCCGTCATGGCTGCCCGTCTCAAAGCTGTGCTCCACCCCCATGATGTCTGGCTCCATTTTGCCAGTGTCGTTGATGAAGGTTGTGTAGGTATCGCCCTCAGCCATCAGTAGTTTCAGTTTGGGGATCCAGCTCTTCCGGACGACGCGCCGTGCGTTTGTGCACATGTCAGCAGCAATAGCGTTCATCTCACTCTCCTTGAAGTTTGGGGCAAAGTTCTGACAATAAACTGAGATAGGAGAGGATGCAAAATTGTGACTGGAGTCAGTGCATCACCAATGGAGCACAAGCCTACACTTCTTTTCCCCTTTAGATTCCCAGTTCCAACACCTGCCTGGGATCTGCCAAAACACCCAACATAACTGACACCCAGCCAAGTCTACAGCTATGGCATCCATTGGAAGAAAGGACATATCTCCAAGTCTTGTTTATGCAGTGCTAAATTGATCTTCCGTGATCACTGTGGATTTGGGGACCCTGGGGAAACAGACTACAACATACAGCTAATTGTTCTGATGAGACATAGAAAGCGGCAATCCCAAAATTTCCCTTGAAGGAGGCTGTATTTCTTTCACATGCCCTCCAGCCTCACCCAAGGATCTTTTCAGCAGATACTCACACTTCACAGCATGCAGCACCCGGCTGTCGAGAGGTTTCCGGCTAGGGTCGTTGGTGGAGGAGCGGATTCCAGTGCCGCAGCTGTTAGCGAGGGTGTTCCTAGCAAGCAGTTAAAGAGAAAACAATTAAAATCTTAACAAACTGGCTATCTCTGTCCTGTTGTGGCAGTTGACAGTTCAGTCCATCTCCACCTGGATTCAACTGAATATGTTTCTATCCTGACCCTGGCTCTAGCACAGCTTTTTAGGAGCTCTTTACCTCTAAAGCCGAAAGATATAAAACAAAACAAAACAAGGGAGACTGGACAGACACATAACCCTCTCCCAACACACTCCTGGAAAACTCACCGGTCAAAGAAGGATGCTAATAGCCGTCTAAGCAGCACTTTGTGCCGTGTCCCAGCACTGACATGACAGTTCATCAGCTGTGCCCGAGTAATGTACACATTGGTACCTATGCAAGAAAGTGGAAAAGACATTGAGAGAGAGAGAAAATTGAACATGACACTTCCACACTGGCTTGAGACCAATAAGCCACTTAACAAAGTATCACCTTTCCTAAAGGCTTTGTGGCAGTGCATATTCTTCTCTGCTTATTGCTAGGAGAAAATATAAAAAACTAGTTACAGCTAAAAAACCCAGCTATGTCGCCAGATGTTGGGCGGAGCTGGAACTAGAGGCTGTTAATAAAAATTCAGCTCAGTTCTGGCAGTTGGTAGCCAGAAAACTGGGTGAATTCCATCACAATCTTGGGACCCCTATTTCTGCTTCAGCCTGGGAAGCTTTTTACTCTGAATTATATAGGGAGCAGTTAATAATAAATAGCTCCTTGATGGATGAAGAAACCCTTGGGAATATAAATAACTTCCTGAAATGGCCCACAGTTACCAAGCAGGAATTCAAAGCCCTCATACAGTCATTAAAGAATAGTGAAGTCCCTGGAGAGGATTTTATGCTACCCGAACTGTTTAAAGACAGTATAGATTGGTGGGCTGCCTTTTGGCTGGCTTATTTACTCATATAAAAGATACAGGGTGTATGTGTAGGGGATGAAGGCTTGGCATAATTATTCCTCTCTGTAAAAAAGAGATTGAATGGACTCCAAAAATTACAGGCTGATCAGTTTAATAGACATCACATCTTATTGGAGATTGCCATATATTGTTCAGGTAGAGATTTTACAAAGATTAGATTCACTGAGAAACTGTTTAATAGGAAAGCAGCCATATGAAATAGAAGGATTAATGGACTTCAGTGAAAAAGTTAAGGAGCATAATCTGACAATGATAAATGAAGAAAGAGCTGGGGAACAAGAGAAAATTCCAAGCAGTGAGGAAGCTTTGGACAGGGCTGATGCAGTTGAGGAGAAAGGAAAGATCCACATTGGAAGTGTTCATGGAACAACAGAGAAACCTGGCCTAACAAATAATGAATATTTGAACAATATGGGGTCCCAACTATTAAGGAATCCCTGGAAAAAAATAAAGATAATCCTAGGGGCCAGGTTATAGTAGAAGTAAATTTAATATTAAATAACATCGAGCAAAATGAGAAAGCTATATCCCCCCATTACAACTGAATCAAATTCTGGTGCACTCAAACCTTTGTCCTGGACAGACATGAGATACCTAGGTGAAGAGGAAAAAGGATCACCACAGAAAGAATCCAATCCACTGGACAATTTGCTTGGTATGATACACCCAGTGATCTCAAATGTGAGTAGACTGTTCCCATCTATAGAGATCATTGAACACCAAGAAGAAAATCCATGGAATTCAGCCAAGCCACCCACTACTAAAGAGCCATGTCACAACCAGATAAATCCCAAAATTCCATCTACTAGGGCATGACATGAGCTAAATTGCCCCCATGGCCAGCTGGGATTCCTTTCATGGAATACTGCAGGATGGAAGAGGAAACTGGCAGATCCAGCCTTCTTGGATTTTATAAACAACCACGATATAATTTTGGTACAAGAGATTTGGGCTAGGGAAGACAAATTTCTAAATGGCTTCACAGCATACTCACCTGGAAGCAAATCCAAGTTCCAAGGGAGGACTTGGATGGATTGGTATTACTGATCTCCACAAATATCCATATTATTAATATCAGACTTGACCCCCTGGCTAACATTGCAAATGCTATGCTTATCAAATTCAAGTGGGCATGGTTACTTGTTATAAATGTTTACCCTTCCACTGCAACGCCAAAATAAATTGATGAAGGATACCTGGCACAAACTGGAAGACTACATTAGCAATTTAATTTCCCTGTACCCAGAAGCCTTTGTTATAATGGCTGGGGACTTTAATGCTAGAATAAGGCAAAATGAGGAAGATTTATTTTTGCATTTCCACATACCTCAGCCTATAATGGATGAGGCTCTGAAGTTGCCAATTAGACAATCTAAGGATAAGGGTTGTAACTATGCTGGGCTATGTCTTACACAAATAATTAACCGGCTGAACTTTGTAATCGTAAATGGATGTGTTGATGGTGATAAAAATGGTGAGTTTACATTTCTGTCTAGCCTAGGGGCATCCACAATTGATTATTTCATAGTCTCTTGTTTTACTAAGCATGGTCTCCAGATGTACTGTAGGAAAGCGTATTGATAGTGATCATTTGCCCTTAGTTTTATATTTAAATTGTGATCTTCAAATGACATACGCAGAACAAAATCCAGTGTTAAATGGAGATATTGAAATAAGAGCCTCTTGTGTTAGATGGTCTCCTAAGTTGGAGAATGATGTAAAGGAGCTATTATATTTAGATAGGTGTCTTCATAAACGAAATGTTCTGCTGTCAGCAAACTGCACAGAAATTGTGCTTGGAGAGTTTCAAGAACTGAGTCTCGATTTAAAAAGCTTCTTAAAGCAAAAATGCCTGACCAGGAAATGTGCCTCCTCCAGTAAGTCAAAACACTGGTTCAATAATGAATGTATTGTAATGAAACATGCGCTTGTTGAAAAATATAAAACTTATAGAGAGAAAAACTTGCTAACAATACTTTCAGAATGGTTTCAGTTAAAGAGGAAATATAAAAAACTAATTAAGATAAAAAAATACTAGGCTCAGAGAGAGCCCTGGAGGGATTTAATTAAAGCAGCCAGGGAGAAGGATACAACGACCTTTTGGAGAATGGTTGCTAGGGGATGGCCTAACTCCTCAGTTAATACAGAATATTATATTCCTGTAAGTTCATGGGAAACCCACTTTAGTAAGATATATGAAATAGTGAAAAATGATCCCCAGAGCAAAAGGGATAATATATGTAACTACCGTGAATGGCAACCTATAACAGCCTTGGAAATTAAGAGTCTTATTTCCAAACTTAAAAGTGGCAAGGCTCCAGGAAATGACAGCATTCCACCTGAAGTAATCAAATCTAACATGGACTGGTGGGCACCTGTGCTGGCTGCACTATTTACAAGCATTAACCATTCAGCATGCATCCCAGAAGATTGGGGGCTGGCTATTATTATCCCAATCTATAAAAAAGGAGAACGGACAGATCCAGCAAACTATAGACCTATCAGCTTACTAAACATCATCAGTAAGCTATATGCTAGCCATTTACTAGAAAAATTACAAGATTGGCTAGAACAGGAATATATACTTAATGATGAACACGCTGGACTCAGGAGCGGGCGTTCTGCTGTAGACCATGTATTAGTCTTACAACATCTTGTAGACAAGTATACAGCATCTTCGGGGGGGCACTTTATGCTGCCTTTGTTGATTTCAAATCAGCCTTTGATCTTATTTCAAGAGACAAATTGTGGGAAAAGTTTGAAGATACTAATATCGATCACCGGCTGCTTTCTTTCATTCGTGGTCTATACGAAAATACTCGACTGAGAGTGAGATGCAGCAGTGCAGGCCATTTGACTGAGCCTATTCCCACTTTTAAGGGAGTAAAACAGGGTAGTGTATTAGCACCAACTCTGTTTAATTTTAACATTAATTCCTTGATCAAAAGCTTAGCAAAGGTGCGCTCCCACCACCCCAGTTTGTCAAACAGACTCCTGTCAATACTGCTTTATGCAGATGATGCAGTGCTGTCATCACTGACAAGTGTTGGATTAAGGCGTTTGCTCAGCGCCATGGACAGCCATTGTAAAAATGAACAATTGCAAATCAATTATGATAAAAATAAGGTGGTTGTGTTTTCCAGGAAGAGGACAAAGTATGAATGGCGAATAAATCACCATAAAATTGAGCAGGTGTCCTCCTATAAATACTTAGGAATAATTTTTCACTCAAATGGAACCTGGAGGGTACATTCAAAATCTGTAATTACTAATGTACACAGAACTGTGAAGGCACTCCTCTCCTTCTTTTATAACAAGGGAGGGCAGCACATCCCCTTGGTTTTTAGCGCCAAGGTGACATCCCAGATGTTATATGGCTCAGAAGTATGGGCACTTGATAACTTTGTCCCTCTGGAAGCTGTGCAAACTAAATTCCTGAGGACAACATTTGGCATCACGAGCTGTGTTCGAAATGTGATTATCCACTTAGAAGCAGGACAAATCTCTGTGGAGACCTGCATCTGGTTACAAAAATTTCATTTCTGGTTAAAGATTATGTTTGCACCAGTTGGACTGGCTCTACTTATACTAACTGACTCTTATCAATCAAAGTGTAAAAGTAATTAATTATGAAATTACAAACCTTAGGTTTTTCAATAATGGCCATTCAAAACCTAGGGTATACCAAAGCTAAAATACTTATCTCACAGAGAATTCAAGACACTGAATTTCAACATCGTCTAAGCCACTGGTTCTCAACCTGTGGGTCCCCAGATGTTCGTGGACTTCAGCTCCCAGAAGCCCCAGCCACTATGGTCAATGCTCAGGGCTTCTGGGAGCTGTAGTCCACGAACATCTGGGGACCCACAGGTTGAGAACCACTGGTCTAAGCCAAACGGCATTATATCCAGCTCTTAGGAATAATAGAAAGCTATTTATACTCCCAAATTATTTGATAGATCTGACCATTCCTAAATTCAGAAAGGCATTTACACTAGCCAAATTCAATGTTTTACCATCTGCATTGCTGGAAGGTACATATAAAAAGATCCCTTACAGTAAGCAGGTATGCCCATGTGGGATGGGAGAAGTAGCGACAGTGGGTCATCTCCTACTTCACTGCAATTTTTACCAAGATATTATAATAATAATAATAATAATAATAATAATAATAATAATAATAATAATAATAATAATAATATTTATTTCTATCCTGCCTCTCCCCATGGATCGAGGCGGCGAACAACAATAATCTAAGATCTGTTTATATAACCACAATCATACAAAAGATTCCAGGTAGGCCTGAGGAATTTTATTTAGACTATTTTCTGTCAGACTAGAATGCCAAGGTCACAACTACAGTGGCAAGCTTTTGCGCAGTTGCCATTAACCATCGAAAACAGTTAATGGGTTAATACTTTTATATTCTTCGCAGATGGGTTTGCTGTTCTTCTCCCATGGTGGCTGTATGTTTGTTTTTTAAATATTTGAATTTTAGCTCTATCTATTTGTTCCTAATGTCAGTTTGTATTTTATGATTGAAGCTTTTATTAGTATTTTAATAAATTTTAACACAGCTCATAGATAGGTATGTTACCTTTAAGTTTTAAATTTTATAATCTTAAATTTTACAATTCTAACTCCACTTACTTGTTGTTGATTGTATTTTATGGTCAATGCTTTTAACAACTTTTAATGGAATCTACTACTGTTTTAACTGTACCTTTTTGTTGTTCTAATTTGTAACTTCTGCTGGCTGTTTGCTGTAATAAATGAAATGAAATGAACAGACATCACAGCCAAAATGTATGCAAAATTCATTTTGCAGAAACTGGAGGACTGGGCTGAACAAAATTCTATTTTAGCCGAAGAACATGCAGGCTTCAGACAGGGAAGGAGTACTAGTGATATTTGTTTCATGAGACCCATCCAGCCCCTCTCAGCTTCCAATAGCATGTGGAAAATGATGTTAAACATGAGGTCAACTAATAGACATTAATGGATTTTTCTTTGGTGAACCTGGTCCTGTCTTTGTAGTTCAGCTGCAGAAGTGGCCTTAGTGACTATTATACATGACTATTATATAGACCTTCAGGGGACATGCTTATGGCTAGCAACTTTCACATCTCAGTGATGCTAGAAAGACAGATGCAAAAATCAGGAAGAGGAAGTCTGGAAAAACTGGTAAGTGAGGTTTACTGGGTTGGAAGAGACTTGGCTTTTCAGCAACCTGTTCTGCTGGGCAAGCAGAAGAAATGGTTTGGAATGCACTCAGGAAAGATAATCAGCTGCAACCAAATGTCTCAGAAGAGCTCTATGTGGGATAACATGTGCTAGATACTACCAAGTTAACTAGAACGCTAAGAGAGTTTACTCCCTTTACCACCTCAGGACTGAGCACCAGACTGCTGTAGGTGTGTGGGGCAGAGGAAAGCCATAATGCAGATTTACAAGATTTAGAAATGGATTTCCTTTGACACTTTTCCCTCTGGCTTCTCTGTCAGCAGCATCTAAACTAAAATAATGAGCTTCTCTACTTTAATTCAAGACATTCATTTCAAGCATGATTTCCTCACAGAGTTTGCCCTCTGCCTAAAGCAGAAAGCACAATAAGGACCCATTCAAGCCATTTCAACTGATCCACCATGGCAGAAAATACCATGGAGCAAAGCTACAAGGGCTGGAAACTGATCTGCCTGGCTAGGCTGTCCCAAGGGCTAATCAGCTTCTGAGGCCATGTGCACATTTAGTGCCAGTATTATCTCCAAGTAAAATAACAGATGCATAATTATAGCTTGTTATTCCTTGAACTCAGCTCCCCCTCCATTGCTTGTCTTTATGGGAGGTGCAGGGCTGTATGAACAGATTTACTAGTTAACATTATGTGAGCGTGGGTATCTGAAATTTGAGAGACCTTTAAGGCTACCACAGAATGAGCAGACTTCCTAAATTCCAGCCTGATGGATGCAATAACTGGGACTGCCTTGTTTCAGAGCTCAAACACACAAGTACTGAGTAAAACAAAACAAAACAACAAAAAAAGAAAAAAAAAGTGTGGGATGATTCTCAGTTGAGAAATAACCAGATTTTTACTGGCTGCAACTAGCTCAAAACCTATATGCCTCCCGCTTCAACTCCAACCTCTGTACAAATACTTGACCCTAATGGGCTAAGGCACTTTTCTCACCTATCACAAGTTCCAGTTTCTCAGCTGGATCACCTTCATCGTACAACTTGGGATGGCACCGGTTCCCAATCTGGTTAATGAGCTCAGCAGGCAGCGAAGCCAGGTCTTGCCGCACCCGTATCCGGTTGCGAGACTCAGATTGCACCTGGTCTGGCAGCGCTTCCACTTTCTCTGCTGGGCAAAGAAGGAAGGGAAGGAGAGGGTTTAAAGAAAAGAAAAGAAAAACAAAAGAAAGAAAACGGGTGAAAAGCAAGTATGGACTAGAAAAAGAAACTGTGTGATCCAAATAAGATATTCTCCCTTCTTTAAAAGCTTGCAAATCTGCAACCACACAGACACTCCGTAAGAATTCTTGGAACAGAATTCTTATGCAATACATGTACATTCACAGACCCCTACCCTTCTTTATGGATTTGTTACAGCATACTTTTTTAAAATGGCACCAAAATTGCTACTCCATCTGCCAAGAACAGATAGCCATTTAACAATATATATACTGCATCATTCAACAGAAGAGCAAGGGTGGGAAATGCAGATCATTATTGTCAAAAAGAACTCTATGTCAGCAATGAGGAAAGACCTCTGCTTTAAAACAAAAACAAAAAACTACTCCCTGAATCCCACCATTATTTTATAAAGTTTGGACAGTTTCCAATATTCCATTCCTGGCCAAGATACTGGCAGGGACAGCTCAGATGCCTTCCAAGTTATCACATGTGGGGGACTGACAATTTTTCCCTAGTGTGCCAGACATTGGAACCATATTTATGCCCTTTGGCTACAATTGTTTCTTTCCTTCCTGCATCATGGATTGGCACTGGTCTATAGACCACCACTTTGAGAAACACTGATGTAGATCAGTTTCAGTCTGGCTTCAGACTGGTCATGGCATGGAAACTGTTTTGATTATCCTGGTGGACAATCTACACTGGGATCTGGACAGGGGGAATACCCCTCAGTTGGTTCTGCTGGTCTTCTCAGCAGCTTTCAGTACCATTGAGAATGACATTGTTCTGAATCGCTTGTCTCAGATGTAAGATGGAGGCTGTTTCACTTTTTTGTGGTGGCTTCAGTCCTTTATGGAGGACAAATTCAAAAGTTGGTGCTGCTACACAAGGACTTCTCTTTACTGCCGTGGAAAATGTTTTGGTGTTCTGTGGTTCAGTGTCACTACAGTGCTGATGAAACACAACTGTGTATCTCCGCTCTCCAACAAAATCTATTGAAACTGATCTGGTTATTAGTTTCTGATCTTGGGCTGGATTTGATGAGGGAATACAAACTGAAGCTTAATCCAGACAAGACAGAGGCCCTTTCCACACGGGGGGCGACGAAACGGGGGAAACGGGGTGGCGCACACGGGGACGGAGCTTACCTTGCAGTGGGGCACTCTGTCCCCGCGGGGAGCGGTGCATGTTCGCCGCTCTAAACCTTCAGCTGTGTTTACAATAATTACATGGAATAATATTAAAGATTGAAAGAGGGTATGTGATGTCAGAAGCTGCACCTTTCTCAAGACACTGTACCATGTTGGTGGTTGAAGTGAGATCTGAACCACAGAGATGCCATGGCTCACAGCGTATTTTATTTTACAGAACCTATATACTGTTTCTCAGGAGGCTTTGAAGTGGAATACAACAGAATTAACAGAATCATTTAAAGCCAATGAAAACAGAACAATGATCGCACAGAAGCAGAATTGAAGCAGCAACAACTGAGCTTTGAAAACCAATTGGGAATTTTTTCCAAAAATGGCTCTAAAAGGATAGCAAGAAAAGGACTAAATGTGCAGAGGCAGAATGATTTCCAATTCTTTTTTTTTCTTCTTTTTTTTAAACTTTCTTCAACAGCAGCCCCAGGTGGAAAAGACATGTCCGGAAGTCACCAAGGTATGAATGACCATCCTAGCTGAGCTTAGGAGAGTTACTTTTTTGGACCACTACTCACAGAATCCCACAACTAGCATGGCCACTGCTCATGCTGGCTGGAGAATTCTTGAGGCCGTGCTCCAACAAAAGGAATTTTTCCAAACTCTGAGCCTTAGACCTCTATATTGTTAATCCTCTTGCTGCTTCTGTATGTAGGTCTGTGCAGACCACATTTCAGAAGAAGGGCTGAGTACTTCACCCTTGGAAATGTAAGTAGAAACAGAGAGGCACAGAAGGTATAAAGTCATTCACTGTCACAGCAACTGTGAAAATATGAGAAAAATCACTGGGAAAGTCATTCAGCAAACCTACCTTTGCTCACTCAGTTAATTTACCCACAGAGTACAGTTTCAGAGCACTGGTCACCTCTTCTCTATAAGCCATTCAAGGCATTCATTATGTTTAACATTTAGATATTTTCAATCATTGCTAAATCAAACCTTTGTAGATGGATCTAGACAGAGTTGCTCACTTTAGAAGACCAATCAAGTTTTGACTCTGAGATTATGAGAAATGCAGAACTAAATGACTGCCAGATGTTTTCACCGCTCAATGGTAATATTCAAGCAGCACTTGGAAAATTTACTTTTTTTGTATGGAAACTTCCAGAATTCCTAGCCAGCACGGCCAGTTTGTCTGACTTAATGCTCACATTAAGCTAGCCTCTCAGGGATATTACAGGTATGTTACAGGAGGTGCCACAAAAGGCTAACTTGAATATTGCGCATACATCCACTCAGCTTCATAATATGAAAGAGTCTAACATGTGTGTTCATTTTTACACTGCATGAACACGGATGTAAATAAAACAAAAACCCAAGTTTAACAAAAGCTCCTCACAGCACATTTTTGCTGCGTAGGCATGTGGGGGAAAAAAGACATGCTTTTACTTGGTGTGTGACACAGCACAAGAGGAAATGTTAGCTGTCCACTACACACCTGCTTCTGCCATAAAATGTGAAGAGCCCACACCGACATGTTAAGCAGTTCCAACTCCAACACTTGTCACACTGTTCCCCGGCCTCCAAGATCTCCTTCACAACTCTGATTCAACCTGGTGCAGACTCCTTTTTAAAAGGAGCAAGTAACTACACTCACAGACAAGATAGCCTCGACAGATTCCCTTCCCTTGTGGAGACCAGGATACCATTCACTGGCAACCCACATTTGACACTCACCCGTTTGCCCTACATTCATCATGCTGTACATAGTGTACATGTTGCAGATCTGCCGGTACTGCTCGTCGGAGCCCTCCTCGGGAGGATCCTCCTCTTCGTCTTCCTCGTTGTGGTAGGAGCTGGGGCTGTCGCTGGTGTAGGCACTGGAGGTGCCAGGACTCGTCTGGTCTGAAGTGCTGGGGCCACTGACCACACCTGCCCCTCCACCTCCTCCACTTAGGGCTGCCTGCTGCTGCTGCTGCTGCTGGGCCTGCTGCTGCTGCTGCTGCTGCTGGGCCTGCTGCTGCTGCTGGGCCTGTCGGTTCCCCCCACCACTCAAATCCTGCTGGGAGGAGATCTTGGCCATTTTGCGGCTGCCGTTGCTACCACCGCCGCCACCGCCTCCCCCTTCTTTCTGGCTGCTCTCCCAGAGCCTCTTAACCACAAATGTGCACTGGACAGAGTCCGAGTCCTGCTGCTCTGTCTTTACGCGAGAGACCAGGGGCAGGGGTGTGTTGCCAGAGGGCCAGGTGGACGTCTGTGCCACGGGACTCTGTGGCTCAGATGAAGGCGTCTCCTCCGTGTGCAAGCCCTGGGAGTCACAGCTGGGCGAGCTGACCTTCAGGAAGAACTCAGTCCCCTTCTCCATAATCTCCTGGATCTGCAGGAACCCTGCTGTGTACATGAGCAGGAACTGGTCGCCCACATTCATGCTGAGACGGCCAGTGTAGCAGAAGCTGAGGATCTGCTGGAAGGACTGAGGCTGCACGGCACCTGGAAGCTCCACTACCGTGCTCTTGCTATTGTTGAAAAGGTCCCGGAAGTAGCAGCTGCTGGCAGCCAGCACAGCCCGGTGTGCCTTGAAAGCATGGCCTTTCACCACAACAGAGACATCACAGTAGAGGCCCTGCAAGCGCTGCTCGTTCAGGCACTCCAAGATGCTGTTACCAAAGTTGGGGATCTCCATCTGGAGAATCTGAGCCATCCTCTCCTCCTCCTCCTCACTTGGATGGGTGCACTAGAAAGGGAACAAGGAGCCAGAGAGGTTGTATACAGCTCAAATACAGAAAGAGACAAAGAGAGCCAACAACACCAGGGGAAGGGAACAAGAAAGAGGGAGGAGAAGAGATCAACCATCTTGTTTTACTGTGTGCTTGCTTTCCCTTCAAGAGCAGGCAAAGTTACCATGAATGGGTACAAAGAAGAGAAATTGACCTTATTGACTATCTGTTGTGCTGAGTCTAGAAAATAACAGCGCCATCATATTATATCCCTCCCCGCCCTTAAAGTAAGCAAATCTGCTTTGTTGTACTAAGACTGAGGTTACACCAGGGCCAACTTAACTATTACATGACTAAGACAGGTTTAAAGCCCAGATTAAAGCTGGTCTGAAATACCAGCTGTATCATAAAGATCTAGGAGTACATTTTTACATACACTATAGTACCACCATCAACACATCTGATCTTCTCTGACTTCAGAATTTGAACAGGTTTTGATCTGATTATTACTTGGACAGGAGACTACCAGAGAATACTTGAGGTCTCCAGGGAGGGCTAAGAAAGAATCCTGAAACCTTGTAAGGTCACTGGGTCAAGGAAGATGATCCCTGTGAAATCACTAGTATAAGTGTGACAGCATGATGTTCAACACAGTTGAATTAAAATAAAACAATACCAGGGGTCTCCAGGGAGGGCCAAGAAAAAATCTGGAAACCTTGGAGAATTGTTACAAATCAGTTGACATAACTGTATCAGATGGACCAATAATTTAGCTCAATTAATAGGAACTTTCTTATGCTGCTAAGGCAAAACCAAGATTATGCTGCACCTTCCCGCACTCAGAACATGGTGATGTGTACAGATTTGTACAAGTCTTACAGTAGATACATTCTCTGCTGTGAGGGAAGTTAAAATTATAAGCAACTCAGATGTGAAATGCAATTTTAGGAGTCACTGCATCAGAAGAGGATAGCTGTGAAATCACTAATACAAGTGTGAGAGTTTGATGTTCAACATACAGTCAACCACCCACTTTCACAGGTTCAGCATTTGCAGATTTGATTACTTGCAGGTTATTTTATTTATTTCATTTATTGATTTAAAAAATTCTTATTGTACTTGCCCCTGCCACAGAAAAAAATATGTTTTCTCTAAGAATCTCTAGGTCCTCCAGCATGATTCAATGGCCCACTTTTGCTGGCGGCTGACCGCTGAATCATGTCGGAGTATCTAGAAATGCACAGAGAAGTGTTCTCAGATTTTTTTTTTAAGAAAAAGCATTTGTGATTTTTGTTTGTGGTTTTTCCACTTTCATGGGGTCTTAAACCCATAACCTCTGAGAAAGTGAAGGGCTGACTAGTTGAAAAAAATTAAAACTGATTAATAATAATAATTATTAATTAATAATAGTCAGCCCTTCACTTTTACACAGCCCTTCACTTTTACACAGCTTTATGCATTTTTTAAAAAACACAAACAGCTTTTTGCATTTTTTTTAAAAGCAGAAAATTTAAGAAGCAGATAACATGGAAAGAGAATAAAACATTCACATTAGCATGGAGAAAGCTGTACAGAGAGTAGGCTAAAGCTATTGTCAGTATGAGGAGAATCATGTGGAGTGTGCGATCTTTTGAATACCCAGTTTATGAAAACTCCAGGCCAGAATTTGGATAGAACATCATTTATTTATTAAGCACACACATTTATTTTCTGGTCAGTTGATGAGAGAGAGAAGGATGGTACACCGGGCTAAAACGTGTGTGAAGACTCAGGACAAGATTTCTCAAGTGACTCTCTCTCTGTTCCCACCTCCGAAAACCGAAACCAATTGTCCTGTCCAGCAGACAAAAACACCCTCTTAAAGCATTTCTTTAATATTTCTCATTGTTACAGTGAATAGACCATATAAAATACTACAGTTGTGGACCCATCAGCATTCTGTCTCAACCAAGGCAAGGGAAAAATGGTATCTTAAAAAGCCAGGTTGAAAAATGCACACAGCTACACAGGTACAAAGTGAGTTTTTCTGTGGAAGCTACCAGTAGATAGCAACAGCTATTTTGTAAGGTTAAACTTCAAGTAACTGCTCTTTACATAGTTTGAACCATAGCATTGTAGCAACGGAAAGACAGCCAGAAGGCCATGCAAGTTCAACCTCATGCCCTGAAGCAGAGGATTCTCCACACCCAGTTATCTATACTGCTATATAGATGAAACTCAAGAAGGAAGTGACCAACAACCAGCTCACACATGTGCTCATAGGTTCTCTCTCCAGCACCTCACAAACGAAATAGTTAAAAAATAATAACTACCCTGCCATCTTCCTCAAGACTAAGGACTACATAGGAGGGCAAATCATTGGAGCTTTACTTTCTTCCCTTGTTGAAAGCTACAAGATCTATCTCCTAGGGAATCTGCAATGAGAGAACTGTGGGTGTTAAAAGAATCCAAAGGCCACTGCAGCTTCCAGTATCATGCCATGATGCACCAAATCTTCCTAAGAGGTCAGCCCGAGGCAGGCTCCACATGGGGCTATTTTTACATTACTTCGTAGCTGCCTTTTATTATTGCTTGTTCTTTTTTGGCATATTGCTATCCTTACAGTATTCTTGTAAATCTCCTTGAACTCTGTGAGGGCGTAAATAGATAACAGGATAAGGTAGGGAGCCACACCAGAATTGCCTGCAAGCAGGGAATAAGTTTTATAACGGTAAATCAAGAGGATCCCAGCAACCGTCACACCTGAACATGTTAATAGTCCTCCAAAGCAGAAACATCAATTTCTGCACCCACATCCCACACCCATGATTTAATTCAATACAATAATCCCTAGCCAGCTGGTATTCTTCTCACAACTGCGTTTGACTTGGTTGCATGTGGAGCTTTTTTTATTGATTACCATAACCAAGCAACAAGCCATCTCAAGAGCCCTAAGAAAGAGAAAATGTAAGGCTGGGGGCACATGCACATCCAAGACAGATATACCAACTCCTAATGTGTGCATGGAAGAGCTGCCAATACTCCAGTGATGTGTACATGTATACACTTGTACACACTGAATATAATTTACACACACACACAGAGATGAGAGTCTTCTGTGTGGTATAAGAAATTGCCTCTTCTCTCTGTTTACTAAGAAGCATTAAAAAGAATATCAATTTCCCACCACACAAGACCCTTTGCTCATGATAAACCTTTTACAGCTTGGTGGCTATTAGCAACCAGGAAGGCCACTCCTTGCAGAATATTCTTACTTCTTAATCCATGTTTTTTTACACTAAGGTAATTTCAACAAGCTCCATTACTTGTCAGAAGGACATCATAGCAAAATATGAAGCTTCCAGATGATTTCTCAAGATATTTTGATATTATGAAGCACTGCAAGGATTATGAAAAAGTGGCAAGATACAAATATGGCTCCTTTATTAATACTGGAAAGATAGAGTGTGTGCGCGTGTGTGTGCGCGTGTGTGTGCGCGCACGGCGGGGGAGAGAGACAGTGTTTGTACTGGAATCCACAGACTACAATGAGAATTGTTATTATTATACATGTAACAAACAAACCATAATTCAGCAATGTTGGTCTGCAAGTCCACTGAGAGCCTTTTGCAACCTAAGAAAGACGAAAGAATCCTGTATGACACTATGGACTGTTCTCTTCAGTAGAATGTGGACCTCTGTGTTATGGATACTGTCTGTTTAAGACAAACATCATGTGGATTAGAGATAAGAAACAGCATGAATTTAAATGAATGCTTTTGCTAAAAGACAGAGAAAGACAGTCATGTGCTTTTTGTTACTTCACATGTGCCAACTGTGGGGGCAGGTTAATCTGGGAGGAATGTTAACCACTAAAAATGAACCCCCTCTCTCTTTTTTTTTTTTAACTAAGAAGGGGTACTTTGTCCTGCAAGGGATCATGTTTTCCCAGCAGCTGCCTTTAAAAACATATCTGTCACGAAGCACACTGAACTATGTAGTGTGAAGAATGAGTACGTGAAGCTGGAGACAGAGAGAGACGATCCTGGGGTGTGAAGATGTAGCATGAGGACTGTTGCTTTCTGAAACCCCCATCTATGTAGGCTGAGAATGAAACATCATTTCAAGATGGGTTGATCAGAACAACATAACTAAGACAATTACATTTTATTTCCTCATGCAGAGTTTTGCATTCAGAATGTGGTGCTGGATTTGGCTAAGATCTTTGGTCTATATTTCAGTTATCAGATTAAAAAAAAAATCCCAAAGCTAGCTGTATGAAAATCGTTCCATTTCTGAACAAAATAGAGGTCTTCTTATAGCTCTTTATAAGTGTATCTCAGTCAAAAAGGCTCTGAAAAAAGCAACTTACTGCAAAGTCTTTTTGTGCCCATCCAGACCGCTTTTCTTCCTTATCCTCTGTCCAGCTGCATGCTTTTTAGCAGCACTGGCATGGGGAGGATGACAAAGAAAGACTAGTGAAACACAAACTTCAGTGCTGGGTTGCAGCAGTGTATCTCAAGCAAACAATGAATTAAAATTTGAGCTGTGAAAGAATGGGATTCTACTCTTTCACAGCCTGTGTGCCAACGGCAGGCAAAGAAAACAGTAGCTGACTTCAGATTCCCTTACTGAGCATGCATGAGCACAACAACACAAAGAAAAGCAGAAACAGATAAGCCTGCCTCACTAGCTTCCCCCAGAATGTAAACAAAAGCACAAGTCTGTAAGTTCAGTGGAGGGGGAAATAGAAATCGTAAGAAAACTGGAGGCTGCTGAAAGAAAAAGTTATCCCTGGGTGAATTCTGGAAGAAGATTTCAAGCGGCCTCTGGGAGGGTCAAAATGTTCCTATTTACTTAGGTAAGGCCTACCTGTCCTGGTTGTTTTGTTTCACACCTGCATACTGTTTTGAAGGAAAAAAAGTTTACCGAAACATGTTGACCTGCTCTTCTTTTCTATGGTGTACCTTTCTTTCCATATTATTTCTGGTACCAAAATTTCTGTTGAATAAGTAATGCCCACGAACACAACCACTTCATTAAATGAGGTATGCCTGCATATAGTGGCACCAGGAGTGGCAAGACAGCAAGAAGTACGGTTTCAGGTGGCGGTGGCAGGGGAATAGCAGTGACAGTCTTCCAACCTTGCCTCCTAACCCGTCTAAATATTCTTCTTTTCTGGAGTAGTGTGTGCTCCCTCAACTATCATCTTATTCTCAGGTATGATGGTGGAGGCCATCCCATTAACAAAGCTGGACTAGGAAAGGCACTATCCTGCTCACTGTTTCAGGCAGTGATGCCTTGGGCTGACCCTGAGTGGCCCTAAAACCTTACGGATACTACTGAACTGGAAATCCTTTCTAAAAGTATTATAATGTGTGGGGTGAAAAATTCATACATATGGAGATGGAGGAAAGAATGGACATTCCCATAATTTTATGTTTTTTTAAAATAAGCACAACAAAACTTAACAACCACCTATCAACTGTCTATCTTTATCTCCCAAGCATCTATGGAAGTGTGTTTAAAAACATGATAATCTGGAAGGAACTGAAGGTTGTTGGGTTGTGGGTTCTGTTTTGCTTGTTTTTAGTTCCCTCTCATCCCACATGTAGAAGCCTATCCCTCAAAGAGAACTGTGTGCCTACCGGAATTTAAAAAAAAAAGTGCTCTCCAAAATACAAATTTTCATGCTTACTGCTAATCATCTGCCCTGATGTAAAGTTAGCTGCAAATTAACTTTCACCCCATTACTTTCAGTGGGATTTACCCATGGCTAACTTTGTAACTGGACTGGGACTAACTTTCATAAATATTGAACTCTGAACTTCCAATTATCTGAAAATACAAAATCTTCTGCCAGGTATTTTCACTCCCAGTGTCTGAAGCCACCATCAAATGAGAAGTGATCAAAAAACATGGCAGGACCACAGTATTGCTAGTGTTTGCCTTCCTCCCCTCACTTATAAGAAAATAAGAGACACAACCTGTCGAGACAAAACTATAGGCAGTAGAGTCTGAGAGGGTTCAATATGGTCCTGAGCATTCCCTTTGTTCACCTGTTCAGTTTGTACAGACAGAGCAACAGGCCACTAGAGGAAGTGGAAAGTCAAAACTGGCTTCTCTGAAACCCATAAAACCATCAAGATGGGTTATGGAAGTACAAGAGGTACATTCAAAATATCCCCAAAAATCCTACAGTGCAGATAAGGGTGTGGGGAAGGGAGAAAAACTGGAATTTTATTAAGATATATCATGATCATCTGCAGTATGAACAGATCTCTCCTCAAAAAACTGTACAATTTCTGATTTTCTCCATTACTCCTGCATATAAGTGCGCTAAGTTAACTTAAGTGTTAACTTAACTCAAGACTTAAGTCTTAAGTTAAGTGAGCTAAGTTCCAGTTTGCTGGGAAAGCGGCCAGATTTAAATATGTTCTATTTCACCAAGAAGCAATTATTTAAAAGTATGCTATGGCACAGCAGGAACAAGTAAGTCGATTTAATAGAATTTTAAAATATGGAAATATTTGAATTTTTTTAAGAGTACCATTCAAGCAGAATTACTTTCAAGCAAATGTGTTCAGGATGAGAGTATCAGCTTCCTGATGCAGAGATGAGAAAATCATCAGAGAATGCAATGTTTATTTTGAGCAGTATGTTGTGTTTTTCAAAATTTATCTAATCAAATAAATATTGTTCTAAAACTGGATTGTAGGATTAACAATTTCCATAGCCTCCACATCCTTTTTGTGTATTGGTATGCCAAATACTTTGTAATAATACATGAAGTTAAAAAAATGGTGAATGTTACCAGCTTCTGATTTGTGTTCTCCAAAACTGTGATTTAGCAGGAGATGTTACGAGACATGTATTTTAGGCATTTTATTCAGAAACAGAACACATTCGTTTACAAAAGAGGAAGAATTTTTAGTACTTTAGAAATATAAAATAACGAGTATAAAGAAAGTAACACTGAAAAGTTTCTGCCTAGTTGTTAATACTGCTTGACTTTATTCAATTATACCTGATCATCATTTATAATCTATGCCTATCATGGCACCAAATGCAGATATATGAGTACTACAGTAAGCCATTGCTAAGTCACTTCCCTGTTTATACAGCACGGTTACAAAAAAACCCCTCAAATGCTAATGTCTTACTCAGGCTTTGTTTTTCAAAACATACAGCATGACCTGGTTACCATTCCTACAACAGTATCTTAGCAGACAGACAACCATCAAACCAGAGAGCAGAGGTGAGAATTATATGGGTCTCCAGCTCTTGCTAGACTATAAGTCCCAGCCACTCTGGCCAGCACAACAAATTATGAGGAATGCTAGGAGTTACAGCTCAACATTTAGAAGCCCACACACAATTTCCACCTCCTACAGAGACAGAGGAGGAAGAAAAGGAGATGTCTTCAGGCTTCATGAAGGTCTGAGTGCAGAAACTATCAAAGAAATAACACAGGAATGATCTAACAGATGCTTTTTTGTTTAAGGAATATTTGTTTAAGGTCATTTGTTAAAAGCATTTTTTAAAAAAGAAATCAAATGAAATACAAATAGAAGTAGGCAATTTGATGCCCTCCAGATGTTTTGGACTACCACCCCCAGAGGGTCATGAGTGAGGAATAAACATACATACACACACACACACACACACACACACACACATCACAGTCTGACTGTACTTAGTTTATGTAAATGTTATGATTCAGGTGATCCAATATTTGCCACTTACACTGAATGTCTTGCAAAAGATCAGACTGTACCCCTTTTACACTACTCAAAAGTCCCAAGAAACACATAGTAACTGAGGGTGTCTAGTGAGGATAGACACAGAGACAACCAAGCAGGCGTGATGTTATCCATATGGATACCACAGTCTCTCACTGGATTCAAAGTGAGCTACAATACAGTCAAGGCTGCTAAATAAGGAAGACAGATATACATACATGACAATTTTCTATTTAGGTTATAAGCCCTTCTTACTTTTCATGCTGGTTTATACATTCATGAGGTCTAAAGATTTGCACCTATACCTTTTGAGATGGAGGCATAGCCATTTTGAGTTCTGGCTGCCACTGTTTTCCAGCTAAGATGGTTGCCACTGTTTTTACATTGGAGGAACACAAATACAGTGCTGGGGGTAGACAAGGATGGAATGTGCCTTACACTGGCAATGAATGTAGAAATTCTAGTTGCTGACATGCTTTTCCCTTCAACTAGAGCCTCTGTTTCCTCAGAATTAAGGAGAGAAACCAAGATTCCAGGTATTTCTCCTTTCCTGTTCCTCTGTTTCTATTACATTTAAACAGTGTATTTCATTGCGATGTGAATCTAAGCATTGCAGGTGCATTACAATTCAGCTGCTCCTTTCTGGAACAGCCCCTGTCAGTGTCAGGTTAAAGAATTCACAGGACAATTAGGGTTGGGCTGAAAGTGTGCACTGGGATGGAGGCAGGAGGAAAGAGTAAAAAGATTGTATGCTATGATCTGGCTGTCGCTTGTTGTACACCCAGTCCTGTCAGTACTGCTGCTCAGAGTTCAGATGAATTACTAAACATCTTGCTGTCTAAAGAGGCCTTGTAGTTAAAATCTAGGCTCTAGAAACTCTGCTTCCATCTCTGCCTGAACCAGGGCAAACAATTCAACTGTTTATGCACCTCAATGGTACATAAATCATGAGTGAAGCACATGTGAGGTTACATATAGAATAAATAACATTCCAGAATCAGAAGGAGCTTAGATGAGCCAGGAAAAATTGCTTGGATCTTTATTTTCAAGATATATAGAAACAAGTACAAGCGTCACCTCAAGAGAGCTGCAATAGCCAGCAGCATTTGCTTTCTCCAGCAGAGATCCATCAGAAACTGGAGTCTTCCTCTGCAGGGAGATGCCCCAGATCAGAGTTCCCTACTGAAGGGATGCTATGGCTTTACTCTCTCTACCACCTTCATGTCTCTTAGAAAAAAAAATGGAGATAAAGGTTATTTTAGAAGAAGTTATTAACAGCAGCAGCATCAATACATGCTGAAAGTCAGTGATTTAGTTAAAAAGCACTAAACAGCCACATCACTACTCTCTGGGTAAACAAATCCACAGTACTTTCATTAAATCAAGTGTCAGCCTTCTGCTCTTGCATACAAGTCATCCCTTCTCCCTTAATGAGGTGGAGAAGGGGCAAAGCAAATCAGTAAATGATACCTGATACTCTATATTTTACTCCAGAAGACCCCATTTCTAAGAACATAGATTTCAGGCACTCAAAACTAGATGCAACGTGGGAATTCCCTAGTCCACGCTATTTTTTTCTTGTACAAAAAACTGTCCCATACTATGGTTGTTTTCCAGAAGAAAATCATTCTGTCCCCAAACTCCTACTTATTTGCACCACTGAGAAAAAACCTCCAAGTTCCAACCAATCACTGAACTCCCATGTCATGTCTTATCTAGTCTGATCATGAAGCTTCAGGCTGTCCTCAACTTTTGATCAGGGACTATAATACACAGCCCCACAGCTTGATTTTCTCCCCAGGTTTGTCATAGTTTTCCTAGAGATAAAGTTTCTTGTACTCCCCTATTCCATCACTAATTAGATCCGAATCCTATTAGCCTCATCAGCTACGGAGCACCAAGCATTCCCAGACTCTATACTAGCTCCATTCCTCCTTTGGTGAGTTAGTGCTCACTGCACATGTTGTGACAAATAGTACTACCTGTACACTACTAGGAAGACATGGACGGGGGGAGTGAAAGTGTGAGAGTCAAGAGCTCCTCAGCTTGTTATCTGCTAGGGCTCAACCAACAGCTGTCAAGCAGGCCCAACTCACAAGTTATCCTAGAACAGAGACTCCTTCAGCATAAAAAAGTCCATCCCTCTCTCTCTTTCACCCTTTGTCCCTCCCTTTGTTATAGTGTCACTCAAAAATGTTCTGCTCTTTTGTCCCTTCATGCTAGCCACCTGGCTCAGACATCTGATACCATCCCATTCTTAAGAAGAGAAGATGTAACAGAGACAGTGGTCCAAGGAGGATTTATGCACTCAAGCAGGAATAAAGCAAGGAACAAAAGGCGAGGGGCTGCCAGGGGAAATCCCTATGGATCACCGCCTGCATTTGTTCTTATTCCAGTGTGATCAAGGGTCGGTTGTGTCTGGAGTGTTCCGCTCAGATATGAAGACAGTCTGTAGGAATGCTATCCTAAACCTTAGGAGGAGATTAGTCTTAAAGAATAAGCACCTATGTCTGATTAGGCAGAAATATATTCTGTTAACTATTAAAGTGAGAAACACAGTTAAACCAGCTGAGCTCAAGGAGGATCTACTTGGAAAAACCACACAAAAAGGTAGATTTTCATTTGCTCTCCTGTAACTTGCTCATCAAAGACGTCTATAAATGTGAGTGGGTATGGAAATAAACTGGGAACACATAAAAGCTAAGAAGATAATCTTTTTTTAATATCTATCCTGTCCTTTGTTTTATATTTGTACTCTTGCCTTCCTCCCAGAAGCTAAGAATGGGATACATGAACAGCCAGACTCATTCATTTAGCTCTTGTATCTTCACAGCTACCCTCAGAAATAATGGACCAATGTCATCAACTGTGCTTTGTGGCAGAGCAGGGATTTGAACTCATGTCCAGCCTCATCTCAAGATTGCCACTACACAACACTAGCTCTCATCTTGGTAAGCTTGGTCCCGTTTAGGGGGCCAACCATACCAATCTCCAGCTTATCACAAAAATGAAGGATAAAGTGTAGTGATACTTCCTGAGTACGCAGCTAACAGTGGGAAAAATCATGAGAAGCCTAGACTGAACCAATTTAAGAGAAGACTGGAGGGACCTTTCATATCAACTCCCTTCCAGGATGCTGTTCAATTCTGTGGCAAAGCACTTATCCATTAAGGAAACCCTTATGGAAATATGGTTGTGCTCTGGGAGTAACCCAATTTTAGCAAGCACATTAATCAGGGTTCAGTTAACAAGCCCTGAGCTTAGGAATTACTCAGACTGAAATAGGAATGTCTTCACCTTACCCCACCACACAATAGATCAAGCATGTTTTAAATATCCCATTTGCAGATGACACCCTGATCAAGATTACAATGTTCTCTACCAGTTTCACCTTTTGGTTTTCACAAAACTATATTCATTTTCATCATGCTTAACTGAACTGTAATACAACAAATTCTTGACTTCCAAGCAAGCACATAAGGGATGTTTCCCTCTTCTTTGGGAGTGACTTAATGAGCAAAAGGCAAATTAAATGTGGCTCAGCTTTCAACACTCATTTCATCTAGAAGCCAGATGATCAAAGCAGAATATACAGAGAAGGTCCATATAGACTCATTGTATGATTTAAAAATTCAATAGGAAGGAACCAATGAAAAACCAAAACAAACACGTAACTATCCTTCATGAGAGCCAGCGTTGTGCAGTGGTTTGGGTGCTGGACCAGGACTCTGGGAACCCAGGATTCAAATCCCCGCTTAGCTACAGAAATCTGGATGACCCTGGGCCAGTCACACTCTCTCAGCCTCAGACAAAGGCAATGGTAAACCTCACTCTGAACAAATCTTGCCAATAAAACCCAATTATAGCTTCAATTTAGGATCACCATAAGTCAGAAATGACCTGAAGGTATGCAGCAATAACAACAGCAACAACCATAAGCCACCTATCAAAACGTGAGGTGTGCTAGGCACTCTGTTTGCTTTAGAGTGGAGGATGAAGCAAGGTATGTGAGGGCCATGCCACTGTTACACAGTTACTCTGTATTAACCATAAAAGGATTATGTAAACAAATAACTGCAACCCCCACTAACCCAGTTTTTCCTCAGTAAAGCAGGATAAGATCTGGTGACAAATTCTTTAATACTTTGGGTTGCTTGTGTGTTGTGAAAGGTATCCTAAGTTTAGGCCCATCCCAAAGGATTCTAACTAGAAATTCAGCCTTGCAGCTGCTATCAGACTACAAAGCCACAGAGCAACTCGCTCGCACGCATGTGTCCTTGGGTGGTTTGAATAGCCAGTCTGGCAAGTTACTTCCCAAAAGTTCTTGCTCTAAATGGAGGGACTGTAAATGGTAAAAATCGAACTTCCAGAGACTACATCTTTCTATTGCAGTGGTCTTCAAAGATACAGCCCTCTTGGTCTTTTTCAGCATAAAAAGATATAACGGAATCCTGTAGCACCTTTGAGACTGACTGAGAAAAAGAAGTATCCAGCACATGCTTCAATGGACTCCAGTCCACTCCATCAGATGCAGCTGCATCACTCTAGTTACTAGACATTCTATGCAAATCTTTGAGAATGTTTTCCCTCCCGTCAGCATACCCTGTTTGCAGACCAGATATTTCTATAATTCTAATCAAGCACCCTAACTTGGAAACAAGGCCCACTGAACTGAGTGGATCCTACCTGTGAGTAAATAAGCAGAAGGTTGACATACAGACATTAAGAACTCAAGGTCTCTTCTCATGAACAAAAATATTTACATCCTCAGTCGTTAAGTATTTATGTTTATTAGGATATTTACAAACCACTCTCCATCAAAAGATTTTAGGGCTATATAAGACATATTTTAAATAAATCGGTTTCAAAATTGTTCAGGGTTCTCGATGTCCTTTTCACATGTTGCTGGGATGTTGTAATCAGGACTGCAAATTTCCTGAAATCTGGGCTAGGCGCTTTCCTTATGTAATCAACTGTGTCAATGCAAATCAGAAAACTTTTTGTGTGCTGGTACTATGGTGACAGTGACCTTAGCAAAGCCCAGAGCGAAGAGAATCTCTGTCTCCTCTTGAAGGCTTAGAAGCAACTATTTAAAAAGTCCTTCATTTCCTTGTTATTGACAAAACACATAGACACACAGGGTGTCAAGCAGTCCAAGAGGACAAAGTGGATTGGTAGTAAGTTTAAAAATATGTGAGTTCCCAGCCTTTACCCTCATAACATTGTGTCCCTACATAGCTGGCAACATAACTCTAGTCATTAATATCCCCTGGCCTCCTGTTCCAATTTTCTTTCTGTTTCTAAAACCCAAGTCTATGTCAGCAACAAAATGAGACCCCCCATTTATACAAACTACATAATCTTTATGAAGACAAATGCTCTACTGTGTGACAGACAAATATTGTCTGCTGCAATTTCTTCCTTGCAAATTCAACTGGAATAGAATTAACAGGTCTTTGAAGCTGCAGTTTACTTTTGCATTCAAATGAAAACAGGAACCAAACTAGTTTGACAGGCCCCAAACCAGGGAAAATAATGAACCAGCAGAGCTACTATCTATTGTTTATGATTTGAAATATTTATATACCACTTACTAATCTAGCCAGCTTACAATACATTTAAAATGTAAGAAAACCAATAAGCATCAGGGAGGGACAAATAAAGATATAGGCTTCCTTCAGACTTGCTCACAAAGCAGAGACAGCCATGTCTTGTGAATTAATATTGGTGTTTACTCAGCCATTGCCTTCTTCCACACTGCACAATTACAGTACTCCGGTTCCACTTTAACTGCCATGGCTCCATCCTAAGGAATCCTGGGTATCAGCAGTGAAGGGAGGGGCCTCTAGTTCCCTCAGCCAGGGAACTCCTCTGGTGCCTCTGACCAAACTGCAAAATCCAGGATACCACAGGCAGTAGCAATGGCAATTAAACTGGAATCATAGCGCTGTAATAGGGTAGTATGAAACGGCCTGTTAAAAAGGGTCATATCGAGGTTTTCTGATGCAAAGAAGAACACTTATCTGTGGCCAACACAGTAAGGATGTCTACTTTCTAATATATAGACACAAGCTGTTAGCTTATCAGTAAGCTAGGCTATTTTTAAAAAATGTTTTTTAACAGATCCATCCTTCCTTCACCATTCTGTTTTGTTTCTTCATGGGCAATGGAGAAAGTGATCCATTCTTCCTGTCAGCCTATTCACTCACCTTGCACAGAATTTCACATACTTTATCACTGATAGTAAAGATGTGAGCCATTAAATATCAGCTTATACTATACAGTATCTATATTTCACAGCTTAAGTCACCTGGAAATTATAAACATCTCCTAAAGTAAAAACTCTGCTCTTTAACTAGCGGATTGCAGAAGTCCTCGTCTTCTTTCCTCTAAAGTCCACTTCCAAGTCTCCTATTTTATGTCACACCATTTCCTTACATTAAAAAAAAGAAAGAAAAAAACCCACTATTATTACATACTGGTATTATCTGTATGTTGCATTAGAATCTTCTAAGAGTCTGGGTCAGACCAAACACAAGCCCAGCAGAGCCCAAATCTGGCACAAGAAGCAAAACTGCTTGATTTACTAATATAAAACTTTATTTATTTATCTCAGTCTTTGGCAATTTCAGAGCAGTTTTAAGGAGCATTTTGAGCAGAGTGACACCCTACCTTGATCAGTGATAATTTCTATCACTCACAAACTGTTCTGGTCCTCATTTATACACTGCTTGTCATTATGCTTCCAGCAAAGAGCATCATAGGTAAATTGTAAAAAAGTATCTGTAGATCTGTTGCATATTAGTGAACCTACTAGAAAAAAATAAATAGTTCTCTCACTGTATTCATGAACTGTATACATGATTCATATACATTATTTGTACACTCATCAAGACATTGTTAATCTGTTTCAGTGGCTCTCACAAGCTTTACATCCTTCTAAAATGAAAGGAATGCTCTCTCCTTCCCTTTTTTTTTTTTTTTGGTTTTCCACTTATAAGATGAAGTAGTCAAAACTGAACACAAAATTCAAGGTGCAAATGTACCTATAATTTATTTTGGTAACAGACATTGCTACACAGCCATATTCACACCTTCAAGTTACTTATGCTAGCATTTGGCCCTACAGCCAGTGATAACAAAAGGAACCTAGGCTTAAAGAAGGCTGTCGCCTGGTAGCTCCTACAACAGACACCACACATGCCCAAAGATCACAAGGGATGCTCTGCAATCTGGAGCACTGCAAGTTTACAGAAACCGTGGATTGGTTTGATTATTTAAAACTTCTTCAGTGAATCTGAACAGAATGTATAATCCCCCAGGTTTCAAGTGATTGTTTATATAAGAAGATTTTAAATATATGTATTTTTAAAGCAGTGCTGTGACACACACAATTGCCATGATCATGAAACTAGTACCTGGGAAGATTTTTATACATTTTGGACTTGTTGTCTGTTCTGTGCCCTTTTGAAGGCCTGGAGAACAGGAAACAGGGCACAGACTACTATAAAAAGATATACTGTGATCCAGAATAAAACACACTGCAAAGATGAACAGTCTGTTGATGGTATGAGCTGGGGGGAGAAGAGGACAAAATTTCTGTTAACTGTGAAATGCTTTCTCTATGGCTGAGTAGTCTCTCCTGCTCTTAACCTCTCAAAACTGTTTCTATGGTGGCTATGTTTACAAAGACCCAGGCAATACAGAGTCCAGCAGTCTGCCAGGGACTTAATTCTAAAGAGGCTCCATGATACAAGAAAGAGGGAATCTAATGACATGGAGGTAGGTCAGTGGTTCTCAACCTGTGGGTCCCCAGATGTTCGTGGACTTCAGCTCCCAGAAGCCCTGAGCATTGACCATAGTGGCTGGGGCTTCTGGGAGCTGAAGTCCACGAACATCTGGGGACCCACAGGTTGAGAACCACTGAGGTAGGTGGTACAGAAACAATCAAGAGGAAGAATGAAGCATTCTTTAAAATTATCCTTCTAGTTTTTCTGTCAGATATTACCTTCCAGAGACAGAATAAGGATCAAAAACTATTCTGCTGTGCAACTGTCTTCATCACATTCTCTATCCTGTAAAAGTCTTCTGTCTACTGTATTTAACTATGCAGCGCAGTATTTTCCAAACTGACACCCTCTGAAAGTATATTACTACAGCTCCCATTTTCCACAGCAAGAACAGCCATGAAATTAGGTTGGGGAAGGTTGATGATACATATTGTCAAATATGTAAGAACTGAATTGAACCAGTTAGTCCAGGCCTGATGAACCAGTTACCAAACCTTTAACCTGCTTGAACCACAACACCTTCTATTTTGGATTAATGTTAGCTGAAGAAGTTAAAATGGCTTGGCGGATACCACGAAATGTTTTCTTTTTCTAACACAGTGAATCCATTGATAGCGTTCTGCACTCTGGCCTTCTAAATCTCTGTAGAAAAACATAATGCAATTCTCTACATATTTGGCTGGAACTAAGTCCACATGTATTCAGTGGGGCTCACTTCCAGTGCAAATGCACAGGATTCAGATGACCTTGACCCATACACTAGGAGACAACCCAGAATAGAAGTGCTAATATTTGGGAACAAAGCTACAATCAGAGGCACACAACTCCAAAGCTTATTTAATTTAATGGAATGTACATCTGAATATAGCTGTTTTCCAGAGCAGAGATTCCACTACGTATTTATGCAGAACTCATTGCTAACAGAACTTGATTTGTGCTGGGACCTCACAAAATAGTCTTGTTTTCTACAAAACATTCTAACTGCAATGCACAGCTATGTGAAAACACAGTAGTCGAGGCAGAATTCCATTATCCGCTTAACCAAAATCTCATTTTTGACAGAACTTCTCACTGTAGCTGTGTAGCAGTGTAAACTATACAGAAAACCTTATACAATACTATATAGCATAAGCTCATGCCTGGAAACTCTCTGAGAAGCTTGAATGAACAGCATCTACAGTAAGATATCCCTGGCCCCTCTGCATTTTCAGAGCCACTTTGGTGCAAAACCACCAGACCCTACTTGTTAAGAGTCCACTTGCCTGTGGAAAATAACATTGCAATTTTTCTCTGCCATACAATCAGATATTACAAGGCAATATCTGAATCCTATGACAGAATAAACTTGGCAGTTGGAAAGGGCAAATAGGAATTCAGTAAGAAAAAACACCAAGACTTAAGAAAACAAACAACATATGGTGACAAACTGAACAGCAAATCATGGCTTACAATATTTGTTCATCATGAACTTGCTTCACCACCTCCACAGAAGTGTCCTTAAAAAGACAAAACAATCCTCAAACTGCATCCATATCATTCCCCCCACCTGGTACTAAGGAGTAAGCCTTAAGCAACATAGTCACAATCCCACCAATTCCGAAACAATTATCATGAACTTTTAATTCCTCCAACCCCTCTGGCAAGCCAGAAGGTAGGAACCAGGTACACTTGTTTGGGAGTCAGTCCCTTCATTTTCGGCGGGGGGCCATTTCCAAGTGAAGAAAGTGCATGCCAGACGCAGCACCCCGCCACACGGGTTACTCTCAGTCAGCACCAATCACAACTTTTCTTGCCCCCCCTGCAAAAACACCAATTAAACTTTGCAAAGCTTCGCTTCTTTTGCGTGTCAAGCCCGATTTTTCTCCCCTGATGCGGATTTTAAGGCGCCCGAAGCCTCCCAGGGCAGGAAAGCCAGCATCGTGCCCCCGCGACACATACCGGGGAGGGAGGCAGGACCCCCTCCTGCTCCTCACTTTTCTCTCCCCGCCCCACCTGCCCCCTCCGCGCCCGAGGCATCCTCCGCCCCAGCCCTCCGGTTCCGGGTTTCCACGCCAGCCCCCCGGCCCAGGCCTTATCGCCCCGAATCGGCCCAAGTGGGCTCCAACTTTTCCCGGAGGGACGGAGGGAGGGAGGGAGGGAGGGAGAGAGGGGGCTCCTCCTCGGCGCCGCTTGGCCCTTCCCCTCGGCGGCGGCGGCGGCGGCGGCGGCGGGTGCAGGGAAGGCGAGGCGCCCGGGAAGACAAAGCCCTCCGGAGGGGAAGTCCGGGGATTTCGGACAGGCCTGCGAGGAGTCGGAGCCCGCGCCCTCCCGGCCCCCGAGCGCCGAGCCGCCCGCTGGGGAAGGGAGGGGAGGGGAAGGGAGGGGAGGGGAGGGACGGAGGCGCGGGGACCCTCCCCACCGCATCCCCTCGACGGGGGGACGGAAGGGGGTCGGGGCGGCGGATTTGCCCCCCGTCTTTTTCGGGGAGGGGGAGCCGTAGTTTGCAAGGAGGCCTCGCCAGGGGAGTCGCAGAGAGGCGTCACTCGTACCTCCCTCCTCCTCTCTCGTTACTCCCTACAGCACACTGCCCAGCCCCCGGGGGCCGCAGTGTGGGGTGATAGCTGAGACGGGGGGGTAGGACGAGGGGGAGGGGGAGAGCAAAAGGGGGGCCCTCCCAACTGGGAAAATGGGCGCAGGGCAAGAACAGCTGCTCTTTTAGGGATGCTCTTTCTCCTCCCCCATCACCCCGCTCGAAGGGGCAGGCAGGTTTGGGGGGCTGCTTGAAGGGGGGAGGAAAGTTTAAACGTCCAAGCTCAACGGGGGAGGGGGCCTGCATTTGGGGGAGGGCGGCCGGGGAGCGGGGCTCGGACCGCAAGGGGGGCGGGCGGGCGGGCGGGCGTGGAGCCCGTGGCTCTCTTGAAAGGGGGGCGCTGGCTCTCACCTGTGCAAAGGAAGGGGGGAGGGAAGATCCCGCTTAATGGAGGGGCTCCGCTCCCCTAGCCCTCCAAGCAGCACTAGCAGCAGCCATTCATTGTCAGCCTAGGCAGGCTCAGCAGAGAGCCGAGCGACTGGATGCGGCGAGCCTCCGAGCAGCCCGGGTAATGCAATGCATAAGAGGAGCCAAGCCAGAGCCAAGCCAGGCCTCCATCGCCGGGCTCCCACAGGCCTGGCTAGCGGAGCTCCGAGTCAGCCGCCGCCGCCGCCGCCCCCCCTCCCCTCCCCTCCCCTCCCCGCACCCACTGCTCCGTCCCTTCCTTGCCACTGCGAAATACTCGCTTCTGAACTTGCCAGCCAGCCCGACTTTGTTCTCTGAGTTGGAAACAAGTTTCCGCCCCCGGGGGAAGGGAGGAGGCGAAGAGAAGCTGAGGATAGTCCCCGGGGAAATAAATCTCCGCAATGAAAAAACTCCACTAATGTGGAGATGCCGGACAGGATTTCTCCTAATGATTAAAAGGACAGAGTGAGTTTCACATCGTATGTAAAACCTCCGCCTCCCCGTGCTTTAACCCGGGGGGGGGTTAACCCGGGGGGGCGCCACTGACCAGCATTAATTCTCAGGCAAAATGGGCATGGCCACATGAGTCACGTAGGGACTTCTCATAAATCCGGCACCCAGTAACTCTGTTTAATCTGAAGGAAATAAAGTCAGGGTTTTAGAAATTCCCGATCTACAAGAGTTGTAATTAAATGGTTAAAGCCAGAAAGTGATACATTTTGGGCTCTGGGCTTAGTAAGAGGAACGAAATGTGCAGTGCACTTGGCAAACCCAGTGCCCTGCTCTGCACGGGGTATTATATCACTGTGAACTACCAGGCCCACAAAGCTTGGACTGGCCAAGTTCAGTTCAGAGATGCTGGCAAGCTAATATCCCAAGCCTGGTCTGTTTTCTTCCCAGTAAAACCTATTGATCTCAGTGGACAGTCATTCCAAGTGAGAAGATAAAGAACTGGAATACTTGCTAGGCAAAGACTGAAAAGCCATTGTGCACCTTTTTCTGACATCAACCCTGATGTATATAAGGTTTTAGTGCATAGTAGAAATATCTCTCCCCCATTTTTAGGATACACTTTCAAAATAAACGCAGTTCTAAGACTGAACCAGTTGTATACATTACTCATGACCTGTTCTCAGCTCTATTGACAAACACTGACATAGCCAATAGAGCTGATGTTGCAGCTAGTGTTGCATTTTGCCATTCCTTTGTTCTCACTCCCAACTGAAATTAACCCTAGTTGTTCCCATTCAACCCACCTTATACTTTCCGCTTCCTTTCTCTCCTTTTTCTAAATGTAGCTTTTA
Organism: Iguana delicatissima; assembly: GCA_948472985.1. Classification (NCBI taxonomy): domain Eukaryota; kingdom Metazoa; phylum Chordata; class Lepidosauria; order Squamata; family Iguanidae; genus Iguana; species Iguana delicatissima. Next base: position 211,833 of record CAOKZL010002471.1, on the reverse strand, counting down.
GGTTTCTTCTTTTAGGTACAGTATAGGTTTCAGCTGGGAGTGAGAACAAAGGAATGGCAAAATGCAACACTAGTTTCTTATACTGTACATTTAGAGACTGTGCACTGTCTGAGAGTCTTATTATATATATTGCAAACCTGTAGCCAACATGGCAGAGCTGGACACTTAACGGGTGTCACTGTCAGAGTCTGTGATATTGTCACTAAAGCTGCCAACAATGCTAGGACTAATTCTGTGCTTTTACCTGCAGCTTGATCAGCAGAACTTTCACAGAATGAAGTGAACATTGTCACCTTCCAAGTGCTTGAAGATTACACTGTCACTGACAGACAAACACAGATCAAAAACAGCTGACAACTCAACAACAATTGATATGGCTGTCTTGAATATGGGAAACTCAAGAGTTTTCTTTGGGAAATTACTGTTTCTTAATGAAACAAGGCTGGGGAATCCTTAGCCTTCCAGATGTTGCTAGATTCCAGTCGCCATAAGCCTTGCCAACCTTTCAATGAAAGCTTGATGGGAATCAACCTCATCAACCTCTGGAAGGTTAAAGGTTTCCACCCTGCAGTATAGCTCACCTCATACTCTGTAGAATTGTTCTGGGATTAACACACTGCTTTCGCTTTACAGAGAACTTATAAAATACAAAATATAAATGTGATAAAATTTACTCAGTGCAATATAGCAAGTGAACAGATGCAAGGGAATTTTGGCAGGCACAGCTTTTCTTATCAGTTTTGAGAAGCGTATCTGCAAACATTTAATCTCCTAGAAATGTACAGATGTCTTATCTTGTAGCTGTTCATTGCAACAAAACAGTAAACACCTAGCCACAAATAAAACAATAAATTTAACAGTATTTATTTCATGCAACTAATACAATTTATCATTACACTGGCTTTAATATGTTTGTACAGTCCTAATATAAATATTGCTTTCCCATATGAGAACAAAATTCCATGTAACCAGTAACCAAACACATCTCTGATTGAAAAACTGTTCACAAGCAGATAAAACTTCTAGAGCCGCATCTAGAGGTGTTTGTAGAGACTGGCCCAAAGTCACCCACTGTATTCAATTACTTAGTTGTTACATAATATTAGCCTTAATCTGTCCACAGGGAAAATCATATTTATTTGACTTTTTGCATTTAAGCTGCATCACTGTATTCTCATACTAGAGAATGCCTAATATTTCAGTGTCAGTCTGCCATTAAAGCAGCAAGATCAGGCAAAAGAAAGATGGCAGCTCAAGTTACCAAGGAAGCCTTTCAGCCTGGTTTAGAAAAGGGAGTTTCTGCAGCTGCTGCTCATTTTATCCATCCATAACAAGGTGTACTTGCCTAACTACAACTTTTTTTTACAGCTATTAGAACTGAAATCCAATGAATACTTACTTCAGAATAAGTCCTATTGTATGGAATAAGATGTACATCAGAATAAACATATATAGGATATGTTTTTAAAGGTAGCCATGCCCTTTGCATATCAAGATTCTCATTGATCTATTTTGTGCTATCTTTATAACCTGACTTCAGCATTACCAGAAATGTGTCAGATACAAAGTTAATATTAGAAGTCTTCTCAAGGTATGGGACCATACTCTTGGAAGTAGCTACTTTAGTTAACATTGCATTGCAAAGTGCTTTTCTTCAGTGTGTAGTTCTTAAATAAAGAGGCGAACCAAGCCTAAGTGTAATTTCTTGTGGCCTGATACAAAACTGTTACATGGTCCCTACCTTGATCCATTGGTTTAGGAGCAAAAGAGGAAAGCAGGTTGGTGAGCAGTAGAGGAGGATTAGAAGGTGGTAGTGACTATATATGCTTCCTGAAATAAAGGTGGTGTGTTTATGTATATGTGTGGGTAGGTGTGGAGAGCTGCATGTTAGTGGTGTGGAATACTGCAGAGATAGGAAAGATAGCAGAGAAGGGTTTATTATGAATCTGATTAATTGCTAATAAACTAAAAAAAATCTAAAGCATTTGCAGTTAGATTAGAAAAACATAACTATTATGTTTATGTTAAATTACCATTTGAATTCAAGGTAAACACCTGCACTAAAAGACTTAGAATCATGAAGGTGAAAAATAGCATTAATTATTTTACTCCCTTAGCCATCCTTGTGTTGTTCTTTAGATGAAAGAAAGAAATGTATGAATTTTTGACAACACCATTCCACCCACCAAAATCACTTCTCTTCTTTTTCCTTTTCCCCTGCCTTATAATTTCATCTCCTTACTCCCTTCTTTTCTTTGGGTTGCTGATCCCAGGTGGATTTCAGCAAAGTCCTAGGGATAAGAATATCAAAATTCAGTTTCCTGGGACAGATGAGGAACCACTGTGCAGCATATGGTGTAGACCACAGTAGGGGTGCCTGGATCAGTCTCTTCCAGAAGGCCTTTATTAATCTGGATTAGAATATTTTCACCTTGGAATTAACTAAAACATCATATTAAAGTTCTAATCATTAACAAAAATAAGTGGTTTGGCACTTGGGATCTAAACCACAGAATTCCTAGCCTTGATGGGCTAGCAAAAAGAAGTGTTTTTTGGGGGGGGGGGGAATCCAGGGAATTAATATATGAAGAATCTGATGAGATATGTCAAGTTTACTAGCTCTTTAGGACTGTTTTCTGAATAATTTAACTCTGGAATTAATCTAATTTGTCCCCCAGAACTGTTTTTTTTAAAGATGCATGTAGGGGTTAACACTGGAAAGCAAGTCATGATTAATGTTGACTAGCTGCAGATATTTTTTAAAACACAGTGACAATACAATGCATTACAAAAGAATCAGCATCTAAGGTGGTAACAATCTGAGTACTATGGAAGTAAAAGCAAATTATAATAATTCTTCTTCTGTGGGGGCACAACTACATAGAGGGCTTGGTGGCCCAATTTTGCCTCATAATTTAAGGGGATGCTTAGCCCTCCCAGTCTAGTCTGGGGGCACAAGCCTCCTTTCATTCCTGTTTTGAGGTCCATGAAGTTAATGCTAAAATTCAAACTTGAGTTTAAAAGTATATTTTATAAATTTGCCCCTTTACATTAGAAATGTTCCAACTTCATTGTATTGTTTTAGTTATATGCCACCATTTCCCTAATGGCTTACCTCAGTGGCTTAATTGACTTTAACTAGTTAATTCCTTTGTCTAGAGTGGTCCTTATACTGTTTATGGCAAATGATTCTGCTGTGGGAAATGAAGGTGATTTTGCTATTTTAGAGAGGAAAAATAGAATACTTTATTTGAAGGCGGCAGGGTGCATTATGTTTTATTGGAGCAGAATGTTTGAGGTTTAGAGGATTGTGTCTTCTACTCTTGCCAGTTTTCTTCTTAAAAAATAGGGGGGGGGGTGTTTGGGGTAAGTAGTAAATTCTGTGTTTACCCATAGTCTATCACAACTTTTTTTTTTTAACCCTCCTGCACACTGTCCAACAGTCTGGAATTGAGTGGGCAGTCCTCATTAATCCTGTATCCCACCTTTTTGGTTGCTCTTAAAATCTCCTAGTTCACCTTTCCTCCCCCTGAGTTCTTCACTTTGTCCTCAAGTTACTTGCAATCTGAGTTCAAAGTGCAAAAGTAGTTAGCAATCAACTCAGCGGGAGAAGAGTCTTGGGCCATTTCTGCACTACACTGTTATAGTGCTATTACTCCACTTTCAACATCCTATGGAATCCTGGGATTTGCAGTTTAGGGAGGGGCATTTAGAGTTCTCAGTCAGAGAGCTCTTGGGCCTCAGTAAACTACAAACCCCCAAATTCCACAGGACGCGGAAAGTGGAATAATAGCACTAGAACAGTGCTCCTTGCCTTTCCCAGTTGGCTCAGGCAGGAGCAAACGGCTGTAGTCTCTCCTAGGCTGTGTGTTCTTCATCACTTATAACTTTTGCCATCTTGATCACTCTCTGATGATGTTTGGCTAGGTATGTCCCAGTTTTCATCTTTAATTTTCTTAAAAATCCCCATTTGGCCCTCAGAGTTGTGTGCCATCGCTTTGCAGGTTTAAAGACATCCCATGGAGTTCAAGGAGACTTCTGAAGAAGGGTGCACTCCTGGAACACTTCCTTGGGAAGAAGCATCACGGTGCTTGATTCGGCTTACCTTTGAGTAGACCTATACTGGCGCGTACTGTGAGTACCTCTTATCTTACCAAAGGGGGGAGGAGCGAACGCTGTTTGCTGGCAAGCAGTTCAGGTATCTGATACCGTCACCCCTCTGGAGTCTTAATCTTCAACTATGATTTATTACAGTCGGTTATGGGAACAAAACGATAGCCTGTAGATGTTGGACTGAGCACACACATCCGCATTCTGAAAGAGGTCATCCCAAAATGGATCACAGCCAGCGAATTGAAACATCTCCAGCTTTTCCAACTGCGTTCGGAAATTTGGAGCGGTAGTCTCCCTTTTTGACTCTATGGCAGCGCCGTCCGCTGCCTTAGTTCTATTGGTTGGAGGCGTATCAGCTGACCGTTTCCCAGCGTCGCTCAATATGGCGGCGTAACCTGTGCAGAAAATGTGGCAAGTAGCATTGGTTGGTACAGTTGTTCTGTTTCCCGCAGGGACATCTTCTCGGTGGTGAAAAAAACAGTTTGGCTGTGGTCAGGTCGAGGAGAAAATGATCTTCTTTCAGCGATTGGTTTCTTTTCTCGTTCTGAAAAGTGACTTCATAATTTAATTCAGAATTATTTGGTCATTGCGTTAGAATCACGTGTATATATTCTTACTTTCTTAATTCTGTACTATCCCAATTGTCGTGCCAGTTTAGCTTCGTTTCTGATTCCGTAGGCTAGGAGAAGGATGGTGAGTAAACTGAATCTGACGCTTGTGTTTCTTCTTTCCCCCGACGATGCAGGAAGCTCGGTCAGAGGCTTAAAGTTGTGGCCGTGGGTGCAGAATAAGGAACATAATGGTCGCTTGCAGGCCACGAGCATCAGAGATTTTCAGTTAAGTATCAAGCATGTTAAATGATTGTGAAGAAAGGGAATCAAGGTCCACTAATTCAAGCCTTGCTCTCTGTCTGTTAAAGGTTATCAGGTTTTCCTTTGTTCAAATGAAATCAAGGGTTTTTTTGAGGGAAGTTTTTTTAATGGAGACAGAAAGTCTTAAGAGAGTTATGAGAGCTTCCTTTCATGTTCTCTTGGTAAATATTAAGCATTAGCACTTTAATGCCAAGTAGTAGTATTTTTTTCAGCACTAATTAGGAAATGTTTTATGGAAAATCACTCTGAAATAATTTTGTTGTTGTGTGCCTTCAAGTCATTTCTGACTTATGGCAGCCCTGACAAAGGAATTGGTAAACTACCTCTGAGTATTCCTTTCTTAAGAAAACACTAAGAAATTTATGGGGTTGCCATAAGTCAACAGGCAACTAGAAGCCACATACACACACACACAAACACAAACCTATCATGGGGTTTTCTTGGCAAGATTTGTTCAGAGGAGTTTTGCCACTTCCTCCCTCAGAGACTGTGACTTTTCCAGGGTCACCAATGAGTTTCCATGGCTGAGTGGGGATTCAAACTCCAGAGTCATAGCCTAGCACCCAAACCACTATAGTGTGCTGGCTCTGGACATTTTACTTTGCAGGGCAAAGACAAAAGAATAAATATGTGATTGTGTGTCTGGAGAAATATCCTTTAAAAAGACACACTTCCTCTTCACAGATAAAATTGGTGATAGATTGTGCCTTATTCACTCTTTCTTCCTCTTCATTCATACACAACAGCGTGTGATACCTTGGTCTTGCAAGGTGCCCCTTATGCACAGAGCAGGATTGCTTGTGTATCAATGGCTGGACTTGTAGGCTGTTTGCAATAGAAATAGCTTTTCTTCTATTTTCAGAATATAGTTGAGAAATCTGAGCTGATGACCAGCAAGTCTTTTTTGTGGATTTGGCATTTGAAATGCATTTTGGCTCCATATAGAAGTATAGTGACACTGCAGCTTCAGAAGAGTTGTAATCTCTTGCCAGCAACTGCTCTTCAGGTCAGAAGTCATTCTGTTGTCAAAGGCATGGAGGGTCAACAAATGCAAGATATGGATATGGATAGCTCTGACCCGAAGCAAAATGTGGCTCAGTCACCTAAACCAGACACCAGTGGTGGCTGTGAGCCTGTGAAAAACGGCAAAACTCTCATCACAGAAGGGAAGGCAAGAATAATTTTCCCAAGTGCCAATGAAGTCTTCTACAACCCTGTTCAAGAGTTCAACAGAGACCTTACGTAAGTAAGAAAGAGTAGAAATTTTGTAGATGAACTGTTGGAATCTGTACATGAATGATGGTCTGTTTGTTTGTTTGTTTTTTAAAGAAAAAGGAAGAGATTTCTGCCTTGGAGTTGTTGAATGCAATGTAGCTTTGGAATTTGATTTATAGTGAACAAGAGAGTACTTGTGGCTATTTTACAGCCATTAATCCCTTTTTGAATGGAAGCTTGCTTAGTTTCTTGATGAGATACTTCCTGCGCTGGAAGTTGACTAACTTTCTTCATGTTTGGAAAGGTTGTGGGGTGGAGATCTTTTGGTAGTCAAGAATACATGTAGATGATATATATGTCCTGGGTATACAACTCCTTGTCCCATTGGAATCCCCCTCAGTTGCGAAATGTTGGGTACACTTGTCACTAAAAGGAACCCCTGTCTCAGCAGTCCCAAGAGTCTTGTGTCTTCAGCACCCTCCTTTCAATCCCAGAAAGATCATTGAGGGAATGGGTTTATCTTCCCAGAATGTGTGTCAAATTGGGTGCACCCTGGTTTCTACTGACTTCAAGAGCCTTTTTGCAATGGATATGGGCTGGAACCAGTGTATTGATGAAAATATTAATGGAAATGGGACAAGGTATGAGCCCTTGAAACTCGGTTCCTTTTCTCCTTTAGTTCCTGTTGACAGTGGAAGGAATTGCCCTTATTTGCTTCCAAAGCCATCCTGTTATCTATAGTAACTCCAGAGACCTGGTGGATCAGAAGATACTTACTGAAGGAAATATTTACCTTTGGTTAATCTTAAAGGATGACTTATATGAAGTGTTTTTCATGTGATTTGTTAACCCTGACACAGTGTAACACAGAGCTGAGCAAGGGATGGCTCTTCAGATGTTGTGCAACTTCTGTAAGGCTTCACTGTTGGCTATGCTGGCTTGTGCTGATGGCAGTTGTGGTCCAAAGCATCTGGAGTGCCACAGTTGCTCAGTCCTTGTGTAACACTCTAGAACTGAAGCTAAACATCTATTAATATAGGCCCAATCAATATGGGGAAAGGGAGACTGATTTAGTAAATATGTTTTTGACTAAATGGTTTATTGTATGTAGAGTCGAGGGCTTTCACAGCCGGAATCCATAGGTTGTTGAGGGTTTCCAGGCTTTGAGACCATGTTCTCTTAATCTTTTCTCCTGACATTTCGCCTGCATCTGTGGCTGGCATCTTCAGAGGATCTAGTGGCATGGAAGTGAGACAGAGTATATATATTTGTGTAGTCCCCAGGTGGGAGGGAGCAATTTGCATGTGTTACAGTTTGGCCTGTGCAATGACCTATTGTTAAATGGGATATCCCTCAGGGTGTATTGTTAGTCAGGGGATATGCATAACAGTGCATTAAGTACATCAGCAACCCATTGTATTGTTCCCTGTAGAGGGACCTCCAGAGTCTGGGTGGTGTTCATTGGCATATTTTTGAGTCTTGATTTTAGTGTTCTTCAGTACTGGTAGCCAAATCTTGTTTACTTTCCGAGTTTCTTCTGACAACTACTATGTCAGACTATACAGAGAGGTCATTGAAATCCATAAACACATGGACAATTGCAACAGGAAAGAAGAAACTCAGAAAGTAAACAAGATTTGGCTACCAGTACTGAAGAACACTAAAATCAAGGCTCAAAAATATGCCAGTGAACACCACCCAGACTCTGGAGGTCCCTCTACAGGGAACAATACAGTGGGTTGCTAATGTACTTAATGCACTGTTGTGCATATCCCCTGGCTAACAATACACCCTGGGGATATCCCATTTAACAATAGGTCATTGCACAGGCCAACTGTAACACATGCAAATTGCTCCCTCTCACCTGGGAACTATATAAGTATATAAACTCTGTCTGACTTCCATGCCACCAGATCCTCTGAAGATGCTAGCTACAGATGCAGGTGAAACATCAGGAGAAAATACTAATAGAACATGGCCTCAAAGCCTGGAAAACCCACAACAACCTATGGTTTATTGCATGTCTGGTTTACCTTCTTGACCTCAGGAAATTGGGTAAGTACAGTTAACTGGGAAACTGAGAAAGTCAATTATTTTAGAATTAAACTGAGAATGATGAGCTGGCCTCCTGAACAATTAAGATAATATTTATGCCATCATTTATCAGTGATTAATGGTGGCATAACCAGAACCTTATCTGCTTTGTAAATCTACCATTAATCCATGGGCATTATGGTGTCCTTTTTAAAGCCTGAGATTAACTAGTCAGTTAATTTATTAATTTAATTTACTAGTTTTTAAAAATGATTTCACCTAGCTTTCTAAATCCCCAGTTAATGCTAAAGTTAAAATAGAGTTTAGTGAATAATATTGTTAGAGTTCATTAGAATGAACTCTGCCACTTTAAATGAAACAAGGGCACCTACTGCTTCTGAGGAAGAAGCATTAGAATTTGAGGAAGCAGATCACACAGCTGTGTTAGGCAGTCTAATCTGTGTGATTTCTTTGGGAAGGGGGAAGGGAAGGGGGAGGGCTTCATGGAGCAGAAGAACTGAGTTCCAGTAAGAAGGAAAAATAGAAAAGAAGAAAATTACTTCTTGGAATGGAATGTGGGTGGGGTGTGGAAAGTGATTTGTTTGCTTAGCAGAAGACCAAGGCTTTCAAGTAGCCAGGGCACTTTCAAAATGTCAGGCTATCGGACCTGAATGGAAGAAAGGCGTTTGCAATTTTTCAGGAGAGGTGAGGATGCATTATGGCTCTCTTCATTAACCCCTTCTCTGGTACTGATTATATTCTAGACTAGTTTCTATTTTATATTATTGTATAATATACATTTATTATATAATATTGTTTGGGATAAGCTGTACTGAACTCCTTTGCCATTCTTTAGCATATTATTCACACAGTACTAACCTCTTCAATAGTTAAGTAAAATGTTTTCCTTGAACATCTTCCCCCATTTAGTTCGCTTCTAGATTCTCCCTCTCTTTTTGTTTTTAGCCTGCCTTTCTCATTCTGCTTTTTGCCCACAACTTTTCAGTGGGTCTGGCTGGACATTTTGAGAGGTTGGAGTTCAAGCAAAAACATAAAAGCAACTTCATGTTCTACTGCCTCTCTTTATGTCTTCATAAAAATCTATTTAGAAATAAGTTTTCTGAGTATGTTTTAATTTCAGTTAAAGTGAGACTTACTCCCAGATCCGCTTCTAATAAGCCCATTTTTCTGAGATGATGCAACAGAGAAATTCTTAAGACTGTAGCATATATTATTTCCCTTATACAATTCACCCTGTTATGGTTTTTAAAGCCCAGATTCAGTCATTCAAAATAAATGAATACCGACATTGTTTATTTAATTAACTTCACAGTACAAGGTTAAAATATTTAAATGAGTAAATAATAAAATAAGATGATGTGGAGAGTAATAGAGTTATTACATAGTGTCTCTTCTGATATAGATATGCCACAAATTAAATTTGGGATTCTTGACTCCTGCATGCAAAATATGGGCCTTGCCAACTGTTACCCTGTGACTTGGGGGTCCCGGGAGGGACACCCAAATAACCACAACAAACACAACAAGATGGGGAAATTCGCTGGAGCACTCTCTTGGCTAACGAGAGGCAGGGTAACTTAGCGGAAATCTTTTACCCAATGTATACAGCGTCGTGTCAGTGAGCACTCAGGCAGTTCAAACTAACAACAATATTTATTAAACAATTATTAAGAAAAACACAGCCTCACTACTAAATAAGAAATGGAAAAGAGAGCTTGGGGGAAATGAGTAATACGCCACCTTTCTCGTTGTCCTGAAACAACGAAAGCCAATTGGAGAGAAGGAAACCTGGCATGACGGCCGAAGGGAGCTCGCAGAAGAAGCGGCGGCAAGGCGGGATGGAAGTTTAGCGAAGTCCGAGTGTTCCAAGGAGCTCTCGGAGCCAGGGGCTTTTATTGGGGGAGAAATGACCGTGGGCTAGCCTGGTCTTGGGTGAAAACAGTGAGTTTTGGGTTGGAGACAATGTCTCTAAAAGGTCAGAATTTACATGATTGAGTTATAGTCCGAATTGGCAATAGTATGGCCAGTATGTAGATGCAGCTAGCTTGGCAATTTAAGCACTCAGCTCGCCAGGGTGCCCTCTCGGGGCAGAGGTCTCTTTGTTTTAATAATGACGGTGTTTGTTTTGCGAGGTCCTCTAAAGCAGATCTGGCAGTTTCTGGCTTGCCTTGGTGTAAACAAATGTGACTCAGCAGGTAATAGCCATGCCTAGCTTCGTGCTTGTTCGGTGGCCTCACAAACACTTGGCTGGTGGCAGAGCAGGGCTTAATGATGATATCAAAATGATATCTAGAGGTTACCAAAGGCCAGGCCAGTTCATGGTGGTAACAACCCCCCCCCCGAAAATGGACAATTTGACACAAATTGGTCATTTTCCAATTAAATATTTCAAATGAATTTTAGAGCTGAATAATGGACTTGGATTCCGGAGTCGTATCACAGCAAGGGATTTTGCAACATTTCTAACTAGTAAAAGCAGTCCCTAATAACTAACAACATCCTAACCCTAGCTACATATACAGAGATGCAAAAAAGGTACAATTGCAATACCAAAATGCAATGGATGGTAAATAATGAGCAATAAGAATGCGGGCAATACAATGAACAATTTTGCACAAGAATGTAAACAATGAGCAGTACGAACTGAAACAAGCAGAGAACTGGGGGCACTTCCCAACATAATCCAATGAAGAGCGAATGTGGGCAAATACCAAAACAATCCAAAATATGCTGTCACGCAGGCAAGGCGTGAGCGAGTTAGTCCAATGACGAACACTGCGGACATTTTTGACTGCCCGAAGCAGAGAAAAGCGGACAGGTCCAATGAATAATCCAATAATGAGGGCAGTCATGCAATTAGTTAGTCCAAGCGGGCATATTAAATGGGCAATCTGATTCCAACACCACGGAATGCGGGCAGTTCAATAGTCTAATGCGGGCAAAATCAATTGGCAATGCGGGCAATGCAAATGTAACAATACGAGTTCGTGGTCCCGGGGAGGAGAGGTACTGGCACAGTCTCTGCACCCCCCCGGAAACAGAAAAGTTCGAGGTCTGGAAAGTGCAACCATAGTGTTGGTCTCAACGGGGCTGGAGCCATGGCAATGAGTCCAGGTGAAGCAGAAGCAGCAAAATGTCCAAGTTCTTGGTCGAGCTAGCCAAGGCATGCTAGCTCTTTGCAGGATCGGGCTTGCAAAGTGGTGACAGGAAAGGTCCAAATGGGAAACAAGCTTTGAAATTCGGAAAGCGGGCACTGTAGTCCATGGGCTTCGTTGAGGAATGGCTGGCTGTGGTCCCCAACTGCAGCAGCTGGAACGGGATGTCGTCTCGGGCTTGGTCCCTCGACTTGGAATCGGAATCTGGATGCACCTCCCCCCACAGTGCTTGAGGTTGATGGACGAGTCTGGGGATGGTCTCGGCTTACAGGAATCTGTAACTTGTGGAAGAAAGACTGACACCAGTTACTACCAATGCGAATAGTTAATGCAAATCTCTGGCATGAAGCCTGCTGGGAACGGGGTTCGAATTTGGTCGCTGTGATCTAAAAGATCTGTGGATGTGAGGGTTTAAATAGCAGTGGATCCTATAGTGGTTTTGGCCGGGGGACGGCCGTTGGTCAAGGCGGTGAGGCAGTTGCTTCAGGACCCGCATCTGCTCGACAGGCCCGGAGCAGCCAGTGTTTACCCCAGCCCAGGAGTACCAGGAGACCTCTGCGACGAAAGTTCCATTTGCACTCAGGTCCGGGCAACACACAAGGCCTGCATGCTCACCCTTCCCCCTCTCTCAGACTGAAAACCAAAGCTCCAAGCCTGATGATGTAACCCGAGGGCTTGGGGCGGCAGGGCTAGCAGTCAGATGCTGGTTCCGAGGCAACTGCATCACCATCCTAAAAATACAAGCTGGACTCCGAGGGTAAGCCTGAAGATTGGCTGCCCTTGGATAGGCTTTTTGAAGCCAATGGGGGATACTAAACACATACTATACTTACTCTACACAATACTATCTATCCTTAACTATTTATAAACATCACCAGTTACGCCTCGGAGTCGGTTTATAAAAGTTTCCGGCTTGAAGCTGGAAGATCTGTTTCTTGTCCCACAGAGCCAGTATGATTAAGCATATTAAAAGCACAATCTGAAATGTTATCAGAACTATCAATGAGTGCATGGCATATCGGGCAGTGGTGTGGCCGGAGAAGGACCAATTAAAAATGTCCCACCATGAATGTCTTGTAGTGGCTTCTAATTCTACAGAGGTTTTTACAACCTTCTGGGCAGAATGGTCAACATTTACAACAATCTGTCGGAGAGCGTGTGAGACCTCCTTTACCTGGTTTGCCAAATCAGTGAAATTCCTGAGCCATAAAGACGCAGGGATTTCGTTGTTAAGATAGAACCCAACTAGTTCGGACTCTCGGGGTGCGTACTCAGTTTCCAAAATGTAGTCTCTCCTTTCCTGACGGATCCAAAAGTCTTGGCCAAAACAATCCTTTATGTGTTGGCCGCAAAACACGGATTACCGGCAGATCGGTTAATCCAGATGGGGGCACCACTAGGTACTAAGGTCACACCTTCACAGGGAGTACACAAACAAAAACAGTCTCTAGTAAGTTGGGCCATTACAGTACGGTTGACAGGGACCAAGACATATTCAGAAATGTTACTATGCCCAAAACTGTCGATGTTATGTAAGCATTGCACCCAGTGCTGGTAGAACAAGCACCCAGATAGATCCAATGAATGCATACCATTGGACCAATGGTACAATGTTAACGGTAACAAAGTGGCGTTGGCAGCTACAAGTGGGAGTCCTAAATGGGATAATGTATGGACAATTACCAGATCCAGAATCCTTTCGTGGGCAATGTCTACCGTGAGAGTTAGGCTCTGCCAGGTAGCTTGCCATATTTTGGCCAAAGCAGCAGGGTGTTCCAGCGACATTGGGTATCGCTCTCTTAATAGGCTCAGGAGCTCAGGGTACAGTAAACCCATGAGACTGGCCTGGATCACCTGAGCGGAAAAGGTGATCACATTGCCTTGCAGTTGCGTGCACTGTATTGCAACTGACAGATCGTGGGTCGTGTTCTGTAACACGTGGCTGAGATGGGCTACTATGTCGTGCTTGGTGCCAACCCCTTGCAGTAGCAGGTGGCTAATCAAGTCCATCCCTTTTGCTAAATTGGTGAGACCTGCGGCGGAAGATATACCTAAATCTTTTGTCTTGGTACCAATTACTCCTAACTTATTTGCCAAAACTTCTTTGTTAATGGTACTGAGAATGGTACCGCCAGTTCCAATACCTCCTAATATCGTTCCCAGAATGTCTCACTTAGGGTGAGCGTGTGGATGGGAGAAGGACAACCAACACTTTCCCCAGTGTTCCCATTGTTTCCAAGCCAATTTCAAATAGGGTGCGGAGGTCGGGAGCACTTTAGAGATGTTGACGATGGTGAAGTTAAGCACCATCGTCGTGAGCATGGGTTGGGTGGTGGAGTAGGCTACCATTTCTATGTCCTTGCGGACCACAGAACTACCCACATACCTAGCCAGTCGCTTACGTGAAGGAGTCCCGTGTCGTGGAGGGTCAGGACACCATTTCTTCCTGCACGTGAACGCGCAACCTGTTGGGGCCTTAGTGATGTTCTGGCATTTGAGCATGAATGTTTCCCATACCCATTTGGGGCGGCACTTGTCCATGTCAAACGTGACTGTAATCAGTGCTTCCTTGCGGAGATTGCTCTGAACTACTGTTACTGTTGTGGGGGCGGCCTTGGTTAACACATCCACATATATGGTCATATTGTGGTTGGCAACGGCCATGGTCAGGCCTGCGCCAAGCCAGTCGTTAGAATACACTACCGGGTGGGTAAATAACTGAAAGGGGTATCGCTTTAGATACCAGGGGTACAGTTCAGATTTACGGAGCATGGCTTCTGTCTCAGGGTAGGGATTCCAGTGGCATATTGCGTGTACATTATACTGCCAGTCTGTATGAATATAGCTGAACTCTGGGGAGACTCCTATTCCGAGAGCGTAACCGAGCAAGGAAAACAGCACAGCAAACCACATCAACGGGTCCATTCCGTCTCCCTGTAGGGAACAGAGATGGAGTGTCCGTCAATACTACTAAAGGGACTATTTACAAAAGGGAGGAGGAGAGAAGGCCCAAACTGCCACCTCTTCAAGGGGGTTGCCAGCCCATGAAGGGAGGTGAGGTCCTGCCTATGACGAGGCGAACTATCGCAGGGGCTTACCTGTCTGGGGGTTTCCCTTTCCAATCCTTTACTAGGGTCTCCAACAGGACCGGCAGGAACGCCCCTGCTGGCTCCATGGTTGAAACCCGTTTGTCCAATCCAGAGTGGAGGTCTGGGTTAGGCCTACAAACCTCCGGTACAACAGCCTTGTCCGGTAGGACGGTGACTGAGAGTGAACCACATGCTAACCTGGCCCATCTCACAACCACCAAAGTCGCAATCAAAACACCACGGGGGCCCTTAAAGGCAAAGTGGCAGCATAGCATCCAGAAGGGAAGGCTGGCAGTAGCCACAATCACCTCCTTGTACTTACACCATGTCAGTCTGGGAGCTAACAAGACCAAACCAGGGACCGGAATGGCGCCGCCGCCGTGCACAGCCGAAACTACCTGAGGGCCCAGAGCTAACGACTTTGAGGGCAAGTTCCTGCTGCCGGCAGTTGACTTGTGGCTCCGGGGGAGGACGATGTCCAAAAGGCCATTGTTCTCACCGCGGCTTCCCCAAGCCAAAAACTCACAACAAAATATCCCCAAGGGTCGTGGAATGTCTCTCCAGGTTAGTGCCAAGTGACCCCCCCCCGCCATATCGATAGGACTGGACAGGTTCGGGCATAGGCTCACAGGGACTAACCGGTTTGGGGTATAACACACTTGGTGCCGCACCAGGGTCTATTAACAGGGTGGCAGGAGGTTCTCCCCCCTTGGTCCGGGTGCCTGCGTTCACCTGAGGTTTCCTCTGCCTGCGTGGCCGCGGCTTGGTCACCACATGGCTTCGGAACTTGTGTGACTGAGGGCATCCCTAGTCCAAGTCCAAAATTAAGTGACCGCCAGCCGGACATGGGCCGTTCGTGATGGCCTGGACCGGCTGGTGGTCTGTCGAAAACCAATGCCTCTCCAGAGCGTCCAGAAGCTCCCAAGTGGGCTTCCCGTCTAAGGGGGTCCTATCTATCCCAGCTGTGCGCAGCATTCCCCAGATCCTGGCTCTGTCTGTGGGAGGCACCTGGGTCGGGGGCTCATACCCACCAGACATTTCCCAAGGAAGGCAGGACTCAGAAGGCTGCTTAGGGACGGTGGGCCACTGTGAAGGGTTCCCTCCCTTGCCAAGCTGGCTACGGGGGTCCCTTCCCTGCCACTGCCTATCCTGTCGGGGGCGTGAGTTCCAGTTCCCTCTTGGAACGGGATTCGGTGCCGATCTCCTGTGTTGGGAATGGGTCCGTAATTGGAGTATGTCACCTCCGATACGAGTTCCCAATTCCCGGGTTCTCTCCTGTGGGCACTTTGGGGGAGGACGCAGGGAGTCAGCCTCTCGCAGCAGGTCGGCGACCCTGCGGAGATTGTTCCCAAGTTCTTCCCAGGATGTTGTGGCCGGTTCCACCAAGCCCAGGGCTAATCTTGTCTCGCAGTTCAAGCCTCCGTATAACAGAGTCTTGAACTCAACGTGATCAAAATTGTACCCGCGAGCCGTCAGGGGTACCTTCTTGGCCAGAATAACAAACAGCTGCTTCCGTGCCATGTAAGCCTCAGGGTTCTCACGAGGACCCTGCTGCTCCATGACATAGAGCACACTCGCACTCTGTCCAGGCCAAAGGATCCTCACCACTTCAAGCCTAACCAGGCCTCGAGCTGCCACGGCCGATTCAAGGGTAGGGAGCTCCAAAGGGGACATGCAAAGACGGGCCAGCTGGGTCAGGTCCTGGCCATTGGCTGTCGGGTGAGAGTGTGTCACCGCGTCTAGCCACATGATGCCAGTGGACCAATTCAAAGGGCCCAGCTGGTCGGCGATTGCCCTCGCCTCAGTTGCACGCCAGGGGACTCTAGTCTCGGTGACCTGTGTCTCCTGGGTTTCTGCACTACCTTCACCAGCGGGGACGGTCCTGCGTGTCATGGACCGCATCTCTACCAGGTGGACTGGCGCCTTAGGGGCATCCCAGTCCGGATTATGAGGAAAGGAAGCCAGAGCATCTGCTGGCAACGTGTCCTCGGACAAGTCTTGGGCAAAACTCGGAAGCAGCTCCGGACACACCGCCGAAATTAGGGCCTTAACGTCCGGAGCTGACTTCCCAGGGCAGCAATCTGCTTATGGCAGGCTGCATGACTAACAACCTCTTGCTGTTCCTTGATCTGATCAACCATAAACTTGGCTGCAGCTCGGGCATGATCAAGCTCAGCCTCTAAGGCATGGGCTTTCTCTTCCCAAGTCTGGGCGACTAGGTTGACATCACTCAACTTCTGCGCTGAGGCCTGTGCAACGGATGCAAAAGTTACCTTGTCTGCTCGCAAGGTCTCGATCTTGGCATGAAGCCGGCATTCTGCCTTTCAACTTCTGCCAGCTTCCCTCGGGTTTCAACCAGGGCACTACTAGCGTCTCTGGCCGCAAGCCAAAGTCTCCAAGCTGCCAACAAATCCTTCGAAGGCCCAAATGGGTTCCTTGATTTATGCACCAGGGCGTACGCTTCTCAGAGAGAGGCAAAAGGGTTGGCCGTCTGGAAGACAGAGTCCTTCCAGGGGCACTTTCCTTTGCCCAAAATCCATCTTTCCAGTTTCCCATGGACCTCCTCCTCACACATGAGGTCCTTTACTGCAACGGGGCGCTCCTTAGCCATTTTTCCCAGAGACAACTACAACTCACTACACAAACAACAACAACCACAATTTCCTGCACAAATACGGGACCAGGACCTGGAGTGACAGGTAGGATCACCCAGACCCCTGGGGGAGCTAAGGAAAACGAACTCTGCGGAACTTCTCTAGGGAAGAGGGAAAGGAACCAATCTCCAGCCTGCCCAAACAAAGATCACTTTTGTACCCTCAGGCCCAGTTTTGCACCTTGACAGCACTGACGACAAAAGGATGAGGCCAAAGGTTCAGGGACAGGGAGGCCACATGAGGCCTGGGGAACCCTCAGGAGCGTTTCTGTGGCTCACTGGAAGTGGGGGTGACGAACCCAAAGGAACTTACTATGCCACCTGGCCTAGCAGTGGGGAAAGAGGGACAAGGAACCCAAAGCTGAACCGTTCCTATCTGGTTTTCTGGGTGAGGGGGCCCTTCCTCTACCTCGGGCTAAACCGTTAAACTCTAAAGCTAGGTTGGGACTCACCACCCGCTCCTAATTAGCCAGCAATATCAGGACGCACCCGTAAAACTGAGAAGCCGGGAATCACCACCCGCACCTTTTCTACTACAAACCAAACCAAGGGGAAACTCACAAGGGGACCATGAAAGGAAGAAGCAGCTCCTACTCCTTTTGTGCTTATGTGCCTTGCTGCTAAGATGTTGAATGTGTGTAGACTGTTCCTGACATGCTAGCGTCCTAACACATACAATCCCAGCCCACGATAGACCCAAGATGGGGAGGTGGTTCCCAGGACAAGACAAAGAAAGGGGTACAGATACCCACCCGATAGAAATACTGCACATGCACACAGAAGTCACGCACACACACTATCCTGCCTACCAGCACTCTAAACAACTCACTGACTGTTCCCTAAGTCAGTACCACCCGATTTGAGGAGGTTCCAGATTCCTTCTCAAACTGGGGGTACCGGGGCTGTCCGTGTTACTCCACCACTCTGTTACCCTGTGACTTGGGGGTCCCAGGAGGGACACCCAATTAACCACAACAAACACAACAAGATGGGGAAATTCGCTGGAGCACTCTCTTGGCTAACGAGAGGCAGGGTAACTTAGCGGGGATCTTTTACCCAATGTATACAGCATCGGGTCAGTGAGCAGTCAGACAGTTCAAACTAACAAAAATATTTATTAAACAGTTATTAAGAAAAACACAGCCTCACTACTAAATAAGAAATGGAAAAGAGAGTTTGGGGGAAATGGGTGATACGCCACCTTTCTCGTTGTCCTGAAGAAAGCCAATTGGAGAGAAGGAAACCCGGCATGGTGGCTGAGGGGAGCTCGCAGAAGAAGCGGCAGCGAAGCGGGATGGAAGTTTAGCGAAGTCCGAGCGTTCCAAGCAGTCCGAGGAGCTCTCGGAGCCAGGGGCTTTTATTGGGGGAGAAATGACCGTGGGCTAGCCTGGTCTTGGGCGAAAACAATGAGTTTTGGGTTGGAGACAATGTCTCTAAAAGGTCAGAATTTACATGATTGAGTTATAGTCTGAACTGAGAATAGTATGGCCAGTATGTAGATGCGGCTAGCTTGGCAGTTTAAGCACTCAGCTCGCCAGGATGCCCTCTCGGGGCAGAGGTCCCTTTGTTTTAATAATGACGGTGTTTGTTTCGCGAGGTCCCCTAAAGCAGATCTGGCAGTTTCTGGCTTGCCTTGGTGTAAACAAATGTGACTCAGCAGATAATAGCCATGCCTAGCTTCGTGCTTGTTCGGTGGCCTCACAAACACTCTGAATGATGATATCAAAATGATATCTAGAGGTTACCGAAGGCCAGGTCAGTTCACAGTGGTAACACAACCATGGTTCTTGATCAGGAGTGGGAAGGCAGGAGGGATTCTGTTGTGCAGAAAAAATATACTCTATATATGCTCAGAGGCTCTCAGAAATTTTGTATTAAGCGTTCTTCACTTTTGCCTTCCCGACTGCTCTTTGTAACTATCCACTTATTGCTGAATTTGTGGGGCTTCAGAACCCTCTAACTGAAATAAATAACTCCTTTAACAAACAAGGCCCTTAAAGGTGTACATATTGGGGGAGGTGGAAAGTAAAGAGAGTGAAACATTGAATTGAAGAGATTGTTAAGATGAGTTCCCATGTTTGGAACAGCCTTTTCCTACCTGACAGTTCCCAGACATGTTGGACTGTCACCATTCCCAGGCAGCCATCATGTTACAAACTTTGTAGTTCGTGGGGGTGGGCGGGCGGAGGGGATCCTGCTTGATGGCTGGCAACTTTAAAAGTACAAAAGGAGCCCTTTTGGAGGAGCGAGTAACAACCTTTGGTCTCCCAAGGCCAACAGTGACAATTTCTGTGCCATTCTCTGTCAATCCCATGGTCCAGATCCACACTCAAGTTTTAATAGGTAGCTTAATCAAGAGTAAGGTAACTGATTAAACAATATCAATTATTAGTATCTATAGTACTTGGATGAGAGACCATCAAAGACTACTAGGTGCTGTAGGCTATATTTGAGAGGAAGCAACTGACAAACCTATCTCTTAGTGTTCCTTGCCTAAGAAAAATCCAATAGAACTCATGAGGTTGCCCTAAGTTGACAGGCATCTTGAATGTATGTGTGCACATACAGAGTAGTGAATTAATTTCTAGCAGTCAACATTATTAAATTAATTTTCAAACCCAACATTGCAACCTCTGCTTGTTAAAAAAGTGGTCTTGTTAAGGAGTATAAGAGGAAAATTGTCCTCACATGGACTTGAGTAATGATGTCAAATTTTTGGCTAATAATTCTGTTCCAATGTTTTTCTAAAGGAACAGGTATGTTTGGGTGCCTAGCTAGTGAGCTTTTACAGAAGTCGGGATTTCTCAAAGTACTGACTGGATGCTTACAGTCTGGAAAACAAGCTCTCTTGAAGGCACTTCACTGTTTAGTGTTTTTAGTGCAGCAGAGCAATAGGACTGTGCAAACCTGAGTTGTGATAAACCCTGAAACTTTCTCCTCTCTTGCTAACAGGTGTGCAGTCATTACAGAATTTGCTCGCCTACAGCTTTCGTCAAAAGGGATTTGGAGTGAGTAGCAATGTTTTCCTCTTTATTTCCTTTAAGCTCCAGCAAGAGGGGAAAAAACTAATCATATGTAAGTGCCCCAATTACTGCTAATGCTCTTATAAAGTTATCTTTCAAAAATGTTCCTTTCTCCCTAACTTGTTACACAGTCCAACCACTGGGATGAATTCCCAGTGATTTTCACTCTATCCACTGTATACCAGCTTTTGTTTGTCTGAATTAGGAGTACTTCCCAGAAGCTAGTCTTTCTCCTGTCCACAGTATGCAGTTGCAGAAAGGGGTATAGATACTCTGTTCTCCCTTCCTCTCATACTGCTTAAGTGATTAAAATCTGGCCTAGGAACAGCTCTGTATACACCAGCTTGTATACTGTTAGTAGCCAGTTGAATGATATGAACTAGCCAGGCCTGACTTTGAAGCCTTAGCGTTTGTTCCTGGAACTTAAATGAAGACTCTCTAGATACCCTTTAACTAACACTGGCTTCTAAGAATATTGTTTCCCACTCTCTGCTATAAAGAGTAAGAAACAGCTGCAATCTGCTTGACTAGTTTATGTAGAGAGTAACTGTGCAAAGTTAGTAGAGAACAGAACTTCAGGTTTTTAGATGGCATGTAGTTCTCGAGTTGCCTTACAAATTTTTCTTCCAGTTCTGAGATATAGCTGCTAAACTTATTGGAGAATGTATACAGTTGATCAGTAGCAGCTGAATTAAAAGGAAGAGGCAGTGTTAGTTTGTATCTCTGCAGTTAAAATGGTTAACTTTATAATAAAAGGATCATAACTGAAAAAGCTAAAGGTAATTCAAGGCAAGCAAATCAAAAGACAATTAATTTTGTCAGCCCTGTTTGGTTTAACATTGAATAGTACGCTGTATTACAGTTGTATCCATGATTTGGCAGCTGGGTATTTTGTTCAGGCAGAATTCTGTGCACTGGGTTCATATCAAGTTTTCCCTTCCAGTTGCTGTCCCTGGGGAGGAAAATGGCTCTAAAATCATTGTGAATCTCTCAAAGGGAGAGAAAGATGACAACTTGGAACAACCACCTTCTGATGATCAGCTGGAGGAGAAGGAAGATCATAAAGTTGCAGCGGTGGGAGAAGTCTGCCAGGTGCTGCATCCTTTTATGTATGGTTTCGGGTTTTGAGAAACCTCTGGATAACACTACACCAGATAGCAGTTTATTTTATCATTGTGTTATTATTTTAAATGTGTGATTTTTTGTTTACCCTTGTGTGTCCCTTCTTTTCTGTTTAACAAATGAATCTATTTATTCTGTGTAAGTTCCATATATGCGCCACCTTCCCTCTAAACACCTCAAGGTGTGTATACTCAGCCCTCCATGTTTGCAAGTTTCACTTTCGTGGATTTGATTATTTGTGAGTTTCTCTAACCCTTGTCCCCCACCCCCACACCTCAAGCAATTGCTTTCTGGGGAAACCTTCCCTTTTGGTGGCTCTAATCAAGCTGTGCAGCCCTTTAAAAATGCACTTCTGATCCTCCACCACCAACTTCTGCCTACTCAGCTAAGGATGGACTGCAGCCCAATTTCTCAGCACCACAAACCCTCTCCTAATGCCCGCCACACACCCAAGAAAGGAGATGGGTGAGAGAGGAAGTACAGGGCCACCATGCCAACTCATCTTCTTTCCCTCTCCTTTCCTTGAGCTGGTATGGACCCTGGATGCCCACTTCCCCACCATGTCTCAGCCCCTTTCCCACAGACACACACACACATTTTGATATTTGTAGTTTTTCTACTTTTCCACTGAACTCTATGTGGTGGGCCAACTGTACAAAGTTTTCTCTCTTTTCTTCCCCCAACCCTATTGCCCCACACCCAGTCAGCTTCCTAAATAAGTTTAATCAGTCCTGGTCCTCCGCATCACCAGCAAATTCTAGAGCTTCAGCTGACCTTGTTAAATAAGGAATCTGGGACTTGGGGAACAGCAGCTGATTTGGATATAGTTTGAAGCAATCAGAAAGTAGTACTTCAAGATGCGCTACAAAAGTTAACTTTTGTTGATTTCAGCATGTAAATTATTCTTAAGACTGTACGGTACATGAAACAAATTTGTTCCATAACTACTCCAATCAATATGATTGCTTCTTGATACCACTGAAACTGCTATTGTGCTGGGCTGTAGTCTTATGGGACTTGGAACAAGTGCTCCCCAGGTGGGTCTAAGTCAGCAGTTGTGCTCGTTTTTAACTCCATTTTTTTTCAGTGCCTCTCTCTGTCTCTCTTGCTATATCTTTCTTCTTGCAGGATGGACTGAGAGTGCTAGAGGCCTTGGCTGCTTCTGGGCTACGCTCCATTAGGTTTGCCAAGGAGGTACCTGGCCTTCACAGTGTGGTGGCCAATGACTTCTCTTCCAAGGCTGTGGAGCTCATAACCCAGAATGTTCAGCTTAATGATGTGGGTCACCTGGTGACTCCAAGCTTGTCAGATGCCCGGTAAGTACAGATCTTTCATTTAGAGTCTGGATGGTGAAATCCTGCCTCACTTGACAGCTTGAAACATTTATCTTCATAAATTACCTAGAAGACAGTAGAGCTCTTGATGGGAGTGTTTTGGGTATGGCTAAAAGAGAGTGAGGTGGATCAGAATTCAGTCAGAGGCACTGGAGCACCTGGCTGATCTGAATTCCTACATGTTAGGAAATGATAACCTGGCTGCCTTCAAAAAATTCTTGAAATGAAGTTCTGAGTGTTGGGGAGATTGGATGGGTAGGAGTGGATGAAGTGTGGCTTTCCAGATGTTGTTGGATTACAACTCTCAGTGGCTCTCAACACCCTTATTCCTCACCTTTGGCTCAACACCAGCCATGGGTGAGGAATAAGGGAAAGGTAGCCCCACACCAGCTAGAGGGCCACTTTCCACTCACTGCAGGCTAGGCAATGGGAAAGCTCATGCATAGCTCACAGGGAAACTGCTAGTTTGTTCTACACCAAGTAGCTTGTATTACTGTACAGTTACATTGGCATGTTTGGAACAGGTCTCCACCAAGCTGTTCAGGACCCTTGTTTTGTGGTGCAGAATGAAAGGGAAGGAATTAATGACTTTGAATAATCTGCTAAACCTGTCCAGCCCTTAATGCTTTTTGTTATAGTATTGGTTAAGTTCTTGTAGCCTGAAAAAAATATGCAGCCACAATTTAAGCTCTGTAAACTAACAGAGATGATACAAGGAGAAAATGGAGAAGAAACCTCACATATTTGCACCACTGGCAATTTCTGACTCCACAATCAAAAATTGTGAGCATTGTGCTTCTAAAATTGTAATTGGATGCAGTTCTGCAGCTTCTGGTATTGGAGCTGAATCAGTAATGTACTTATGTGAAATGTGGGGTCCTTTGGCTCATTTGTATATCAGCAATCAGTCAGGGTACAAATGACCCTTAGCATAGTGATTTGCCTTAGAGATGGTGGCACAGAAACTCTGTGTGTTTTGCTGGCCTGGTTCTAAAGAGTGTAGTACTTAGAACTGCCACTGCAGGTATATTCTTGCACACACAAACACTTCTTGTAGGTAGAAAGGTAGCATGTCACGTCAGTGGCATTTCATTCTGGCATTTAATTTTCTGTGTAGCAAGAATGCTTTAGTATGGAGAAGCACTTAAGTCCTAAGCAGTGTCATCCATAGGTTTACTGTATCACTGAGACTGTCATTTCCATATTTTCTGTCTGTGAGATATGCTGCTTCTAAGTGCACCTTTGTGTCTCCATTTCTCATGTGTATAGGATGCTGATGTATCAGAGTAAGGCTGACAAAGAGCTCTTTGATGTCATCGATCTGGACCCATATGGCAGTCCTTCCACTTTTCTGGATGCTGCAGTGCAGGCTGTCAGTGAGGGAGGTAAGATGGCAGCTTGCTTCACCTCTTCGGTTTTGCTACGGAGGGTGAAAAACAAAGTCCTTTGATAGCTTCTGCAGTGTTTTTTTTTCATACAGCATCACTACCTTACCTTTAAAAAATCCTGGTTTGGGAATCTACTTTATTTTGCCTGCCTGCCATCTGTCCGTCTTTCTTTCTTTCTTTCCTTCCTTCCTTCCATTTGTTCTTTCTTTTTTTCTTGACCAGCCTGGAGAATCAGATTCCTGTGAGTTTCAAAACAAAATTTGAATCTTAGAAATTGAAAGTGGCAATAGCTGTTTCCTTGTCTTTACTCATGATGGAGGAGACAGATTGAAGTAGTGATACTTCTGAGGCAGGAGAAGAAAAAATTGTCCAATGGTGCCCAAAATTCTTGAACTTCAGCTCCCAATGCTCCTTAGCATTGACAGTTCTGGTGGAAGTTGTAGTTCAAGAACATCTAGCTAAAGAGTGGCAAATGTTTAATTTTTATTGGAGTGACAGGTGTTCAAATATTATTGGGATGTAACATAGGAAGTGGTGGGATGAGGCATGGGAAGTCAGAACTCTTGGGGAGTCTGTCTGCAGCTGGCTTTGCCAAATGATATGGTTCCCACAAGTTTCTGGGGGACTGAATGACTTCTGCAAGGTGAATTTGCTAGTCTCATGGAAGTTCTCTTTTGGCATCTGAATTCTGTGTTTGTTTCCTGCCTTATACTTATGGCACAGGAGATGCCTGTTATTTCCTTTGCAGGGATGGGCTGGCTTAACCATAGGCTCCCCTGACAGGGATATTGTCATGTAACAGAGGTCCTCCCACCCCTTGTGGGTAGTGATCTTAACAGCATTTCTCTTGACTGAAATGTTGTGTGGTTTGATGCTTGCTTAGGTGTATTTTTGGGGAGGAAGTATATGCTGTATTTTCTGTGAATTACCTTCATTTTGGGGATGTTGTTGCAGGTCTTTTGTGCGTCACATGTACTGACATGGCTGTAATGGCTGGGAACTCTGGGGAGACTTGCTACAGCAAATATGGGGCCATGTCTGTCAAGGCCAGGTTCTGCCATGAAATGGTGAGTAGACTGAGGTTATAGGAATTCTGTGATGTACGGCCTGTGCTCTGATATCATTATCTTTGGCTTGTCTTTCACCCTGCTCATGAGGAAATAGTTCCAAACTGGTTGTTTTGCAAGACGTGGTGGTAATAGCCAGCATGCTTGGCAAATGTCGTTGTCATAAATAAAGAGAATGTGAGACCATAGCCTTTTCTCCTGGACTGGCTGTTCTGTGCTCTACTGAAGTACACCCACACAGTAATGAACTAATTTTTTTTTTCAAAATGATGAAACCTAGGAACATATGGCAGTGTCACAGTGTGAGAAGAGGACACCAGGGGTCAAAAATTCCATTAATGGTATGATGTTATGACACAGCATAACTACCTAATGTTACAGATGCAGCTTATTTCTTTCTACAGGCCTTGCGGATTATCTTGCACAGCCTTGATCTGCGTGCCAACTGCTACCAACGTTACATTGTCCCACTCCTGTCTGTCAGCGTTGACTTTTACATTCGTGTCTTTGTCCGGGTCTTCACTGGACAGTCCAAGGTCAAAGCGTCTGCCAGGTGAGCCTTCCCCAGACTTTGTTGCACTGCTTTATGGTTCTTATTGTGCTTTGTCTGCTGGGAAAAAGTACATAAATCTCCTATGTGGTGCTTTTTAGTGTTCCCACTTGTCTGAGATAACAGAGGGGCTCATCCACTACGATCAGCGCTTCTAAAGACTCATATCAGAGCTGTGCCTTCCCTGGCTCTGTTAAATAGTAACTTTTTTTCCTTTTGACAGCAAACAGGCCTTGGTCTACAACTGTGTGGGCTGTGGCTCCTTTCACATACAGAGACTTGGCAAGGTGGCTAACAATGGAAACAAGTAAGAGAACTGGGTGTTTTTAATGTCTTCTACAATAGTTCCTTCCATCCTGTTATCTTAGCCAGTTCAGTGGGTAGATGCACTTGCATTGCTAGTAAAAGGCATCCTTTTACAAATTGGACTGCTGGCAGCTGCTTTCCCTCACCTTTCCTCTGTTTTGCAAAGTATGGGGCTTTACTTAGCAGTTATGTAATTGAGAGATCACTTCTTTCCCTTTTGGCAAAATCTAGTATCTGAGATTATGAGCAGATTAAGCGGGGTAGGGGAGTGTTTTTTCTGGGAGGAAAGGAAGGCTGTGTTTACCATGGGTTGTAATTGAAACCAAATCTCTCTAATTGTTCTGAATGCTACTTAACAGCATAAAGAATACCTAGTTATTAGGGATGGGACGAATCCAGAATTTTCTGGATCCGAATCCCTAGAAGGTTCTGGAATCCATGAATCTCACGAATCTCTAATCTTTTGAATCCTTTTTTTAAAAAGGATTTAAAAAGCAAGGGAAAGAAGGATAATCTTGGGCAAGACACACTTTCTCAGCCTTAGCAAAAGCCTCGGCAAAGGCAAACCTCCCTCTGAAGAAATCTGGCCAGGGCAATTGTCATAGTTTTGCCTCAGGATCTCCCCAGATTGAAAATGACATGAAGGGCCTTTCTACACAGGCAGGAAAATGTGGATTAATCCCACATTTTCCTGCCAGTGTAAACAGGGCCACATATTACAGTACAGAGATAATCCAGGTCAAAACTAGCTTTTCTTTGCATAGCTCTTTCTGGCATCCTGGGGTTTGTAGTTTGATGATGCACCAGCACGTTTTGGCAGAGAAGGCTGTGACCCCTTGTAAAACTACAAACCTCAGAATTGTGTCTGAAAGAGCTTTGCAAGGGAGCAATGCAAAGCTGTCCCTGAAATCTCAAGAAGACTGTACCTTCCAGTCAAGTCTCAAGTCCTGCATCCTGCAGTCTCAAGAGTCAAGTCTCAAGTCCTGCAACAAAGAAAGCACTTAAACACACACACACACACACACACACACACACACGCCTCTAGTCCAGTCAATTCTCTACGCTCAAGTCCTGCAAGGGACACTCAAGTCAAATCTCTAGGCCTGTCTCAACGATTCCCAATCCCTACCCTCCAGTCTCAAATCAAAAAATAATACAGATTAATGCGTGCTCAATAAACAGCTACTGTTCACCTGGTTTGTTGTAGGCAACACACACTCCTCCTATAGAATCAGATAGAGTAGAATCCCATTCTTTCCCAGCTCAGGTTTTTTGGCGTTCATTGTTTACCACAAACATGCTGCTGCAACACAAGACCAAAAGTCTGTGTTTCTCCAGCTCTCCTTTGCAACATTTCAAATGGCAATGCTGCTTATAAATTTGCAGCTAGACAGAGGAAAAAGAGGAAAAGAGGTTGAGGAGCATAAAAAGACTTTCTAAAAAGGAGCTTCAAAATGGGTTAACTGAAGTAGTCATGTATTCAAGACACAGAAACTAAGAGAGGAAGTGGCATAATGACACTCTTAGTCCCAGAATTGACCAAAGAAAGCTGGTGAAGGGGAAAGTATGGCTGGCATGGAACCCCTGAACCCCTTTTTGCAGTCTTTGGAACCCCCTTGGGTTCCAAGCTCCAAGACCCCACACAAACTCAGTTTTGCTCCTCTGTCCCTCACCTCCCAATCCCTATCCCAAAATTACTTTGCAGAGGGAGGCAGCAGCAGGGAGAGGCAGCACTAGGGGCACAGGCAGCAGGAGAGAGAGATGGCGGCCTCCAGGGCGTGCGAAGCTTATGCCGTTCTGCCGGCCAATCACCCGTGCCCACGTTGGTGGGGAAACACGGGAGCGGGATCCTGTCCTGGTCCCGAGTTTTCAGGTGTCCTGGTCTCCCAAGTTTTCGGGTATCCCAGTCTCCCAGGTTTTCAAGCGTCTCAGTCTCCAACAAACTGTTTGAGTGGCGGATTCGAAAGATTCTGTTTGCCCATTTTGGACACGGATTCGGATTCCCGAATTTCGAATCTCTGCCGAAGACTTGAGGATTCGGTTGGCCCATCCCTACTAGTTATTCTCTCCATTACAAACAGAGGCTACAAGACCGCTCTTCACAGAGACTGCAAACTACCAAACTGGAAGATGCGTTAGGGCAATGAAGGTCCAATGGCCACAGTTCTCAGTTACTTATGTATAGAGTGAGGTGTGGTGGTAGTCAGCCTTCAATCTGCTGGATGCCTTGAAACTTACAGTAATAAGTTTCTTTATAATATGCACTAAAAGGGTTACCATACATCTGTGACTAATCCAAGAGGAGACAAAACTAAAAACAAGTCCTTTTTAGCCTGAGACTGGTCTTAAACTTTGCTCTCTCTTGCCATGCAGCGTCAACTACAAGGCTGCCTGTGGGCCTCCCGTGAGCCCATCCTGTGACCACTGCCACCAGCGCCACCAGGTGAGCTTCTCTGATGTCTAGGCCTCATTGTAGGGTGCTTCTGGCCAGAAGGCCCCCAAATGACCTCTGCTTCTTCTCCTTCTGCAGTTGGCTGGTCCTTTATGGGCAGAGCCTCTCCACGATGTGGACTTTGTCCAGCGAGTCCTCTCAGCAGTTGGGAGCAATCCAGGATGCTTCCAAACAAGTCAGCGGATTCAGGGCATCTTGAGCATGGTGCTGGAGGTGAGGATGGTGTCTGTGGCTGCTTAGATGAGAATGGCTGTTGCTAGACAGGATCTGTTCCCCTGTAAGATCACTTCCAGCAGGAACAATTTCTCATCAAGTTGTAAAGCAGCATGTTGTCAGGATGCTGTACAGCAGAGCCAGTGAGTAGAATAAATGGCATAGTTGGTTTTAAGAGGCACTGAATGAATGAATTTATGTATGCACAAATACATTCATTACACTGTGGCTATTTGTTCAAAGTAGAAATGCCAAAGTGTGTGTTGAGAGCAGTGGCGGGTATCCCTTTTTAGTCCAGCCTGTTGGTTTTCAGACTGTGTTCCAGGGACATTGAGATTCCTGGAAGTCAGGCATTAACTGAAGCCAGACTTGCTTACTGCTGCTAGGTTCTTTCTTCCAGACCATAGCAACAGGGCAATATTCATTTCTGACCATCTCTCAGTTTGTGTAACATGAGGAGGAAGCTAGAAAGCTGGGTCTGTATTCACCCTAGATCAGTGCTTCTTAAGCTATGTGATGTGGGAGACCAGCAGTTTTTTTCCTCCAGTGTGCTAGGGAGCAGCACTATATTTGTGCTCACCAGTTGCAGCTGTTTCTTTTTGTAACAGAAACTTGCCATAGACCAGCACTAGTCCACAGACCACTACTTTGAGTAGCACTGCCCTAGACTGCCATTCTTCCAACTCCCCTACCACCTCCAGTGGTTCTGAGTTGAATAAATCAGCATTTCCTATTGCTTCTATGGTGGCAGAAAGTTTAATAACCACTGTCTGTTTCCACTAAGGTTCTCTGTGAGATAAACTGGCGCTGCTTCATCTGTTGTAACATCTGAGCTAATACCCAGTTTGACTGGTCTATTTCCCTCTTTTGTCGTAGGAACTCAATGATGTCCCTCTCTACTACACTCTCGATAATCTCAGCAAAACCATCCACTGCAGCAGTCCTTCCTTGCTGCAGTTCAGGTAAGCCAGGGAGGTGGAGGGCAAGAAGTTCTTGTCCTGGAAGAGGTATCCCAAGATAAATGGGTAGAAGCTCACCTTAGTTGCTGGCAGGAACAAGCTTTGAAAGCCTTTTGAGATCTGATCTTAAGGCCTTTTGTCTTCTCTGGTTGTCTAATAAGCACACCCAACACTTTTTTTACTTCTTACGAGTTCAGGTGTGGGATTCAGTCTGTCTACAGAATGCCTTGGGATTCCCAATTCTTTAGTTGAGGTGTAAGTAGACCAGTTGTTAGATGAGGGGGGAAAGTATGTGCAGTCCTCTAGAAGTTTTTTAACTGCAACTACTAGCATTTCTCCTAATTAACAACTGCTGATTAAAATTCATGCAATTTGCAATCCAGCAAATAGCAGGAGCGTCACATGAATTCCACTGCTGTGTGGTTGTAAATGGTTTGTTCCATAATACAGCACAAACAGGCCCCAGTGCCTGAGCTTGCAGATTGTCCAAAAAGTTCTTCATCCTCTGGCAAAGTGGGTTATTTTTAATGTAATTTTTGCCTGGCTTTTTGTCTGGGTTACTGACAGCTTATAGGTGGTGGTGGTGGTGGTGGTAGTGGTGATCTTTGGCTTGTTCCATTTGTCGGATATGAGAAGAAGAGCATTTCGCAGAGTACTTGGGAAGACCAAGCTGATAGGGTGTAGTTTGTTGACAGGAACAGACAACGGATGTCTAGGGTGGTATGCTGAAATGACCTGGATTAGGTCAAAGTGGGATCCAAGATCCCAACCATTACATACCATGTAGTATCAACTAAAGTCTAATCCATGCAGGGATCATTTTAAGGCAAGAAAGCCTCTGCAACAGCTTCTGTTACTGTTCCCCCCACCCACCCTACCCCACTTTGGAAGCTAGGAAACTCTATGCCAGCTTTCTTTGGATTTCTTCTCCAGGTCTGCTCTCCTCCATGCTGGTTACCGAGTGTCGCTGTCACATGCCTGCAAGAGTGCCATTAAGACAGATGCACCACCACCTGTGATTTGGGACATCATGCGCTGCTGGGTAGGCTGAACAGAGCTTTATTTTTGTGAAAAGGAGCTTTCTCTTCTGGATCATTGACTACGGCCACCTCCCAGAATAGCTGTGAAGTTGTTCAGGCTTCTAGTACGCTGGTCAGCCTGTAGTGTTGGCACTGCTGGTTTTTTTTTTTAATGCCTTGAAGGGGGACATGCAAATCTGCATTGTGACCTTCTGCCTCACTGCAGTGGTGTCTAGTTTTCAGTGCACCTTGTGCTCCACTTTTTTTCTACACATGTGCTGTGCCATTTGGGTGTGGTCTGATGCAGAGCCATGTCAATGGAATAAGTACATGGAACCAGTGAGGGACTGCCCTGGATGTATTTGCAGAGGATGAGTTCCCAGCCACCTCGCAGTTAAACTTGCTTCTTTCCTGGCCCGCCTTCATTCTCCTCTCTGTGGGAAGATCCTAAGATAAAACTGCTTCTCTCTCTCCTGCTTCTCTCAACATGCCTACCCCTCACCGTCAGGAGAAACTCAATCCTGTGAAGAGAGAGCGCCTTTCAGAGAGCAGCCCAGCTGCCCGCATCCTCTCCGTGGAGCCCAAGTAAGTGCTGGGAGATTGACTGCTGCGCAAATGTGGCCCCCTTCGGCCAAGTTGGAATTTTTATTATGGACAAGAAACAGCGGCAAAGATGTGAACACACAGTTATATGCTGCAGGATGTATGTGTACATACACATATATGTTCTGTGTGTGTGTGTGTGTGTGTGTGTATATGTGTGTGTGTGTGTGTGTGTGTGTGCGCATGAGCGTATGAACAGAAGGCATTTTCAAAATACCAGAATAAGCCTTACAGGATAGTGTGTGCACGGTCACAAGTGTTGTCTCTCACTTAGAACTTGTTCAGTTCTGTCAAAGAGAAGCAAATGCGATGTCATCTCAGTTTATGGTAGGCAGTTTGGGTCCTGGCAGAGTTCTCTGACCACCTTCTTGGCTGACACTCTGAACTCCACAGGTTACAGGCATCCTTCACTGTCCGGGCAGATGCTAATCCTAACTCCCGAAAGCAGGGCCTCAAAAGATTCCAGTTGAATCCAGAGCCCTTCTGGGGGCCGAAAGCAAGAGCCAAAGCTGGGTAAGGTTCACAGGAAATTAGTGGATGGTGGGAACAATATATACCCAGATTCTGTCTGGAAACCTCCTGGTGACCACGGGTTATGTCAGCATAAGTTCTTTTTTTTGGGGGGGGAGTTGTGCAGGGAGGTATACAGTACTGCTTTACGCAATACCATTCTGCATCTGTGCAGTGGCTGCCAGACAGCATGGAGGATGCAACTCCCTTGGTCCCAAAGGTCACCGTTTGGCTGGGGGTGGGGTCTACTCAAAGAACTACCTTGCCGTATTGCTGGCTGGCACCCATTGCCCTCCTGAACCTCCTCCACTGGCACAACTTTATGCTCTGGCATTGTCAAACAAGATCTCAGATTGTTTTCTATTCTGAGATGGAAACGAAAAGTCTGGGAGGGTTAGAAGGAATCCAGGAGGCTGTCTGGCTACTTCTGTGTGAAAACATTGCCAAAATTCTATTTGATGGTTACTCTGCATTCCTCTGTAATAAAAATATTGTCTTTGGAAGAAGGCATGATAAAGAGAATTCTGTGCAGGCTTGTACAAATGCTAGAACTGGGTTGGGTGCACTGGCTACCAGCTCTGGTTCTCAGCCCATACTACTGTCATGGTATGCTGGTGAGCTCAGGTCTGGATCTAGCAGGGAAAAGAAAGTTGGCCCTTGCCAGTGCTGGTCCCTGAGGGGTATTGGCTGCAGCTTTCCATCATCTTGTGATGATGGCACTCAGCAGAAGCAGCCACCTCCTGAACATGTTTGCTGGGTTAGGGGTGGGGTTTCCTCTAATCTGCAGGAGAAGAGAAAGCTACACCAGAACAAGAGGAAGGCATGTGGGGAAGAGAATGATGGGGCCCACCTGAAGCATTTCTCCTGCAAAAGGTTCCGGCAAGTGAGTAGCTACAGCAGCTGTTGTAACTGCTTGGAACTATAGAGGGGGGAGACTGCCTAAATGTTTGGTAGGCCTGTGAAGGGTATTCCTACATTTGAAGTGGGAATCAAGAGGCCTTGTAGATTTAATTGGACTGCAGGTCACCAAAGCACTAGTCAAAATACTACTGGTGATGGTAAGGAATCCTTGGGAGTTGTACTACAACATCCAATGGGCTGCGCAAGTCCCACCTGTAACTTAGATGACAGGGGAGGGTTTAACTGTGGTCAGAATAAGGTCAGGGACTAGTTCCTCAGAATGATTATTGGTAAAGGTGGTAATGATCAACCCCACTTGAGTTCCATATTTTGGGGGGGTTCTTTTCAGACCTACACTGGTACCTCCGTAAGTAGAGGGGTTCCTTCTTTTCATGGAAGCCACTGGGATCCAGTGGAGATGCTCTGCTAGATGGAGAAGGTGAGGAGGTACTCTTTGCCAATTTCCACATCCCCTGTGCAAGCCCAGGTTGCCTAATGCTGCTCCAGAGGGTCTTCCAGGCCGCCTGAACAGCTCCTCAGGCAGTGCTGAGACTGAAAGGGGAAAGGCAAGATTTGCATCCCGCCACCTTCTAGTGAGAGAGGAATTCCACTGAGTGCTAGTCTGGATTCAATCCAGTGTCTTAAGAGCAAAAGGGGTGAGTGCAGCTTCCTGCTACAGTTGCTAATCTCACTCTCTGGCCCTTCAGGCATCTTGGACTATAGATCCAATAGCCCCTTGCCACTATCCATGCTAACTGGGCTTCTGGGACCTGAAAGTCCAGAACATCCAGAGGGCCCAAGGGTCCATGCTTGTGGCCTCAGTGTCCCACTAGTGAGCATTGCCAGCCCAGTTGAGCTTTCTAATCTGCTTCTGTTGCCTTTTTCTGCCTTTCTGCCCCTGAAATTCTTTGTCAGTTTAATTAGAGAATCTTGTTTGCATGATGGCCCTTGTGATCTCTTCCAACTCTATGATAAATATCTGGATTTTTGTCCTCTGGAATAAAAAGCAGTTTGGAAAAATATTTATTGAAAGAGATTGATTGGGGTTGTTCGAAAGCAGGAAGCTCTGAGGAAATAAGGCAGTAAGCAATCCTTTTTCTGCTGCACTAGTGCTTAGTTACACTGCAGCTGTGGGTAGCTCGTCCCACAGAAGTATCAGAGTCAAAGAAGCTCTTCTGTCTGTGCTTTTCCAGCCTTTTGTTATTTCAGCTGTCGGGAAGCCAAAGATCTTACGGACAACTGTATCTCTGGTTCCAGGGAGGCAACTGGATGTTCAGAATCCTTTTCAGCCTGACTGCCATCCCATGTCCATTAGTAACTGCATCTAACTCCCATACTTAGTTTAGCTTGAGTACATAGCCTGTGAGAAGCAGGTAGCAAAAGAAAATGCTGCTGCTTCTGGCCCAGCCCCCACAACTTATGAATTACCTAGACAAATGCTTACCAGGGCCTTCTCAGTTGCTCTGCTTTTATAGGCCAAGGCAGGCAGCACAAATGGAGGGTCTCTTGGGCTGTTGATGGGCCATCAGACTGGTTGTTTCCCATTTGGGAAAGTTTACTTGAACTTTGCTTTCTTCCCATTTTGAAAAGCCCAGAGGCTGCAGGCAAGCTGTGAAAAGTCCCTTGATGTGTCTTTCTTCTGTGCAAAACAGGCGACTTAAGACTGGGGGGAGCACTTTCACCCACCACCCTCTGGAACATACCACATGCCTCACCTGCCCACCATCCACATTCACTGGAAGTATTTTGAAAGCATGGCCAGGATTTCTGGTTAAAACAAGGTGCATGTATGTGTTTCTGTAAGACCCAGAGGCGCACAGTTCTTTAAAATAAGGTGTATACTCCCTGCTTGTCTGACTTTAACAGGCTGTATGGGTGTGTGTGTGTATGCGTGCAGGAGCATGCAAGGTGGGGAAAAAACCAGAGTGGGAGGCCACATATGGCCCACCTAGCTTAAGAAAAGATTAAGATGACAACATAGCACTAAGTTCAGTTGCATATCAGCTACAGTATTCTTCGGTGTAGAAAGCTAACTTCACCATATGTGCTAATGCGCACATACATACCAAGGCCAATTGAGCAATAAATTCTGCACTGAGTATAAGTATTTGAATTTCTGAATTAAGATGTTACAATAAATGTCATTTTTCCTTCGCAGGGTAACTGTTCACTTGGGGACAAATGCCGTTACTCCCATGAAACAGAAAAAAAAGAGACAGAGCCAAGTGACACATCATGATGAAACGGTCCTGAACACCTGCTTGGGTTTGACTTTTGTGTTAATGAAGAGCATTTATTTTAAATGATTGTTCCTTGATCATTTGCCTTCAATTAAATAGGAATGATATCTTTTAATGGTGCTTGATCTGTATTTGGTTTTTCACCTGACCACCTAAATTAGCCAATCCAGAATCTTCAGATGTAGTCATGGAATGAGACAAGTATCAGAAACCCACAGCCTCCATACAGAGAAAAAGATATCTGGAATCATTCCAGCATACCAGCAATGATCTTTTCAGGCCAAAGGTGAAAGTTACTTCATGTGGTGAGCTGATAGGCCGGCATACGCAGAATCAGGTTACCTCTGTGCCTGTATATTCTACTCTTGCTGTGGAAATTGGTATTGCCCGCCTCCCTCTACAGTGACTGAAGATCCCCCCACCATCTATTGTAGTGTCAGTGTGCACCCCCCCAGCTGCAGGAGAGTGGGAGGAAATCAGAGAAGCATCTGGCTGTGTCTATAATCAAACACGAAATGATTGCATCAGCTGCTGATCTCTGGAGAAACAGCGGACCTCGGTGAAATGTAATAGCTTCACATCTGGCTATGAGGCATAGTCAAGATACTTGCAACCTCCTTTCCAAGCATAGAATGGTGGTGGGTGGGTGGGTGCTTTAGTGGCTCTACACATTTACCATGGTGGTGGTAAATGTCTCAGTGTGGTGAAGCTATACAAGGTTGTGGCCATAGTATTACAAAAGTCTAGCTACCTCCCAGACTTGCCTTGAAACTATATCCCCAATGCAGCTTCCTTACACACCCATGGGTGAAAATTCAAACTGGAAATGAAAGAATTATGTATTGGAAAGGAAAAAGCAGTACTAGCAGTCTTTCTCTAGCTTGACCAATGGTAAGCAGAATATAAACCCTTCCTTGAATGTTGAACTCTAGGTGGCAGAATGCTATTTCTTGTATAATCATTAAGATCATCCTTTAAAAAATAGACACTTTGGTCTCTGTCAGTTGAAACAAACACTGGCAAATTGTGGTGTATTTGGCATTGCTGAAATGACAGGTGCAATAACTCACAGGCACCTGCTTTGCATGCAAAAGGTCCCAGTGTAAACCTCAAATCCAAGGCAGAGATTCTCTTAACTCTGCTTGCAAGACCATATTGCACATCCGCTACTAACATCCTGAACACAGGGATCTTTCTTCCTTACAACAAAGAGGTTGACTTGATTTGTGGTGACCTTATTACTATATGTAAAAGATACAGGGGAGTCAATTTCAACTTTCAAATTATCTTAAGAGTTCATTTTTAAAATAATTGCCTCCATGCTGAAATCTGCATGCTTGTGAAAAATCCAGTAATAAGTCAATCAAGATGCTGGGAAATAGCCAGCGACCCACTGCACTATGGGGCCAGTCATTCTTTACCTGGCTGCTAAAAGAAACTACTTTCAGTAGCTTTATGCATGTGTCCTTTTCAGTCAGTGTTACACTGGCACCTCTTAGCCTTTCTGGATTGAAATACGTCTTCATTTGGTCCTCCACTTTCGCTAGGGTTGAGGGCGCAGAACCCTTGCAGAAGTAGAAGAATTGTGACTATCAAAATGTGTGTGTTTGTGGGAAAAGGGCCAAGGCATGATGGGGAGAGTGGGCACCCAGAATCCAGGTCAGGGAAGGGGAGGGGTTGGCATGGTAGCCATATACTTCCTTCCTTGGGTGTGGCTGTGCACTGGGAGAGGGTTTGTGGTGCTGAGAAACAGGGCTGTAATCCATCCTGAGCTGGCTAGGCAGTGGCTGGTGAAGAA
This sequence comes from Iguana delicatissima, assembly GCA_948472985.1. Classification (NCBI taxonomy): domain Eukaryota; kingdom Metazoa; phylum Chordata; class Lepidosauria; order Squamata; family Iguanidae; genus Iguana; species Iguana delicatissima. The sequence continues at coordinate 175,197 of CAOKZL010002471.1, read as the reverse complement.
GAAAGAAGAGGACCAGAGGGTGGGTTTTTAAAGGGCTGAATGGACTTATTGGAGCTGCCAAGAGGGAAGGTTCCCCTGCAAAAGAAGCACCTCGGGTTTGGGGGGGGGGGGCAAGGATTGAAGAAACTTGCAAATAGTCAAATCTGTGAAAATCAAACCTGCAAGTGTGGAGCGCTGACTATATACATGATAAAAATACCAAATAATAATAAAGTAAGCCCAATTTGAGTTGTGAGCAGGTTTAGTTTTGAGGACAAACCCAGGCTCTTGCCTGCCTTGGAAGTAGCTGGTAAGGCCACACTGAGGTCCTGGCTTAATTGGCTCTTAGATATAGCATTATATAAATGGAATGAAACAATAAGCCAGTTATCTTGCTCCCAGTTGATACTGAGCTGGAGTGTGGAAGCAAATGAGGGCAGGCTGTTTTTAAAGAAGTGGTTTAATCCAAAGATAACGATTGCACTTACAGTAGCCCAAGTACTTCAAGAACTTCAACTACCCCTCTTCATATGACCATTTGGTGAGTGCATTCAAACGGGGAGGGGGGAAGGAAAAGAAGAGCTTTTTTAACAGTGATCCCTTTTGCAACCAGCAGAACTTAAGAGGGTCCTAGTGCCCATAATTAATTTCCAGCCTGAAGCAGCTGCCTTGAAAACTCTTCTCTCCACAAGCAGTGAGAACAGGTGGTCCATCTTGAAAAGGCCTAGCAGAGAATGCCAATTCTCCGCCATTCCTTGAGGCAGCATCTGAACTGGCAGGACATGAATTGTTTCCTCAGATTCCTCTCCTAAACTTGGCTTGGTGCTGAATATGAGCTAGGAAAGTCCGGATCTCCATGGGCTGTAGCGTGATCTGAGTTGGGTCCAGACTAGGAGGGCTTGGTTGCTGTTCTGCTGTCCCTGCAGAGAGGAGGAATTTAAGGAAGAGTGAAAGTAGAATCCTGTATCAACAACATTCAGACTGATCAACTGCCTCCTCCTGTCCTTGCAGTAAAGACATAGGCCCCATTCCTGCCTAGCAAGTAATAGTCTTCAACTGGCTTCTTCTTGAGAAATTCCAAGCAGTAAGTTTAAGCAAGTCTTGCTTATGCTAAGTAAAACTTGTTCATTTTTAAGGTGTCAGCAGAGACCAGTAGGAACCTACCCTCTTAGCTATAAGGTTGGTTGATCAGAGATGGCAACTCTGATAGCCTTTTGGTGTTCGTAGATGCACACTGGTGAAGCAATGAAACCTGACACTACCTGGAAAAGTTGAGGTGGTCCTTCCAAATAATATGGGAGATGGGTGGCAGTGAGAGGGTGAACGGATGCAAATTGCCCCCCATCTGATTCCTTCTTTTCCATTTCCAGAACAGCAACTTTGCTCTAGCCCCCTTGTTACACACTTGTTCTCCAAGGGAACTAGCCACTAAGCTGGTTCAGAAGGAATAGATGGCACAAACTGCACCAGCTCACTTCCTCCTTGCAGCAGGCAGCAGACATGCCTGGAATCCTACTCATTGACCACAACAGCAACTGCACTTTTTCCATGGAAGTGCAGCAGCAGTGCATGAAGGCAAGCAAATTGCCAATTTTCAACAGTCTGTTTGTCTAATGACTTCCTTTCTTCACAATTGCTCTATCCACAGCCTTTTTTTATCTTGCATAACATGAAGTTCTATCAGCTTCCAGGTCCAATTTAAAACACCAGAGATGACTTTGAAAATCATGAGTCACCTGTGAGCTCATACTTCATTTTGATATTCCAGATGGTTTCCCTCTCTGACACAGGTGACCCAGGCAAGAGAATAGGCTCCAGCCCTTCTGTTGCAGCACCCACTTCCAGAATGCTCTCCTATCCACCAGGCCTCCTCTCTGCTTTGACTCATGGTGCCAAAGGCAAGGAATGATGAGCAAAGCCATTCAGGTCTGTAGTACTGATTTGGCCAAATGTGTTAGTTCAAGGGTGAAACCAGCTGGAAATGTGATTGATAGTTCTGAGTTACTTCATTTGAGAGTGGTGAAATGTTTTCGATGGACATAACTAGGTAAGGTACATTGAGACAAAGGGAGCTTATTGCCTCCAACCATGGTCCTCCTAAGGCAACGGGTACAGGCTTGATGGACCCTACTCCCAACTAAAGACGTACCTTTTACTGACTGCCAGATTAACCTCTTCATATCCTCCTGCTTCTGATTAGCGGCCAGGCTCATCTCTTGCAAGCTGGTGATGTTGAAAGAAGAGAACAGGTTCTGGCATGGAGAGAAGAGTTACAGAAGGTATGGTGAAGATGCAGGAGTAGTAATGGAATAGTAATAGCTAAAGCTGTACCACAGGAGTGAAATTCTTAAGCCTCATTTCCTTTGAGGTTCTCCAACACTTTCTATGATTTTGGAAAGTGAAACGCACCCAACTGAGTATGGTTCTCCAACTGTGTACCCTTTACCATTAAGCTCAGTATAGTATTTTTATATCTTGAGTACTACATTTCTCTTTAAAAAGCAAGCTTGTCAGGCTAACCTGACTGACCAGGAAGTGCCTGGCCCAAATTTCAGTTCAGCCACTAATTTGCGACAAAGACAGAGATCATGCCACTTACAGCTTCAGTCTCTCACCAGCAAGTGGGAGGTAGTAATGCTAGCTTACCTCAGGGCTATTAAGAACTGGAGCCTATCTGGGGAACCTGTGGCCCTCCAGATGTTGAGGCACACAGTTCCTATCAGCACTCATCAGACTGCTTACTAGGAACTAACAGGTAGTGGTTTATCAACACCTGGAGCATCACAGGTTTTCTAGCACCTGGCTTTATATTTTATTGTCTTTTTTGAGGAGAGCATTGCTAAATACGTTGAGAAACAATGTCCTTTTTCTGCAAGACAGGTTTGGCAACTGTGAGCCCCACAAATGAGGACTTCCAGGACCAGCATGTTACCAGTTTGAGTCAGTAATCACATAATCTTAAATCCCTCCAACGCCCTCCAAACAACACAACACTAGTAGAAATGCCTAATACTGGACACTGGAAGTTACTGGCTGGTTCTGTTGCTGGTAAAATTGGCCTGTGCACCCTCCACAGTTGCTATCTCTGTTTTAAAGGGAAAGACCTACCTGCAAGTTAATGACAGCTGGCACAGAGCTGTTGGCACTCTCCCCACGTTCAAACTGGTGCTCTAGGCGGATGAGAATGGAGTTGGGTTCTCCCCACTGGGCCAATGTGAGCAAGTGTACATTTGAAGGGAGGGCACAGTTCAGAGCTGTATACTGGTGATTGGATCAAAGAAGGAGAAACAGTCAAAGAGACATCATAACACCAAACTATCACCAAATTAGCATGGGAGCTCATCCACAGTTCCAGCTCACTAATCAGCCAGGCCATCTTACCCACTGGCATTTAAAAGATGAAAATGCTAGAATGTATAGAAATTATCAAGAAAAAAATAAAGTAAAACCATATTTTATAATACAAACAGTCTGCTAAAATGAATTGTTCCTAATTAAATACATCTTTCATCTTTTTTAAAAGCCTGTTAATTAGGTCTGAAGCAGATTTGCAAGCCAGAGATGTGCTGTTCAAGATATATGCTGGACCAAGGCTATTTATGAACATACAAAGCCACCTTTGTATCTCTGTTAATTGGCAGCTGTTTGCTAGAGGTCTTTTTGCAGAAAGAGAAGCTTGGTGGCTGAACATGAGCATGTGCCTACATGTGAGCTGTGGCTCTTTCCTGACAAGAATTCAGACAGTGGAACGTACCCTCTCTTTTTTGCCCTTCTCACCTCCTTGACATTGTCCTGGCCAGGGTGGTATGGAGGTCCCCCACCTGGGGTCAGCACCAGCTGGGGTGCCATGTATTCCTGCTGGGCCCGCAACCGGTGTTGCTCAGCAGAGGACTCCACTGTGTCTAAGAGGATGAGGTGCCGACCTCTCACCACTAGCCCATTGTGGTAATCACCAGGTTCCAATAGTGGCTCCCCTACACCCCGGGCATCGTCATACAGCAGCCTCCGATGTACCTGAAACCAAGGTGGAAGATGAAAACAGAAGGGACAGAACTTAGTATAAGGACTACAGCCTAGGCATGTCAGTTTCTTCTACAACTGCTCAGATGTTAACAGTGCCTGTTGTTATAAGGTTGATGTACCTCTTAATGATACTAAAGAAATAATGATTCATGGATAGGGAAAGAAAATTGTCTTTGTATACTAAGTTTTGGTCTTTTTAAATTCTCAGCTCACAGGCTGCTGACAGTTTGGTTCTCCCTGTGTACCCTAACGTGTCTCCATCTACCTCTGTCCTTTGATTATGCTGGTTTCTGGTATTTTCGCAATGGACTTCAGCTCTTTCAAACTGACAGAAAGAACTGCACTCCCCCAGAGTACATTGTGACAATGTTGTTTTGTTTTTGTCTAATGGATGTCTCAGTATGCTTACCATGAGTTCAAGGGAGCCATCAAAGATGCTGCTTCCTCCCTGTGAACGATCCGTCAGTACTGTTAGCTGGACCTTCTTGTCCTGGAAAGAATAAAAAGAAAGAATTAAGCCTGGAACACATACAAAGGGATTCTCAAAGCTTAGGGCTGTTGTGGAGTTGCTTTCTTCTTGCCACCACTCTTTCTGCCCTGGCACATCACAAAGCCCCCCTTCAACCTCTAACCCACACTGGAGGGAAACTGCACTCATCTCAATAACCTCCCCCATAATTAGGACTGCTAGCTCTAGAGGGAAGTCGCCCAGGGGCAGCCCTGCCAGACAGTTACCAGATGATGCCTGTACCTTGATGTATATGCGACTGTTCACAGGGTAGTAGTTGCCAGCCACTGGCTCAGTTTGGCTGAGGTTCCATGTGGCCCTGTAATTGCGCCTTTAGTGTGGATGGGGGGAAAGAGCAAAAGGGACATATTAGCTAACTATCTTTCATTTGCTTGGGATGCTCTAGCAAGATGTTGTCTCAGAACACTGAAAATTGGAAACTGTTCCAAAGTGGCAATTCCATCATATTAAATTCAAATAAATGAGCACTGATGTGGCACTTTTTTTTAAGGTGCTCATATTGATTAGAATAACTCCTGTAACACCGTGTTAGCAGTTGTACTATTTTGATACTGATATAAGGAGACACCCAGTACCTCCTTAGGGAAGACATTTCCCTATTTTCCTACAGCCCACCCAATCCCATGACCAGAACAGAATGACTGAGGAACCACCATTCACCTATGCGAGCTGACGGAGCTTTATGTTCTGTTGCTCTTACACAGGATCTCAGCCATTATCTTGGGAATTCTTGTATTTGTGAATCACCTTTTGCACAGCAACAAAGCATAGGGTGAATGCACTGTAGATGGGCCACTGAATCTGAACTACAACAGCTTGTCAGAGTTAAGTCACTGAGTTTGCCACAGAATTTTTTGAACCAGAAGACAGCTTGTGTTCTGTCAACTGCTATACTACACCAGCTGTTCACTCTTATAGCTGCTTGGCCTACAGTGGGCCAGTTTCCACGCCAAAAGGGTTTTTTTTTGCTTCAGCCTGCTCCTACTGCTATAATCCTACCTTCTCTCTAGGATCTCGCGCCCATTGGAGTCCGTGTAGAAAAGCCCATCCGTCTGCAAGCTTGTCTCAAAGCGGCTAATTATCTCCTTGCCGAGACCATCTCTGTGGCAGAATGCAACGTGTCAAGGGAAGTGCTCCAAAGAGAGTAGGAGAGCTTCCCCATTAGCTTCCAAAGCTCACCGGATTGGGATGGGTCCCACTGTCCACTCTAGCTCAACGTATGGCTGCCCAGCATAGAGGCGCACCACCTGGGAGCACCAGTCGGAGAAGTTCTGGTACACCTCCTGCACCAATTGAGTCTGCCAGACAGAGATAAGATGAAGAATTTTATCCTTGTCTGTAATGAGCAAGCAGCCCTGTCTAGCCACAGAAATGGCACAAAATGCTGTATAAGTATATGAGCAATAGAAAGAAAGTGGAATTAGCTATAGTTCTCTTCATGACTTGGGCTGGCATAACCTTCAGTTATTTTGGTGTATTTATCCAGGAGAGGGATGCTGCAGAAGGAGGCATCGTGTACCTCTTTGCAGGAGGCACGTGACCCCACTGCATAGACACAGCTGGGGATTGGCTGAATGGCTATGGAGGTGCCCTTGTGCACATGGGAAGGAAGGAACACCCTTGCACTTCTGGCAGAGAGTGCTCCTTCCCCAGTGCACAAGAGCGGAAAGAGTGCAATGGGGCACACCTAAGCTACGCAGTGACTGAGGGGACGGAGGTGCTTCCCCAAGCCCTTCCAACATCTGTTCCACACTATAAAGACGTGGGGAATCAGCAACACCATTGCTTTCCCACCCCCATGGCAATGTAATTGCACAGACAGAGACTAAGGCCATTTCTGCACTAGCCTGTTATAGCGCTATTATTTCACTTTCAACATCCTATGGAATCCTGGGATTTGGAGTTTTGGGAGGGGCCACCTGGCCCCTCCCAAAACTGCAAACCCCAGGATCCCATAGGATGTTGGAAGTGGAATCATAGTGCTATAACAGGCTAGTGCGGAAATGGCCTTAGGCTTTGTCAACCACGCTCATCAGGTCCCAGTGACCCTCTGCAGCAGCTGGCTTGCAGGAGCTGTTAGCAATGTGCTGTTGGGTGCTTGACAGGAAGTACTCAGCCACATGAACCTTTAATGTAAATGAAAGACTCAAAATAGACAGCCAGGAGAAATGTTATTCTAACTGTTAGATGCCTCTGCCTTTGAGAACCCTGGCAACAAAATTCCCGTTCCCTGTGTATCTGGCAAAACACCAAAGAACAAACCCTGTATTCACCACTAAAATTCTGCTGTGACTAGATTTCGGATAAAATGAGTGCCCTGTTGCACAAAACCCTCTGGATGCAGATGGCAAGCACAAATCTCCAAAGTAATCCACATCCCAAGAGTCCATTCACAAAAGCATGGCTCAGAGCTGCAAAGGCTTAGAATGACACCATCCCTCATTCCTTACACATCTGTATAAGCGCACAGCCATCACCAGCAGCAGCTTGAGTTCTCTGCCACTTCCCATCAAAAACACTTTTTAAAGCGATTTCATCACACAGTAACACAATCTTCAAGCCACAGTTATGCAGCAAGGCCAGAAAAGCTGCCATGTTCCTGTTTATTGAGTGTTCAGACCTTCTAAGCTGCCTGGCTTGGACTCAGTCATGGTCCTTTTCATGACTGACACCCAGGCTCTTCAGGGCCCTTAGGGATTGGGTCAGTTTCCTGGCCAGGCTGGCAGCCCCTCTGCCGTGGCCACTCCCATCAATATGTGTGTTGCCCTCAGTAGCCAGCACTTTTTCCTACCTTCAGATGGTATGAACGGGCTCCCTTAGCGACAAGGAAGGGCTCAGAGATGTTGGGACGGAAGATATAGGCTCCAGATGCTTGGCTGTTCTCTTGATTCCCAATACTGGCATTGTACCTGGAAAAGCCAGTTGATGGGTGGAAATGGTAACTCAATAACTCCAAGCAAATCTCCAGAGCCAAATTATTGTTCAAACAATCCCACAGCACAAAAGGATTAAAAACAAGCTACCCACTTATTATATCCTGCCCTCTCCCAGGTCAGTAATACACAAACTTTGGAACATGGAATCAGCTAGTTACAGCCAACTAGTTAGGTCTGAATGACTATTAATAACTTATTATAACTTATTATTATTTTTATTTAATGTCACTTTGAGATACACAGGTCATAATGACAAGACACTGTGAATGAAACATAACAAGAGAGAACTTCACCCCACAAGCAGCAGAACTGCGACTTTTTAGTCACTTTTAGAGTCACTGAATGGAGGAAGAGAAGGAACATCCCACAGTTCAAGTGGTGTCATGCTTTTGGTCTCATGATGTTGCCTTGGGTTCTGTTATGCATCCTGGATACTTTGTAGGCACCACAGACTAGAGCAACTGCAGCAAGTCTGGGGATCACACTTCCACCCTGGGACCTTATGAGGACCTCATGGACTACTAACTAATGAAACCAAAAAAGCCCTAGAGTGGCTGAAAATTCACCTCAGACTCTCAAAAATGGGTATTTTTGATGTTCAACAGGGCACAGAGTCCTTGCTCAATTGCTGCAGATAGAGATTTCCAGAAGCTGCAATTCATCCCCTTGAGACCAAAAAAAGAGTTGTTCTGGAGATTCTGGGTCTGTCAAAGGCCACAAAAATACCCCTGAGGACTGCTTGCAACCCCAGGACCATACTGTGACAACCCCTGGGCTAGAGGCTTGTAGCATTCAGGTTTTTTAAAAAAGCGGCCATTTTAGTTATCCCTGAGAAAGGGGCATTACTTTTTAACCTAACAAATATAATGGCCACTAATTGATGAGAGGACTGAGGAGCAGGCCTAGAGCTATTACTGTAACTAATTATTTTTAAAACTACTTTCCAAGCAGTCCAACCATTCATTGCAAGGGGATGCAAGCTACTGGTACTCTTACCTCTCTCCAAGCAGAAAACAATAATATATCTGACTCACCAGAAGAAATTCTGGGACACTGGCAAAGAGATGTTCTTGTCCAGGTTCTCTATCTCCTTCAAGAGTCCTGTTCCGGGATCAAAAAGAACCCGCAGATGCTGGGAAAGGAGGATGAAAGAAGAAGGGAGTGCAAAAAGGAGACACTTGTGTGGGACATGCAGTCAGGAACATCAGGAAAAGTTTCTTGGATTCTTAGCCTGGATAGAAAACAAAGCCTAACTCAGAGTATTATGCTTACAAGGAAAAAACAACAACAGATTGATGTGCTATTTTTAAAGTATGGAAGTACTTAGTCACCTTCTTGTATTTAATATATAAACAAGTGATTCATCTCCAAGTGATCACTTCTGGGTGCTTATTTAAAACCCACCATTGAGGGTGATTTCCCAAACGAACATGTTCTGTTCCAAAACCAGTTTTGCAATGAAGAAAAATGTAATCCAAATCTCTCTTCCAACAAGTTACACTGCAGCCCGTGGAAGAGACACAGACTGCTTCCCTTCTCTGAACCACCTCTCAGGTCCACAAAATCATTTAGCTTGAAAGAGCATAATTTTAAGGCCTAATTGTATTGTGCAGGGCAGGTGGGGGAAGAGCTGCAGCTGGGAGGAATGTGATTAACCCCCCTCCCCATTGCAGTCTACCTTCTACCCACCAACGCAACTAGGCTAGGAAAGAGCCTCTCAATGCACAGTGAACCTCTGTGTGGGTGTAGGGGTTATATTCACATGTGGGGAGGGAATTCTGTCTTAGAACATGCTGTAACCTCATACCAAAATAAAGCCTGCCCCCACTCCCCAGCAACTAGAGTCAGAAAAAGAACTCCCACTGGTTCCTGCAGGAAGCTTTTTTCAGACTAATTACCCCTGGGGAGGAGAGGAGAGGATGTGTTTGAATGAGTGTATGTACTATGTGTTAGTACTATATTAAGTGAGTGTCCCCATTTTGGACAAAGGCCACTTCATTATTATTAGAGCACTGAAAATGGTGGTCCTCCAGATGTTGTTGGACTAATTCCAATCAGCCCCTGCTCCCCTGATCAAAGGTGAGGGATAATGGCATTAACAGTTTGCCAGCATTTGGAGGTCCACAGGTTCCCCAGTCATGCCTCAGGACTGGAAAGAAAAAGAAGCCTTTGGGGGCCTAAAATGGACCACTTCAGCCTTGCTCCTGGTCTCCCTTTCATCTCTTTTTCAGAAACTGTTAGGAAAGAAGCATGAAACTGGTCAGAATGAGCACAAGAGAAGATTTGATCGGTTCCTTTTTACCTGGTTCTCTATGGCCCAAGAAAGGTGCTCTGTTCCTGGTCGACTGCGCAGCCTCTTCAGCACTCTGAAGCGTGCTGGGTCCTGGCCAGGCAGTCTGGAGACAGAATAGGTCCTGTAGCCCAGTGGCGGGGCAGAGGCCTGAAATACCAGTTCATTGACCGCATCACCCCGATCATGCCGTACCGCCCGGGTGAAACTTGACACAGGGATCACCTGGGAAAGGAAAAGTGATTCAGCACCATTCTCTATTCCACTCAGGAGGGAGGTATTCTTCTCTCTGAGCACCAAAGTGAGTTTAGTTGGCATCTGGCTATCCACACTCAGGCACAGAAAGGCCTGTCCCCTCAGAGATATTCTGGGCACTTCCTCTGTGTTTTCATAGAGCTTTCACACAGAAAGGGTAAGAAAAGTCCAGCCACGATATGCACAGAGACTTGCATATAAAAATTAATACTGTTCTCATCTTCCAGCTGTCTTGGACAAGGAATACAAAGATGCTGGGATGAGTAAAATTTAAGCGTTCACGTGCTTGTATACCTACCCTCTTAGTTTTGCTTTGGGATTTTGCAAAAGCATTGCCTCACCTGTGCCTTGAAAGCATCTAACGCCTTTTGTTACTCCAAAGATCTAGTTACTGGGTTGTCTATCAGCGCCTGAATGTAGTTAAGTAGTGCCCATTTTAACTCTGCTTGTGTAGTTGAGCTCCCCAAACTATAAAGCAGCCCTCCCCAGCTTGATGCCCTTCAGATGTTTTCGACTGTGACTTCCAACACCCTGATCCAAACTGGGAATGGTGCTGGGACCAAGAGAAATTCTCTCATTGCACCTGGCTGCAAAGGCTGCGGTTAAGAAAAACAGAGGCTGCCTCCTTCATACCTCATTTGGGACAGTCTGTCCATCGGGAGCCAAAACGGAGTAATGGCTTCCATTGACTGGTAGCCGGATGTTCCAGTCTACAGGGCGAGCCAGTGGGTTGTAGACAATCACCATGAACTGCAAGGGCAAAAGAGCAGCATCTCAGGGAAGGGAAGGCATGGCTGAGTATGCCAGGGAGCCCAGCTATGTGAGCTAGGTAGGGAAAACCCTAACCCCAAAGCACAATAACTCATGCTTTAGAAGTGGGAGGCCCGGGTATGAAGGATTAGACAACAACGTCACCACTTACTGTTTGGGCAGCTTCAGTCAGTGGGCAGACGCTGATGTTGAGATAAGTGCAATAGATGAAGTTCTCCTTGGTTCCCACAATACTGGCAAGGGCATTACTGACCACGATCTGCAGAGTCAAATAAAAGGATAACATTGCAAGTTTGCCATTTCTGCCACAGTACTTCAGAAACATGGCTACAGGAACTGCAGGGAAGTCCACGGAAACCCCAAATTCAAAGCAATATCACAATGGAGCATAGAGGCACAAGTTAACTTGTCTCCCCACCTGTAATGCATGAAGTTAGCCTAGAAAGCGACAGCCATGTGGATCCTGCAAAGAGCAATTTGGGGACCTCAGGGATATTCTCTCTGGAATCAATGCTAAAAGGCCCTGTGCCACTTCAGGACTAAGAGAGGCTGTACTCTTGAGAGTAACACAAGAGGCTTCTCTTAGGCAACATGCAGACACGTGGGTGTTATGGAGGCTGCCATGATGGAGAGACGAAAAAGGTGCTACAACCCAATGGAAAACAGGTCATTTGGGCTGGCAGCTTTCGCCATTAGCAAACTCTGGACCTTGTTTACCAGCCCTCAGACTCTCTATCATTCCTAGATTACTAAACATTTCCATGTTTTTCTGACAAGAAGACTAGAAGGATCCAGAATGGGTGCAACAGAAAGAGAAAGTCTCCAAGAATATTCCTGGGAGAAGGTTGGAGCACTTGAAAGGAGCAGACTCTGTCCTTCTTTCCATTCATGGAAGCTCGTGCCTACATGGGATGTATTTATGGAGAAAGAGAGTCAGGAGGGGAAGAGGGAACAAATGAACTTCGGTGATCACTCTGCTGGTTTAGGCACTCACTTGGCAGGCATCCCAACCCGCAGACAACTGTTTGGCATAGTCATTGGTCACATGTTGCTTTGCTGTGCCACTCACTGCATCATGGTGTTGAGCAACCCCCATGGCTTGACCTGTAACAAAATTATAGGGAAGTCACACAACGCAAGGATGGGGCCCTCAGGGGCTTGTAGACGGACAGACCGTGCACCCCCAAAACACACATTTCCCTCCAAGAAATCCCTTCCTCATAGTGCCCCCTAGTTGGATCACACTGACTGCCATCTTTTAAGTTCATACGTATATTAGATCAAACCCAGATGAACCCATCCCTTCCTTGTCCATTAATTTGTAAAAATTCTGCCTACATACGCAGCACTGAACTGTTGGCGTTGCCGTAAGGCCCCTTGTTTGCTTGTACGCCAGTTAGTGCTTCCAGCTGGTTGCAGACCTGCAAAAGAGAAGAGGCATTGAAACTAAATGAAATGTTTCTCTGTGAGAGAGGTCTGAAACATTTCAGGGACATGTGATTAAAAAAACAGGACTAGGACTGAGGAGTTCTAAGACCCTGCCTCTTCTTTACCTTGAGGAAGGAAAACGCCTGTCTTCTGACTGGAAAAAAGGCACCCACTAACCTGCAGAAAGTTGTTGCTGAGTCGCTCATAACGTTTTAAAGCTGGCCGGCTGGTGAAATAGCCTGTCCAAAACTGGTGGGGGCCATCAGCATATGGGAAGAAGTCATCATATTTCACAGTCCTGTCCAATGCAGGAATTATATCAGCCCAAAACTACATCTGCATATGGCATCTCTTTCATACACACTCACTCTTTCTTAACCCTGAGCTGGTGAGCAGGAAATTTAAGTGGCTGTTGTGTTCATAATGAGAGCTGGGTAGCTGAGGGTCAAATCCATCATCAGCCACAGACTGTGATTCTCAACTCTCGCTTCCCACATACAAGATAAAGTACCTAACCTTTACAAGAGCATAGGCTGGATAAAAATAAATGGAATATATCTACATCCCAGCCTTCTCATAAACATAAATTCTATAGAAGCTATAAACAATTCTTATTATGAAATAAGGAAACTGCACTTACAAATTTGCAATAAACTGTATCACTACTAAATCATTATCAATGAATCATTCTATTTTATAGAAATAATTATTCATGTTGGTCTCAATCTTAGACTATCAAGGTCAGTCCACACTTTCAATATTCTAAAACAAAAACCTAAAATAGAAAGGAGAAGTAAAGTAATGACAATTAGTTTTAAAAAGCTAGAGTCCTCCTAAAAAGTATTTGTGCTCTGTGGACAGCAAGCCACTTTGTGCATTAACAAAAGGAGGGGTGCTCCCTTCTCTGGTTCTTGCAGCAAGCCAGAAAGAAATCCCTAGGTAATGATCTCTCCCACTGATGACTATGTTCTCTTTGGAGATGCCAGAAGTTGGGGCAAGTGGCCAGTGGGAGAAATTTTCCATGCAGCTAGCTTTTGTACTAGAATGCTACAGGGATAGGGAATGATGTTCCCTTGCAGCCACTAGTCCAGTATGAAATTTTTAAAAAGACCAGCTGCCACATAAATAGCAGCATTCTTGGCTCCAACTAATATTTGCCCACAGTGAAATAATAAGTGACCAACTGAGAGGATCTGACTGGTCAGCTGACCAGTATACCAACCCTACCAATGACTGTTACCATCCCCAGTCCACTGAAGACAACAGGCAGGTGTTCCACTCACTGAGAAAGAAGTTGCACCATGTGTCTCAGGCCTGGCTATGGCTCTTCCATTGCTAGGGATACCCTCCAGGTAAGCAGCAATGCTTTGCATTTCCAATATGGCATTGGGAAAGACAGAGATCAGGGTAGATGAGAGTAGGGGCCAGATAAGGACTGCTAAGGCAGTATGAGGCACGCTAATTTAGCAGTAGCAACAAGAACTGATGAGGTTTGGTGCTAGAGTCGATCTACAGGAACCAAAGAAGAAAATTCTTTATTTGTGTGCGTATATAAAAAAAAGACTCTGCTGTGACAGCTACTTGCTCTGGCTTATCAAGCGATCTGTTCGCACTGTATTCATACACCCAGCTCTCTCACCATGACATATTGGCCTTGTTCAACTCCCACAGGTAGCAGCTTGGGGTAGAGTAGAGAACATTGACATGGCTCCCACTCACTTGCTGGAGAGGAAAACAATAGACAGGTAAATATGCTCTGAGGAGAGAAAAACTGCAGAGACATATTGATTGAACTCTGGTAATGTGACAAATGTGGACATGCTGTCCAAAATACTTTATTTCAATTTACTCCTGGTAAACCACTTTGGCTCCTTACATATAGGTCTAGCCCTCCCCTGTCTTTTTTCCTCTACACTAAGAGTCTCATCTTTTTTTTAGTTCATCAGCCAAAGAGAACAAAGCAGAGTTCACAGAATGTAATTTTTCCACCTCCTTTGCAATCTCACAGAAGCCTGACCCTGAGGGCTGGCAGACCCCTGGGAATAGTACAGTAAGTCGAAGATACAAGTTGGTAGAAACTGCCCCACATTATACAAATTAGCAGTGCAACTGAAGAGGCTACATAACTGAGCCTATACACGTGCGCGTGTACACTGGGGCTTTGAATATGTCTACGGGTAAAAGAGGAAACAGGCAGGCCTCCTCCCGCTAATCAGCCCAATGACTAACTGATGAGCAAAACTGTCAACATTTAAACTGAGGTCCACCAGTTCTTCTATTAATATGTTGGGAGCCACAAGTTTCTTGTCATAACTTGAGTCTTATATGGCATTTCTTTGAGACAGGGCTCACAGAAGAAAACTCCAGCCTTGACCCATCATCCCTTATCTGACCCAGCCTACCATGCTCAAACCTCCAGCTTTTTTGTGAGTGAGCAATCAAAGACCCTGCCCTAAGCCTAGAGGACTGGGTGGAGATGGCTTCTACCCAAGGAGATGAATGGTGGTTGTAAACTCAGAGTACCTTTGCATTGACATGCTTGATCAACTTGTCCAAGTTCTTGTACCACAGGAGGGCATTCTCGTACTGGTAATCAGAGCCCATGGTCATGACAATATGGTTGGTACGATAGAGTCTGGCCTATAGAAGACAAGACTGTTTACTGCACAGGTTCAAAAGCCCTTTCTTGTTAATAAAAACAATGCGTAACATTCAAAAGGTCTCATGTGTATTCTTTAATTTTAATCCTTGTAACAATTCAATAAGGGCTGGGGAATGGGTGGCCCTGGACTACAATGCCCATGAGCCCTAGGCAGCATGGTGAGCGATGACGGGAGCTGCAATCCAACATATGGAGGGCTCCATGTTGTCCATCTTGCTGTAAATTCAATCAGGATTATTATCCTCTGTACTGCAGAAGGGGAAAACCAAGAGAGCACAGCACTGAAGACCAACCCCAGTAGCCAGTGGGTGGGTGGATTTGAGAATTAAAGTATCAGTTTCTCAATTCCTTTCATCTTCTCAGACACCATGTTTTAGCAACTCACATTTACTAGTGATGCACCATTTGAAATGATCCACAAGGTGCCTGAGATATCTCCTTCTCCAAATTCTATTCTGTTCAACCCCCCTCACCTCCACCATTCAATCCCAACTTCAGACAGGCCCTGGTTTCCAGACCCAGTCCCCTTGCTCGAACCTGAGCAGCTGCAGCCCCCAGAAAATAGGCCACAAGGCTCTCCACGTTGTTCTCGTCACTGTTATCGTCCACAATAGGGTTGTCAGAGCAGATCTGGTCCCAGCAGAGAGACATAGGAGGGTCGTAGCCATTTGGTAGAACACCTACCAAGAGACAGTTCGGAGAAACAGGAAGGGTAGCACACACAAACAGAGACACCCACCCAAGCTGCCTCATCCCAGATGTTAAAGGCAAGTGCTAAGACTCCGACCAAAAGAGAGCTAAATCAGAGGAGGAGGCATTGGCCCTCTTCACGCTGGCACTCAAGACAAAAGGTGCGGAAAAGGGAACGATCATATCCCAAGGTGGAAGAAGAATGTGCATAATTATGAGTGAAGGCTCAAGCAGTTAATGGGAGCATCACAAATGAGTGGGCAACCAAGGCCCTCCAGATACTGTTGGACTGGAACTCACATGATTCTTTATCACTGGTTGGGGCTGCAGCCCACTAGTATCAGGAGGGACACAGGTAGCCCACTCTGTGCACATATACACTCTATATATGCCCTCCACCATCTACACTGTTGTGCAAAATATATTCACTCTACCCAAGAAACATGACCTGCCCCACATGGTAGAAATCAAGCCATGCAGCTACCCATGCAGCTCATGCCTACCAAGCATTTACAATCCACTGAATCAAAGTCAGTTCCTATTTGTTCACCTTTACAAACTGACCCTGAAATTCATCCTGATCTGGGCATAAAATGCTTCAGACTGTTTATAGTGAAACCTGGGAATCTCTAACTACAAAAAGAGAGCATCAATGCAGAAACTCAGAACAAGAGATTTTCACCAAACCTCCTTGCTTACCAGTGAAAAGATCTGCAACAGGGGGAGCCAGGCTTCCGCTTGCACGCCACAGCTGCTCCATCTCCCGCAAGGTCTCCCGCTGGGCCTTGTCCTGGTAATCAATGCGGCCCACAAAGAAGCCATCGTAGCCCATCTTGAGAGAATAATGAGAGAGGGAAGGTGAGTCCTCAGCAAATGGGGGAGAGGATGATAATCAAAAATGGAGGATGCCAAGGCAGATTTCAGACAATTTTGCCAGTCTGGATGCACAGGAAGGCTGAGGGCTGGGAGTGAGGAAGGATGATACTTGGGTGTATCCTTCTAGCAACTGTGTGAGGTTATGCCAGCTAAATGTCCAGGAAACACAAGCTGACCTGTGCAAACAATGAGGCCTGCTCACGACTGTGCCCAAAAGGGTCAATGTGCCAAGCTACACGAGGCCGACCACATTCGCCAAACGTCTCTTGCAGGAAATGGAGACCCAGGCTCATTTGATCGATGACAGCACTGTAGTGAACAGCTGCCTCATCATTCATGCACCAACCGCCATTCACAAACTCTAGGCGCCCTGCCAAGGAGTGGAAGCAAAGAAAAAAGATGTTAAGACAGGAGAGAATTCAGGACGCTTTCTGCTGCTGCTGTGCATAAGCTCAGAAGCTACAGCCACCACGACTTCTCTGAAAAGATAAGCAGGAGGAAACTACCTCCAGGTGAGCACTGAGAGAGGTGTGCTACTTTGCACCGGAGCTGCAGAGCCCTCCAGCTGGTGTTGGACTCCACCCGCCATCACCTCCAACCACCATGACGAATGGTCAGGATTGCTGGTCTCCCCACCATCATACAAGCATGATATTGCAAGACAGATTAGAAGAACTCCCTGTGCAAGGAGAACACAGAGCAAGAATGACTATTTATATGTTGGGAGGGATGATAAAACTCCTGCCATGCTAACAAGCAAGGCTGCCTGGTCACAACCCAGAAAACTGCGTTGTCTCTTTAACTGCCCCCTTCTGCAAAGGAGAATACATTCATGACTTCTGCCACCCTGCTCCTCCCTCAGCCATGTTTCACACTCACTCTCTTTGCCTGCCTGGTGGGGGAAGGGGGACATATACTTTGCATCACAGAGAGAGGGAGCAAGCTTTCTTCAATGAGTGGCTGACGAGATAGTTGACGGCACCATGCAGGGACCAGCTGCACTCCTTTATCTCTGTAAACAGGTGGGGACAGAACAAGGGAATTCCGGCCCTCAAGAATGCAGGGTGGGGAACTTTGGCTCTCCAGTTCTCACCTGTCCACACATCATGGCAGTGATGTATTTAAGTCTTTTACTTCAAGTTTCCAGTCAAGTCTCATGTCTGGGAGCCAACTTTATACCCCAACCTGTATTCCAGAATTTCTGGACAGAGTTAAATAGTCAGTTTTAACAATTTAAGCAGAGTCAGCCCTCCACATTTCCAATTTTGCCATCTGCAGCTTTGGAAGTGGGGAATAAGATCCTTCTTACTCCACCTTCCCAAGGCTGGAGGCTTTTGTGCCAATGGGCATAAAAGGGCCTGCAGCTTCAGAAGTGAGGAATAGGATCCTTCTTACTCCCCACTGCTGAAGCTTCAAAAGCTTGAGATGGAAGGATCCTTCCTCCTCAAGCCTTACCTAACACATTTGCTGTTCCCCTCTGAGAAATGCACTCTGGGGGCGAGTCTTGTCTTTGTCTCTTAGGAAAAGTTTTAGAAGGCTCCTCTGATATGCAGCAGGGACAGGTTGCTGAGCAGACCTCAACCCTGCCTCAAGCCCATTGCCTAACCTGTTTGCTGTTCCTCTCTGAGAAATGCACCCACACTTTGGGCTTGAGACAGACTGTCATTGAGCAGTAGGAAAAAAGAGATAGAAGCGTTGTTCAAAGTTGTAAGATTTCCGGATGAATGTTTTATATCAGTGAACCAAGGGCAGCAAGTCAGTCACCAAAATATACAAATCTCAAGTGGAGTCAAGTCAGTGTATCATTTATTGCTGAGTTGAGTCTGACCTGAGTCACTGAAGCAACTTAAGTCCAACTTGAGTCCAAGTCAGTTGACTCAAGTCTACATCACTACATCATAGTCAATGCAAAGGAATTATAGCAACTGGAGTTCAAAACACCAGGTGGACCAATGGCCTCTCACCCTGTAACAGCAGAAAAGTCTCCTGAGCTGTGTCTGTTGATTGAGGACCACTGGCTCCCCTTGGCCTCTCACAGAGGGTGGTGTCTCCAACCCTTGAGAGTCAACTGCTCCAGACCTTCTACACACAAACACATGCATATATATTGACACAAACATAAATAAACATACCTGTCTGTATCTCACACAAAAGACAGGGAGGCCAGATGCTGGCCAGAGAAGCAGCTGTTCTGTTCTTGATAGCTTACCTTCAGCAACAAGTTGCCTCACAGCCTGGCGCATGCTCTCTGTTTGCAGCCCCCACCAGCGAGCAAAGAATACCACTTCCACATAGATGAAGCGCTTGTTGGGATCAGCCAGTAATTGTGGTATGACAGAATCTAGGATGTACTGCACTCCAGCATGCTGGATGTCATTACGGACTGCAAAACAACAAAAGAGCCAGTGCAGGGCACAGTTACCATGCTGGGCTGTGTCTTGGGAGATCCAAGTTCTAGTTCCTACTTTTGGGACAGTCACTCTCTGGCAGCATAGCCTATCTCACAGGGCAGTGCAAAGTTAATGGGTGAAGGAAAACTATGAGCCCTCATAGGAGGAAAAGGTAGGATAGAAATGTAGCAAAGAAATGAGCAAGGAATGGGAAGAAGCAGAGAAGAAACAATCAAGACACAGACAAACTGGGTCCCTCACGAACGAACCTGTTCCCCCCAAAACAAACAGACACTCTCCTGCCACTGGTTAGATGGAAGATAAGAAGGAAAGGAGTCATGCTAACATCCCATCACCCTCAGACAAAAAGCTTTCATAATCAGCATCTGCTGGACCGAAAAGGCTAAACCCAGTTGTTAATCTCAAGTAGAAGAGACCCACTGAAGCAATGCAAACTACATAGGCATTGACTTTCTTATTAAGTTCTTGGTGATTCAATAATCTACTCCAGTTAGTACTAACTACTGAGTTTAGCCCAATGACCCGAGCATATTCTCCCCTCTGCAGTCACCAAGCAGTACAGACCACTGGAAGAGATGCTGAACAAGGGTTTCTTTTTCCAAATACTTTGTTCTGGCCTAGGAAAGCAGCAAGCAAAGGCCACCTATGCAGGTATAGCCTCCAGAAACAGGATGCTGTTATCAGCTGTATCAGCAGAAGACAAAGTTTATCTACCAGCTCATTCTATTCAGGGACAATGCAAAACAGCACACTGACTGTGTGTGGGAGTGGGAAGCTGGAAAAAGTCTACGCCAGAGTACAATTCACACCCAACGGGTCCCATATGATTGCTGAAAGCATGAGCTGTAGACCAGTATATAACTCTGGCTAAAAAATCACTTTGTATATGAACTCATTACACAGTCAGAAGCTATCTAGTAAATGTTCCATCTCAAACTTATTTGTAATATGGACAGAATAATGCCTGTGTGTTGCTTTCAAAACCTGCTGCTGTAAGCCAGGTTGGGAATCATGAGGCCACCAGATGTTATTGGACTGCAATTGCCTGCTTTCGTCACCACTGGCTAGGGCTGTTGGGACTTACAGTTCAACAAGATCTGGAGAGCCACATCTTGCCTTTCCTAGTTGCAAAAAGTTCTGTGCTTTGAGGAAAAGTGCTATATAAAACACTGATTACAATTATTATTGCTTGTAGGAAACAAGATAACAAAATTTCACTCAACTGGAATGTAATTCTGGTCTAATCTAAAAAGAAGAGACAAATTATTTGGAGAGGCCTTTGGCAACTGACTGGTGACAGAGGAAGGGGCTTTTAACAGTTGGGTACTGTTGTGTGCTTTTAAAATTGTGTTTTAATATCAACATATTAATATTTATACATTTAATATTATAGTTCATCTGTGCTTTAAAACTATAATTTAGTATTTTTATCTGTACCTTTTCGGCTGGTCTTGTTGTGAACCATCTTGAGTCCCAGTTTTGATAGCAAGGAGGAATATAAATAAATAGTCTGTCAATAGGCTGGGAGGCTTAAAACCCCTGTCTCAAACAGGGAAAGGGAAACGAGTATGCTTCTGGCCTGTGCAGAGCCAAGATTCAAGTGGGTAGTCAGAATTCACATCTGTGACTCCAACATCAAATGCTGAAAGTCCGCAAGAACAGCTGGCACTAACCAGCAGCACAAAATGGCCTCTTTCCTCTCAGGCCCCTTGTCTTATAACTCTTTCAACTCACCTCCAAAGAAATACTGGTCCACTGTCTTCAGCCAGCCCACGTCATCATGCGTGTGAGGGATAAGGTGAACATTGAGCATGTCCGGTTTCGTCACTGGGCAGGACTAAAAGGCAAAGGACACAAACAACTATACCAAAAACACACCCTC
Organism: Iguana delicatissima; assembly: GCA_948472985.1. NCBI lineage: Eukaryota > Metazoa > Chordata > Lepidosauria > Squamata > Iguanidae > Iguana > Iguana delicatissima. The sequence continues at coordinate 154,465 of CAOKZL010002471.1, read as the reverse complement.
AGAATCTGACACAGAGAGGCAGGCATCACCTAAACAGAGAAGACTGATCAGAACTGGAAGGATGCAGAAAGATAATTAATCACTGCTAGTTACAATACTACTATTCACTTCAGGGTTACTGATTAATACTATGACTAACTAGGAAGCTTGTATCTTGTATAAGTTGTAGGCTATTGTAATATAAATATCTTGCTGGCAGTAGTGGGGATCCAAGGCTTCTTGCTGCCTGAAGAGAAACACAATTCAAGGGATTTCAGACATGAAATGAAAGCTGCCATATTCTCTTTCTGCCTTAAACTACCGAAAACCTATCCAACCCACCTTTCAATGCCAGGTTAAAAAAAAATCTGGGGTAAGGGATTAGTAGTTATTAAAAATCATACAATGAAACTGTAAGCAAAGACAAAGTAAAGATATATCACTCATGAAAAACCACACAGTAGTACAACAATCTTGTCTAGGTGCCTTATACAGGAGCAACAATGTAATGTCTACATTCAGAGCACTGCTACTTCAAGGGGCATCCAGAGCAGAGCCTCTAAGGAAGACTTTAAAGTAACTTCCCACAACTGGGTCCCTTTTCAGATTTGTTCAGCTACACACCTCATCAACTTCAACCATCTGGAGGGCAACAGTAGAGGAAGACTAAGGGAGTGAAAAGATTCATGTGGGAATTGAAAGTCCTTCAGACTTCCAACACTTTGGGGCCAGGGTAAGAATCCTGATCTACCATCGAAAGGCAAGGGGAGCTGCAAACGCAGTGCTTTCCTGTGTGCTGTGTACTGTAGCTTGACTGGACGAACTGAAATGGCACTTTACCTAGCTTCCCTGCATCTATTGACAGAACCCATTACCTGGGACTGCACAAAGTGGTAGTAATTTCCATTGAGCCATGAGGCTTGATTATGAGTAAAGGTACTTAGGACTGGGCTGTTTCTCAGCAGAACACAGAAATGGCTGCCCACAATTAGTTCTTTTCTCTGACTTAACTGCTTTATGGAAGAATTGCTATTGTGTAGCAACAGGATGATTCAGCTATGCAGAAATTATACTGTGAGTTAATACAAAGACAATGGAGAAGTGGCTTTCTGCAATCATTTGGCATAAAATGTGAGTACAACTTCTGTGAGACTTCCCAAAGACTCACACAGTGCTGCTTTCTTCTGGATATTTTTGAATACAGCCTGAATCCTGCTTCTAGCCCCAACCTGAGTTGATTTCTTGAATCAATGGAACTTTCATAGCTGCCAAATTACCATTGATACAGTGGACCCGTTCTAGTCAGAACTAACAATAGGATTTAATTCTGCAACTTCATATTCCTCAGCCAGTGTACACAACAACATCCAGAAGGCAGAAATTATGGAAAGACCCTTCTTCAGAGAGTTAGAAAGCATTTTCATATGTGAAACTGAAAGGTATAAGAACTTCGCTTATTTTAAGCTGAAGTGAAAGCGTTCAGTTATGAACAGTTGTTATGAAAGTGTTCCAACAGCTCAGAGCTAAGCTTGGAGATGTTATTTTTTATAAACCTCAAAATCTCTCAGCTCTCAAAATCCTTCAGTAGACCATGCTGGTTGGGAGATTCTGGGAGTTGGGAGTGCAAAAAAATAATGTTTCTAAACTCTCACCAGGGTAGGAATGTACAAAGGTGCAGAGTGCTTCAGCTGGGAAGCATGAGAGAGCCAGAGAACTGACGCATGCAGTTTGCAATCGTTAGAGAAAAGAAAAAAAGAGTTGACCTTCAGTTAAGCCACTTCCCAGAATATAAGGACAGGATGGATTTATTGCCTGGAGTGGATATCCTCAGATCTTCAGTATGGGGGATGTCAAGGATACAACATCAGCAGATGAGATAGGCAGGAAGCAGATTAGAGAAGGACTCAGTTGGGCAAGGAGACTCCTGACAGCTGATAACAGACACTGACTCAGCTTTCCCTGCTTCTGCCTTCCAATAAACCCACACTCTCAAGCCCTGCCTAAAATATCAGTGCACTCCCTCCAGAAAGGTTGTTCTGGTAGGACAACAGGATGAGAACTGGCAGATTCCACCCAGGCAACCCCAAGGACACAAGTAGAAGGAAGGAAGGAAGGAAGGAAGGAAGGAAGGAAGGAAGGAAGGAAGTAGCCACGCAGCTGACAGAAGCTGCTGACAGAGAACAGCGTGACGGCTTCAAAGCTGGCTACCAGGAATACACCAGGTGTTCTGGACCGCAACTGACATAATCCTCGATCGGTGGCAATGGTGGGTGGGGCTGACAGGAACCGTAGGCCAAAACATCTGGGCAGCCCTATGGAGTCTAGCCCTCACTTACCTCAATGAAACAAATGCTAAGGGCAAAAGGCTGGGGGCTATTCCTAACACATCCTGCTTATCTCAGGATGTCTACCTGGGAGCTGTCGGGGACAGACGGACCGCCATCGGATGGAGACAGACGGGTCTCATATCCCTGGTTACCAGCCTCCTCTCCGAATGCAGGCTTGTCCCAGCGCAAGCAGCTTCCTGCTTCTTAGCGAAGCATTCTCCCCCCCCCCCCCGCAAGTTACCTGTTCAGCCTCATTTATGAGCAACCTCTTTGGCATTAGGGCACCACTGCTTCCTCAGGTGCAAGAAGAGATCCACCCACGCTGACCCGCGGAGCGCTGCTCCCCAAGGGCACCCGCCGGGCTGCTGCCCCCCGCCGCCCACAGAACCAAGCAAGTCCCGCGTCTTCGCCTTCCAGCATAAGGCCCCGGGAACTCCAGCCGGACGCTCCAGCCAGTCCTCAGCACCCCCGACAAGCCCGCGCCCGCGCCCGCGCCCTCCTCACCTGGTAGCCGCATATGGCCGCCGCTCCCCACGCCAGCGTCGCCCCAAACAAGGCGCCCCACGACCACCGCGAGGGCCCCATCGCCGCCCCAGCCTCTCCCGCACCCACCCCTGCTGCTGGTCAGGTGGCCGGGCACTCACGTGACAGCCGGGGCCGAGGGCGGGAGATTCCCGGCACGCCCCGCCTCCCCTGGGTGGGGCTCGGAGGGTGAGATGAAACTGATTGGTGCGTGCGAGGGGAGCTTTCGGAAAGCAGGCAGATGGCGTTGGGCGCCGGGCACCTGAGAACTTTTTGATTGGCTGACAAGGAGGAACGGGCGGGAAGGCGGGGCCAGGCAGCCCCGGGCGGCGGAGCGGTTTCCGGTGTGCGGGGGGGGGGTTGTTTTTCCCTTCCAGCCGCTGGGAAGTGTATGAGGCGGTGGGGCGGTGGGGCCCCGCGAAACAAGGGGTGTGCAAGCAGTCGCTGGTTCCTTCTGGGCAGGGCTGGGAAAATCCTCTGCTCGAAACTCCCGGAGGACCGCCTGCGCTTCTCCCTCCCTGTTTCCCCGCTCGAAGGAAGAGGGTGAGGGGAATGGAAAAGCCAGGCGCCGTTTAGGAAGGAAAATGGTACATCGAGCAGCGTGGTGTATAGCTTGGGCTCATGCGGCCACAGCTAACGTGTCCTCTCTTTCAAAATGCGTTGCTCTGAACCATATTCTGTGATAGGAGCCTATTGTTGCAGGAGCCCAGAGAACACAGAGACCACAGAGCAAGAAAAAGAGTAATTTGTTACGCGGGGGCTTTTAATCCAGCCAAAAGCCCGCGCGTAATAAATTACTCTTTTCTTGCTCTGTGGTCTCTGGGTTCTCTGGGCTCCTGCAACACTATAAAGGGTGGGAGAAGGTCCTCAGAGGGCGTTTGAGGTGCAGTATTGTACTCTGGAAGGGCTTCACACCAAAGTCAACAAAAAGATGGGCAGGGACGTCCTCCCTGTCACCTTAGGCCATTTCCACACTACACTGATAATAGTGCTCTTATTCCACTTTCAACCTCCTGTGGAATTCTGGGGCTTGTAGTTTCCTGAGGCCAAAGAGCGCTCTGGCTGAGAATTCTAAAGGCCCCTCCCTGAACTGCAAACCCCAGGATTCCATAGGAGGTTGAAAGTGGAATAAGAGCACTATTACCAGTGTAGGGCGGAAACAGCCTTAGCCTAGGAATTGGCACTTACTGGCCTTCCAGATGTTAAATTACATCCCACAACCTGTCACCACTGACTGTGCTGGCTACAGGTGATGGGAACTGCAGTCCAGCAGTACCGGGAGCCTCACAAGTTGCCCACGCGTATCAATGCCTTATAGCTGGGATTGTTAATATGCACTTTAATGAGCTTTTTGCACTTGTTTGTAGATGATCTGAAGAGGAATGGGAGGCAGATTTTAATCAGAGCAGTTAGAAGGAAAAGAAACTTCCAAAAGGATCTTTCCTAGGCAGGGGAATGGGTGTTAAAATGGCAAATGCAGCTCATTGTTAGCAAGTGTACAGTTATAGTTAATGGGGCTAAAAATTCTAAACATCATATATGTGCTGATAGGTTCTAAACTGGCAGTTACTGATCAGGAAAGAGGCTTCAAGAGACAGACTGAAATTGCCTGGCTGCTGTATGCAAGCCAAATGTTGTGATGTTAGTAGATGAACAGAAAATAAAAGTGTCTTTGTACAAATCTATTGTCCAGGCATGGTTCTGGTCACTCCATGTCAAGAAGGATATTGTAGAGTTAGAAAAGTTGTGGAAGAAAGCAATCCAAACGATCAAACGACTGATGAGCAACCTGCAGGAAGAAAGGTTACAATGCCTGTAGCCCTTTGGCTTAGAAAGAAAAGGAGTAAGGAGGGACATGACGGAGATATATGAAACAATACATAGTATCTTTAAAGGTCAACGGTAGCAGTTTTCTTCCCTTTCTTATACAAAAACCCAGGGTTGTCCAGTAAAGCTGAGTGGTGAGAGGAAACAGAGAAAGGGGAAGTACGTCTTAGTGAAGTAATGGGATTAACTACCACAAGATGGCTGTCAGCTTGCATGGATTTAGAAGAGGGTTGAACAAGTTAATGGAGAACAACACTATCAAATCATGTTGGTTCTACATTGCCTCCAACAACAGAGGCAGTCACTTTTAAATATTCTTTGCTGGAAAACACGAACAGAAGGATGTTATCGGGCCTCGTATCTCCTGTTTGCCTTCTCCGCAGGCAACTGATTGGCTGCTATAGGAGTAGACTGCTTGCCAGATAAGCCCTTGGTCTGATCCAAGATGGTCCTTCTTGGCTTGGCCCATTAACATCCCTGTTAAGAATGTCATAGTGGATATTTTCCAGTGTCACTGCTATTAACACCATTGGTGACCATCCTGTGAAGAGCAGCCGTCAGAGAGGTCTTTGACAGAAGGAACAAAAATGAGCAATCTGAATCAAGAATTTTGGCTCTAAAAGACCCTGGACTTGGAGTGCTCATTTTACTTTTCACATGGTTATTAGTACTAGAGATGTGGTAGCCTGGAAAAACAACAAGAAAGAATGAAGAAAAAGAAGGGTTTTTTTCCTGTTTTTTTCTGAAGCCTGTTTTTCCTCCAAATATTGGAGGAAAAAAAGGATTTTGGAATAATTTCTTTTAGAATGATGAATAAAATGCTTAAGACAAGATGCTTTCATATTTACTATTCCCAAGTCATTTCTAAAAACTATGTAAGAAGGACGTTTATGGAAGACATAAAAGCTATGGTATCAGGTCATTAAAATTCCTGTCTTGGTATTGTTTTCTCAGTGCTTTTCAAGCGAACGAGTGTGTTGTATCAGCTTGATACTATGCAAGACTAGTAGAAACAAAATTCTGTATTTTACTGATGTTGATAGGTTTTCCTATTTGTGTTAGAGGGGTTTTTGCCAGCTCTTCAAATTGGCAGAACTAAAGAGGTTCCCTACAGCTGAGAACCATTTGTAACAAACAAACAAAAAAATGTTTAAAAAGCATGTTCAGCTTGTATTCTGAATAATATAATAATATATCAAACACAATAATATTGTGCCAAACCAAATTGTATATGGTGCATTTTATGATTCTAAAGTAAAAAAGTGACTTTTGATCAGTAAATGGCATTAATATAGCATTTTTGAAAGTTTCTGAAAATTTCTATTTTTTTCTTGCAGAAAAAAATCTCCAGAGTTTTGTTCCATGGCATCATAATTTCCAGAAATTTTACATATCAAATCAATACTGTTACCACAGTGTTTATAATATATTAGCGAACAGAATGCAGCTCTTTCATGACTGTGAATTTGCAAAAATGTTCTCTTAGAACGGCACAACCCACCCTCCAAGTAGCTGAACACATTTTTGTTAGGCTGCTTTTTCCCCCTCATAGCTGTACTTGCACTTTCAGTGACTGGCCTGTCACCACCAGCATGGTGGTCTGAACAGAAAGAGCTCCTATTAAGAGATGGAATGTCAAGCTTTCAATCTTCAGGGAACCCTTCCCATGTGAATGTATTTGTTAAGGAATCCCTATGTATTTCAGAGGAGCAAGGTGTGGGGTGTATGGGCTGTAAAAAGCATGAAGACTGAAAATACTAGGTAGGCTGTTTTTCAAGCAGCTACTAAAATGGATGATGGAGTAAGCTTGTTTCCTGCTGTTCCAGAGATTAGAACACAGGGCGGTGGCTTCAAGATACAGAGAAAGAGATTCCATCTATACATTAGGAAGAAATTCCTGATGGTAAGGGCAGTTCAATAATAGAATACACTGCCTTGGAGTGTGATAGAATCTCCTCCTTTGGAGGTTTTTAAACAGAGGCTGCATGGCCATCATTTGATTGTGTATTATTGCATGTCAGGGGTAGGATTGGATGGACCTTGTGGTCTCTTCCAGTTCTATGATTCTATTATTCTTGTCCATAGTTTAAAAAATCACTGAGGAATCTTTTACAAGAATCTGAATCAATGCAAGGTTCCTTGGATCATGGAATGAAAAAAAAAAGGCAAATTTGTCTTAATAGTCACACAGGAAATCAGCAAGAGCCTATTAACATTGAAATAGTAGTCTAGAGCCTTGGGGAGAGGTAGACAACAAATAATGACAACAACAATAAAAAAAAATTTGTCTGTTTTTTTTACTTCTTCTACTGTTGACAGCCAAAGGCCAGAGCAGAATAACATCTGATTTCATATATAGCTCAAACTATGAAATTCTTTTGTTGTTGTTATATGCCTTCAAGTTGTTTCTCACTTATGGTGACTCTAAGGTGAACCTATAATCGGGTTTTCTTGGCAAGATTTGTTTAGAGGTGGTTTGCCTTTGCCTTCTGTTGAGGCTGAGAGAGTGTGACTTGCCCAGGGTTGCCCATGGCTGAATGGGGATTCCAGCCCTGGTCTCCAGTCATAGTCCAATGCTCAAACCACTACACCATGCTACCTCCCAGTAAATTCTTTCCACACTTTTTCTATTATTATTTAGCTTAACTGCATTGAATGACAAAATTTTACTCTTTCCTATCACCTTTCTTCTTCCTAGCATTAGTTCTTTCCCTCATTTTATTTCCCTCATTATGATTTTAGATGGTTTTGTTTCTCTAGCAGATAGGCTGCTCAGATCAAAACTAGTATTTCTCACAGCATTCCACACTGATGGTCAGACTGTGACAAGGAGATGGCATTTTCTACATGCCCTGTGTTTTTGGTGGTGCACTCAAGATCAGTTAAATCAGGTTAGTGACCCTTGCTGCACTTAAAACATCACTGGACAATCTGATAGATTAAAGAATTGTGAAATGCAGGGTTTTTCTACTGAAACAGGCATAGTTCCCAACCCAGTCTGTTCAGACTGAGGGTCCTTTGCCATTTGTCAGCTAATCACCTTCTGGCCACCTGGCTGTCCAGCTTGTGATAGTGGTAAAACACGTAGAGTTAACATCAACATTCCACTTTTAAGCATTCTTAAGTGGCGTATTGATGTTAACTCTACGTGTCTGGATTTTACCACCATCACGTGAACCCAAATCAGCCCTCAGCCCATATCACTATGTTTAGTGGAAAACACTCTCTTCTGCATCACTAGCTAGGTAATAATAGTGGTTGCAATTCCAAATTGATTCATCCAGATTAAAATTATCAGGAAAATAAGCAGGAATTCAGCAGCCAAAGATGGATTCCATAGTTGTGGAATGAATAAAAATATCCTTCTCATCTTTCATACTAATACAAATGAAATGAGTTTTCATTCCATCTGCCCAACAAACATGGAACTATTTGCACTGCATTACGTTAGTGCATTACAGTCATTGGGAGGAACAGAAGTCCAGAATTAGCATTGATATTTCTGTTGCCCCTGAGTGGCGTCCATTTCTGGGAATCTTTTGTCTGACAAAATGTTAGGGTATAGGCTCCATCAAGGTTGCTTCCAAAAGCAGATACGCATACAACTCATTGTAAGAGTGATTACACAAGAAGTATATCCCACTTAATATATAAAGACTTATTCCACAAAAGGGGACATAGGATTGCAGCTGTAGGCCAAAATCCTCTTTGATCATGGCAGGTCAAAAACCTCCAGACAGTATTGTTATGTGGGGGGTCCAGGAGATGGTGACTCAGGGCTTTCCCCCAATGCCCTTCCCTGGAAAATCAGCGGTCAGAGCAGGGTGCACACCTGTGCCTGACATCCTCCAGTTGCTGTTGGTGCAGCCTGGAAGAAAACATTGCCCGATGTCTTAAGAGGAGGTACACTGGCATAACTCAGGGTTCTAGCAGTGTTAAGTCACCAACAGAATTCTGGCCATACTGTTTGCATCTGTCAAAGATATCAGCATCCAGTATGTAGTTTTCCTTGTGCAAAACTTTGGCTAGTTTGGGAATAAACTAAATTTTTAATACACCCAAATAGGTGATGTGCATTTGGGGATGCACAGTGCACCAACTTTCCCCCTTTAGCAGGGAAACGCCTATTGTGCTCACATATGTCCCCTTTCTGCCAAGTTTCCATGTAAGGGGGCTTTTTCTCCTTTCCCAGCTTGGGTGTTCATTTTTTAGGTATCTTCACTGGTAGAAAGACAGTGGTTTATAATGATTCCCCATGTGGCAACTGAAAGTAGCAATTTCAGACTATTGATTGGCACAGGCCAGTGGACAGCCAGAGTTTATCTTTCCTGTGACAGAAGGAACTGTTCCTGTGAGAGAATGCTTTGAAATGTGTCCAGAGACTACAGTTAATGTTTTGAAAATCTCCCAAAGTGATTAAACCTTATTATCATCTCTGATAAAGTGGGTATGTATTGAATAATAAAAAAGTGCTATAAACTCATCCAAGTTAATCCTATGAACATGACATAAAGGAAAAAGTTGGACACTCGGTATATAATCTGGACCATATGGAGAGTTGTATCCAGTGAATTTCTGTATGTGTCAAAACCCAACATTTTTCCTGTTAAAACTCTTTATGTGAGATATCACTGATGACATATTCCCTTCTTGATTCTCAAGAAGCCAAAGAACCTAATTGCTCTCATTTTAACTCCACCTATTGAGCTACAGACAATGAACTGCCTGCAACTTTAAAGCACTGTAAAATCCCAGGGGGATGCACATTAATTAAGCTTATAAAACAAACTAATCTGGTCTCTAGACTCTTTAAATCAAGGCATGGTAAACATTTTATTTGCAGTCTCACCCATGATGAAAATAATGTTATAAAAAGTTGTGAGAGAGATTCTGTACATTAACGTCACTCTATTCTTTTTAAAATATCTGGATGAGAGCTCCTCGGTGACTTTATCACAGCATCTGAGTGACCACCCATGAGAAGGTTGGATTGTGCAGCAAATTTTGGTTCCTGCCCTGAACCAATGTCTGAACAATGTGGTTCCAGAGAAGACAAATGCAGCTACCCCTGCAACAGTCTCTAGCACCATCCAGTCTCCCACTTTGCACAAGCGAGCATGTGTGGAGATTGCTGCTGTTGAAGGGACAGCTGGACCAGAGACAGTTCTTTGTTCAGTGCTAAATGTCTAGATTCTATGGAATCTAAATGTATTTAGATTCTAAATTTTAGTATGTTACTCGGCCCTGCTGCATGGCAGAATTCTAAGCACATTTTAAAAAATAAATTCAGCTTGGCTGAATGTTGGGCAGAGGAGAGGGGAAGGTTGTAGAATCTCTTAAATAACACTTTCTTTGGCTGGAAAGTTATTTCTAGGATAGAACAGAATGTCTGTTCCTGGTGTTCCTTTGTCGTACTTTACATTTGAAATGATCTGGTTTCATCTGTAGGAGGTCCAACTGTTAGTGGTAATGGCTGATCTCTACTAGTGAACATAACTGTGATTCAGCCACAGATTCTACTAAAAGATAGCTGCTTTACATGAAAGTCCAAGGCTGCAGCTTTTTCCTCTGTTTTTAAAAAAGAAATCATTCCCGAGGATATTTTTGATGCCGGTCTGTAGCAGGGGACTTCATTTTGGGATAGCCTCAAACACTGCATGGAAGGATATTTCCAGAGATATACCAAAGCCCTGAGGAATGCCTTATAGCTACATTTAAACATGCATTGTTTGTATTTGGCTAACATTTGCTTCCAATCCTTCTGTCACATGGAAGCCAAACCTGGGTAAAATTCACATGGAGACACGTACACACAGAGTGACAAATATCAACGCTTGATATTTGTGAAGGGGTCCTCTGAGAACATCTGGATAGTAACTAGTTGGCAGATTCAATTTTCATCTAGATATTTTTCTACTATTCTTGTTCTGAGGAACTATCTGCCATTCCTGTTATATAAAATGTTAATGTGGCAACGGGTCAGGTGACCATACGGTCACTTTCTCTTTATATATTCATTAGAGAATTTCATTTATCCATTTTGCAGTTTCTAGTAGCTGGGTCAGTCGTGAAGAGCGAAGCTAATAATAATTGTCATGCGTATTGTATATTTAATAGCCTCTTTGGCATTTGTCATGATGGGTGGTAATGTAACCGATCTTTCTTGTGATTCAGCCAGAGGGTATCTAGGGTGGGGCAAGTAGGGCACATGCCCCAGGGGCAAATGTCAGGGGCGACAAAAAAGCCATGCTTGTAGGGGTGGGGAGGGAGCCAGAAGGTACGGGCGCAACTTCCACACTTGCCCTAGGTGCTGTTTACACTAGATATGCCACTGGATTCAGCACAAGGAATGACTGGATTAAAAAAACCAAACCCCTCCATCCAGTTCTTGCTGACCAACTTCTGCTTAACAATCTGTTGTTCATACTCTTCATCTCAGAAAGTAACAAACAGCAACACTTCTTATCAACCATGCATAGCTGTACATTTCTATTTATGCAGTATCATATCATTGTAAGAAGGGATAGGGATGAGGGGAGAAAAAAGAGAATGAGACAAAGAACGCACAGAGTATAAGAAAAATTAACAGTAAAGCACATTTCAATCAAAAATTCATTTTTTTAATATTTTTGTTTTTTTTTAATTTTTTTCATCATTTCTCTTTTTTACTGTTTCATGCAATATTTCACAGTCCCAATCCCACAGGTTTTTTTTTCAATTTTTTTTCAAACAAGTAGGAAAAAAATAAAGAAGCTGAGGAGTTATTAATTTTTTAATGTAATTTCTTTTTCTTTTTCAAGCAGGACCAAAATGTTGGAAGAAAATGCTTCATTTTTATCAATTATTTTTGTCCTTTTTTGTTTTTTTCTGTTTAGTTTTATTGTTTCTTTTTCTTTTTTTATCTCTGCAGGCAGTAATATTAGGGTTTGGTATAACCAGCAAGCACTCTTTTGTGTGTGTGTGTGTGTGGGTGTGTGTGGGTGTGTGTGTGTGTGTGTGTGGTGTGTGCGCGCATGTGTGTTGGGTGTGTTAGCGTGCGTGTGTCCCTCTTAAAATGTCAGGCCACAAACGTTTTTTAAAACTTTTTTTAAAGTTTACCAGGTAAATTGAGATGATAAAACTCATCAATAGAAGCCCAGAAAAAAAATTTTTTTTGGTCTTTTTTGTTTCATTTTACATTTTTTAAAAAGTTTTTTTGTTTGTTTGTTTGTTAAACTTTTCCGCAACGTCTCCGCTGAGGTTGACAGACTCCTTTCCGTTCCCCCCACCCCTTTCCCCCGGGTCAAGTGGCTTCGGGTCTCACTTCGCGGCGGCAGAGAGCGGGCTGCCGCGTGGGCTCCCCGGGACGGCCCCGCCGGCCCCGCCCCACGCACTCGATGCCTTCGCCTTCGCGCAAGTTCTGGGCAGCGCCCCTCCCTCCCACCCGCCACCCGCCACGCGCCACACACAACTTGATCTGTAAAAGATAAGCATGCTCGCATCTCCCAGACCCTCACCGCCCTGGCCGCCCCACCCGACCCCGAACCCTTCCCCCCTCCCCCCAACAAAAGGTTAAAAGTTTCTTCCCCTTTCCCCACAACTGCAGGGTAATAATCCTCCTCCTCCTCCTCCTCCTCCGGGACGCCTTCCCCAGTCGGTTGGCAGTTCACGCCCCCCCACTCCCTCCCTCCCTCCCTCCCTCCCTCGCGCGCCTTTTCTGCAGATCGCGCTTTCCTCTCTCTCGCAGGTCCTCCTCCAGGCTGGGAATGTCACCCCTCTCGGGTATCCGTGTGTCTGTGTGTGCGCGCGTGTGTGTCTCGTGTGTTTTGCGCGTGTGTGTGATGTGGGCCCCCTTCTCGGTTAGCAGCAGTCGTCCTCGTCAGTTTCGCTATAAGGTTCGTGCAGTCCCTTGCGTGAACCTGTCCCGCGCGACTTGGCCGGTCCGTGCGAGGGATAGTAGCCATTGGGCAGCCGCCGCCCGGGCCGGGAGGGCGACAGGGAGGACGAGCCGGAGCCGCCGCCGCCGCCGCCGCCCGCCCGGGAAGAAGTTCTGGGCGACCGTCCTGAGCTGCTGCCCCCGTGCTGCAGGGCCTCGTAGGAGGAGAAGGCTTCCTCGCCGGCCGGGCCGGCGTAGTCCGGACTCCGGTAGTAGCCACTGCCGTGGCGAGGTCCCGGGTGGGGCTCAGAGACGTGCGGGGCCGACCACCGGCTGCTGGCGTGGCGGTAGGCCCGGGGCGAGTCGTTGCGCGGCGGGACGGTGTGCCGCTCCAGGGCCGGAGAGCGGCTGCGGCGCTCGGAGACGTGGTGGTGGTGGTGGTGGTGCTGCTGCTGCTGCTCGGCGGGCAGCGACGGGTAGCGCCTCGGCGCCGGGCTGGCCATCCTCGGCCCCTGCGGCTGGGGGCCCGCCCCCGCCCCGCCGCCGCCGCCGCCGCCGCCGCCGCCCCCCTTGCGGACCACGGGGGAGTAGGAGATGTGCGGCCGGGGCGTGGAAGGGGTCTGGGGCAGCTGGCGGCGTCCTCGCCTCGGGGTGCTGGTGCCGGACGTTGAGAGGACCGGACTCCCGCTTACGGAACTACTGCCCTACACGAAAATTGAAACAAAGGAAATCAAAAAGAAAAAATATACAAGGAAAAATCAACCAAGAAGAGACGAGAGGAAAGGCGGGCGGGGTGGGACGGGGGCGGTGGGGGTGGCGGGGGAGGAGCGGAGGGGGCACAGAGACCAGGACGAAGAAGAAGAAGAAGGGAAGCCAGGGAGTGGAAGTAATTGGATGGAGAACGTAAGAAAAGCAACAGCCACATCGGGGGGGGGGGGTCGGAGGGGGAGGGAGGGGAGGGGGAGGGGGAGGAGGAGGGAGACAACGAAGAAGGGCAATAAATAATAATAATTTCAAAAAAAAACCAAAGGCAAAACAGAAGCAAAATAATAATAATAAAAAAAAGAGAAATGAGAAATGGAGTTTTTGTAAGTTCCAGGGTTTAAAAAGTAGCAAAAAGCTTTCGAAGAATTACTTGCACGCTTCCAAAGAAAGAAAGCAAAACAAAGAGGCTGGGAAAATTAATCGGTTAAAATAAGAAAAGAAATTTTAGAAAGGTTTGAAGGAGAGAAGGGGCAGGAGGGAATTTGCAAAGCATGGGTCATACTGCATGTTATCAAAATGTGGTTAAGGGTAAAACTTAGAAAAGAAAACTGTCTGGTATTGAAAAAAGGAAGTGATAGGTTGGGACAGAGAGAGGGGGGATTTAGGAAGTGGCCGAGGGGGCTGGGGCTGGGGATCTAGCAAGGAAAGAGGAGGGAGAGAGCACTGGGTCTGGAGAAGTTTGGAACAGAGCCGAACTCTTGAGGGAGGCTGCTGAGTGCTGCTGTTCAGTACCTCAGAAATGTTTGATCACATCTCCTTCCCCCATATTTGGGTTACTTACATGCTAATGGGCAAGGTCAGTTACTACTCTCAAGACATAACTCTAGTCCCACCTGTTTTTGTTTCCAGCTACTCCACTGTCACGTGGTCCCCAAGAGATTTCCCAGGGAGAGTGTGGCCCATGGAGCAAGAAAGTTTCTTCACTCCTGTCAGTATTACAGTATGGTTTAGAAGAGCCTGTCACTCATTATGGAAAGTAAAAGATGGCACCACAGTAACAGACAAAGTCAAAAACATGCTTGGCCCAGACTTGTCAAGGGGCTCAACCAGACCCAGTGCTGCCATTTGACCTTCACTTCCTATGGATCCCAGCCAGTTCTGGTGCAACGCTTTCTGTATTGGGTCTGTGTGACCCTATGTGGAGTGAAGCTGCATCCTGTCCATGGTCTAAGGACCTCTCAGTGCATATTCTCAGTTCAGGCAGATCTGAATAGGTTGGAACTTCCAGCCTGTGGTTTGTTGAGAGATATATATCTCCTGCATGTTCTGCAAAGAGTTCAAAGTAGCACACATGGCTTGCTCCCTTCCCACCACGTTCTCTTCATACCTGATCAGCAAAGTGAGCCTGAGAAAGTGAGTATCACGACCCAGAAGAGACTAGAATCTCAGTCTCCCAAGTCACTGTTCAATACCATCACTAGCATACCACAGAGTTCTGGACTAGGGCGATTTCCGCACGGGACTGTTATAGTGCTATTATTTCACTTTCAACCTCCTATGGAATCCTGGGGTTTGCAGTTTAAGGAGGGGCACTTAGAATTCTCACCCAGAGAGTGAGCTCTTTAGCCTCAGTAAACTACAAACCCAGAATTCCACAGGATGTTGAAAGTGGAATAAGAGCACTATAACACGTCTAGTGCAGAAATGGCGTACGACTGCAGAGAGCCAGGTTCAATCTCCAAATGGCCTTGAGCTATCTCGGTGACTTTGGACTAGTCACCAGCTCTCAGCCTAACCTACCTCAAAGCACTGTTGAGAAGATAAGATGGGGGCTGGGTGTGGGTGGTGACTGTATACTCTGTCTTGAGTTTCTTAGAGGAAAGGTAGGAATTAAATGGAATATAATAGACTGTGTACCAAAAATGGTCTCCTATTTATTGGCACTTCTGACTGACTGTAATTTTGCCCCCCAATACAAGTAACATGGTCGTCTTGCCCAAACTGTCTAAGGGATTATAACTTTAGTCCAAAGGTCTAGTCAGCTTGTCACAGTATATTTTATAAGAAGCTACGTATTTTATTGGCAGCATCAAAATAGTGTGAAACGTATAAGGCTGTGGCTTCTAGAACCTTGGAAAACACCTTTGTTAAATCACAGAAACGAAGTTCACCCCAATTCTCAAGATGAAGAGTTCATGTACTGTTTACATTTTCACAGTCTCTGATCCATACTTCCTGTCTTCATATAGAAAACTAAATTAGAGCCTTTTTCCTGCTACTGGTTCCAGATGTTAATCTTGTTCATTTAGAAAAATGCAAAGGCAAAAGAGATAAAATATGCATTCTAAATTCGGTATATTTCCTATTATATACAGATTGATTTGCTAACTGGTTTAAAATTTGGTGTAACAGATATCTGTGAAGAAGGCTTAAGTTTAAAAAGCTTGTTTCTTCAAGTGTACCTAGAATCATAGAATCATAGAAATGTAGAGTTGGAAGAGACCACACGGGCCATCCAGTCCAACCCCCTGCCTTGCAGGAACACCCTCAAAGCACTCCCGACAGGTGGCCATCCAGACTCTGCTTAAAAACCTCCAACGAAGGAGACTCCACTACACTCCGAGGCAGCATGTTCCGCTGCCGGACAGCCCTGACTGTCAGGAAGTTCTTCCTGAGGTTCAGGTGGAATCTCCTTTCCGGCAGCTTGAATCCATTGCTCCTTGTCCTGGTCTCTGGAGCAGCAGAAAACAAGCCTTCTCCTTCCTCTACATGGCATCCCTTCAAATATTTAAACATGGCTATCATGTCCCCTCTTAACCTTCTCTTCTGCAGACTAAACATATCCAGCTCTCTAAGTCTATCCTCATAGGGCATGGCTTCCAGGCCCCTCACCATTTTGGTCGCCCTCCTCTGGACTTGCTCCAGCTTGATCATGTCCTTCTTGAATTGGGGTGCCCAGAACTGGACACAGTATTCAAGATGAGGTCTAACCTGAGCAGAGTAGAGTGGTACCAGTACCTCTCTCGATCTAGACACCATGCTCCTATTGATGCAGCCGAGAATTGCATTGGCTTTCTTGGCTGCCGCATCACACTGCTGACACATGTTCAGCTTGTGGTCTATGAAGACTCCTAGATCCCTTTCACACGTACTGCTATCCAGCCACTTGTCCCCCATCCTATATTTCTGTATTCCGTTTTTTCTACTTAAGTGTAGGACCTTACACTTCTCTCTGTTGAATTTCATTTTGTTTCTGCCATTTCAGAATAACTGTAAGGCCCTGTCCCAAATTTGTTCAAACTATGAGTGTCTTTTACTTTTTATCTACTAGAAATAAAAGAGGAGCTGTTCCCCAGTTCTCATCTCTCCCTTATACCTCTTGAGTTGGAAACATGTTAATTGGCCATTACCTGAGGTGCTGCCTACCTCAAATTCCGTTCATTGTTCCTGACTGAAGAATTCCTTTTCCATGTCAATTCCACTTTTCTGTTCTGCAGGGAAAGCACTGGGCTGTTTTTCCCTGGGGAGCTTGTCATTTACAGGTCTACCACTCAAAGAGCAGCCCAACATGGCAGAACTATGCCATTTCCATATAAGTCAGGAATCCATTTTTAGTACCTTTTGTATAGACTTGCAAGTAATGTTAACTAATTTTTTTATGATACCTTACTTACTCTTCCTCACTTCTCATCACTAAGAAATTTTTAATATTTGAAGCCTGGCATTTGAGTGAATGTTTTGACACCCTAAAGATAATTTTACCTAAGAGTCAGACCACATTTTTCACACTAGGCCACACAGAGATAAAAGGAAAACAAGCCGAGCGTCACTCAGCACTGCTGGGAAAGGTGGGCTGACAACAGACCCTCTTCCCAGATAGAACCCTGCAGGTCCCCTCACTTCACATCAGGATGAAAAAAAAGCGGGTGAAAGCTTTCAAAGAGAGGGAATGTGGCAAGCAGCCCACTTTGCTGGCTTGCTGGATGTATCCTTCAGCAAATTGCAGAGGCTTATGTGTGAACTTCTTATGGTAACACACTGTCCTGACATCGACTGCCAATCACATAGCTTCAAAATGGTTGGCTGATCAGCTGCAGTTCTGCTGGCTGGGAACATGCTTTTGTGTGTTTTCAGCAACCTGAAGTGAAGACTTCACCTTTGCCCCCCGAAAAATGCACCAATTCTGATTGGCTGGTTTTCCCACCATAAATAGAGAGCTTGCAATAACCATGTGGTGCCATGGGAAGGGGAAAGGCAGCTATTCAGAGAAAATGGTGCCAACCTCCTATTCTTTCCTGCAAAGTGCAAAATGGCTGCCTGGTTAAGTCTGAATCTGTCTCTTCTTATGTACCACATTCTCCTGACAGTGACTCCAGTCGCAAAGCTCCAAGATGGCACCCTTGCAGGCTTACATGTTGCCTCCTGCTGTCTTGGAAGTAACATTTTTATTTTCATAGGCGCTAAGGTAAAAATACTCACCTACCCTCCCACAGGCCTCAAAAACAGCCAGAGGGGCTTCAAACAGCCCACTCCTGCTGTTGAAAAAGAATTAATAGAAAGTGAGTCAGAATCACCAAAGTAGAAGAGATGAGATGGGTGAAATGAAGGAACAGTGCAAGGTAAGGCCTTCTAGGCCAGGGGATGGGCATCATCTGCCTGCCAGATACTGGACTGCAGCTCCCAGCAGCCATAGACAATGCAACTCAACAACTGGCAGTCAGTATGGTTGAGAATAAGGGGCTGGTATTTCTTTTGAGGAAAATTTATTCTTTTAGGAGGACTATTTCTAAGGAATAACCAGTCACTGAATGGTAATGCAAGCATGCCCAATCAGCTGCAGACTGAGGTACCATGGGAAGACTAAATTTTAGAGACTAGGAGTGCTCTGATAAAACAATAAAATAAAATAAGAATATGGACAGCAGTGGCAAAATAATGTCACCAAAATTTTGTGGTACTGTCATTAAATGGCAACTAAATACTAAAGCAAAAGGTATAATGCATGCATAGAAAATTTCTTAAGAGTTGTCATAATTTCCTCCATATAGGGATGTGGATTAAGGGACTAAATCCTGATGTGGAAGTTGGATGAAGGAGGGAACAAGAAGCTGAAATAACTGGTAATTTTTCATTAGAAACATACACTCACTGCTGTGCAGTGCTGATCACATGCTCTGTGAGAAACAACATTACATAACAGAAGCAGTGCCTTTTTTTCAAAGTTAAAGTTTAGAGTCTATATCTAGAATCTATATCTGTAGAATCTATAGAATCTATATCTACTATATCTATCAAATCTGTATCTGCTATATCTATCAAAGTTTTTATGTTTGTGTCAGGCGAAGACCTCATATGATTGGCTGTCTGAGAAAATTCTTTGGAGTCCTGAGGTTTGCAGTTTAGGGAGGGGCCTTTAGAATTCTCAGCCAGAGAGCTCTTGGGCTCAGTCAATTGTGTCTGTCTTGAACAGGCTGGCTGCCATGGAGATGAGGCCTAGCAGCAAGGAGGAGAGCAGTGTATTCCTTCAGGAACCCAACCTCTGTATGTTAATAACTCTGAATACAGATTGGACTGGGGAATATAGGGAAAAGTTACAGATAGTGTACAAGACAGTTTGGGGAATTAGAGACACGGGATCTCAATTCTTTCTAACAAGTATTACCTATGACGAAATAAAATCCCAAGCAACTCTGGGTATATATGCTAGTGTCTGATAAAATACATGCGCTAAGCAAACGCTTCCTGGGACTAAAATGAGACTAATTTGTATATGCCACCAAATTACTTTAACAGAGTCTCCAGTACTGGTTGAATTAACAATTTGTGAGGAAACAGAGGCCTCCACTCATGCAGAAGCAATTCTTTCCACTGTTATTTCAGCTCTTCCCTGGTGGTAGCAGGCCTATTATGGATTGGAATGAAGAAGTCCCTACAATTCCTGCACCAAGAAGATGAAGATGTCCCTACAGTTCCTAAACTGTAACCTCAATTAGTAATAAAAAATAGTAAATGGGCACACAGAGATAATCTGTCCATATTTTAACAAGAAATATGTCAGGCTTGTCCACTGTCAAAATAATTGATATTTTTTTAAAAAATCTGGAATCAAATAGCAAGTAGTATTATTTTCATTAAAAAAGTATTCCTTTCTTCTTCAGAATCTTGGCTTTTACTAATGTAGCAAATCAAGTAGAAGTTTTTTTTTTTTACTTGTATAGTATCATTCTATGGGGATGTTTATTAATAGTTTTTTTCAGTATAGCAGGCAGAGGAAAATTAGACACGAGGTTGTTTAGGCTTGGCTAGGTTTGTTTCAGCTTTTCTGGAATTCTGAATTCCCAACAAAAATAAGTATCTCATTTCACTTTCCATGATCTTGCCTCAACATACCTAGTGATTTCTAGTCATCACATATACCGCCTTTTAGTTCCAGAAAATAGTCAGAACTTGCAATCAGAATTCACTATACAAAAAACAAAGAAATGTACCTGAAGATGTCTTGATTATGCATAACACATTACTACAAAGCAGGGACCTTCGTAATATGGTATTTTAGGACCAAGTGGGCTTTGCACAAAAAACACAATTCTTTCCTACATTCATTTTTGAAAAATGCTAAGGATGCTTGTGGAGATATTGTATTGCAGTCACTGCACTGAGGAGCAGGATGCATTCTTTCCCACATGCTGTTCTCCCCAGTCTAAACCCCTCCTGAACCTACGTTCTCTCTGGAACTGCTATTTACCCTGTGGGAGGCTACAAGGTATTTCAGTCTCATTTTGTTTCATACTTAGGTATCCCTTTACCATATACTCCTGTGTCCTATGGGTGTTCATCACATGCACGCAATTGTGTATGGCATGGTACTTTTTTTTTTTAACTTGGTTGCTTGGATACGACTTGCACTGCTTGCAAATGTGCCTGTCTCTTTAGGTGCAGCTTCATTCCAAACTTTCCAGATTCACAAACCCCAGAGAGTTCAGTGCCACCAGCGTAACAACAAAGGGGTCACACCACAGACACTGGAGAGAGAGAGGCCAGCGAGCTAGGCAGGGCCATCTGCTGGACCGGTTTGGTTTTTGTTCTCTGCTCACCAACCATCTTACCTGCGCCCGCCCCTCGCCGTGACAGCAGAGCCAAGCACAACGGATAATAGAAATAAACATATAAATAAAGGCAGATTGGCCCAGAGATCCCGAATAAAGCGCCCAAATTGTCCAAAGGAATCAAAAAGGAACCAAAAGACTTTATGTGGAATTAAAGGGTGGGCTAAACTGAAAATAATGGAATAAAGGATCTTCGAAACATCAATTGTCATCAAGTAACTGTAATCTCATTTTTAAGAATCACAAAGCAAAGAGGAGTGGAGCTCATATAAATCTGGACGTGACACCAGTCTTGGGAGCACTAGCTTGATATCAGTGGTGGACAACTCCAGATGTTGCTGGACTGGAAGTCCCACCACCTCTAGCTAGCACAGTCAACAGTCTAACTATGCTGGAGAGGCACAAGCTGCCTATCCCTGCCTTCCACTGCTCAATATTCTTGCAGGGCACTAGATTGCTATTAAACTAACGAGCACTGTTCTTCCTTTGGCTCTTCTTCCACAATATATATAAGCATCTGATGGCTGTGAGTAGGACATGCTCAGTTTTCCTTGCCCCTTGCAGTACATAATGTCCAGCCAAATGAATGACCCAAGGTATGCAGTCCTATCATTACTCCAGTGCCAAAGCAAAGATTCTAGAACTGCAAGGGCTGAAGTGCTTGTAATTAAAAGCCTGCATACTGTGCACTGCAAACATCAGCACTGACTAATCCCTTTATGTTCTTAGCTAATATGCTTCGGTACTATTTTCTTGTTTTATTGAGAAAGCTCGTGCTTCTCTGATACTCTTATTGACAGAATTTCCCACCACTTCCTCAGCATGACTGCCTCAGGAATGCCATACACAGTAAATGTACAGGCAGGAACATACCCTGAGCAGCCTTTTCTCAACCATCAATCGTGTGTCTATACACAGTAAACATAAGTAAGGCAACAGGAAGGCAGAAACAGGCAAATCGTGTATGCTGTGCACTGTCTGCCATGGGTCTCAGAGAAAGGTAAACAGGTGTGGTGAGGCGGGGCAGGTGAGAGCTCTGCTGGATGCATTAATGGTTGAGCTGGGATAAAGAAGGGAATTGCTTGAAGCAAAATGTCAGAGGGTTTGCAATGCATTCTTTGCTGGAAATCAAGCCCTTTCATGTAGTTCATGTAGTTACAGTATTATTCCAGTAGGGAATGTCACCCACGTACCCATCCTTTTACCCTTCTGAATCTCACCAATGGGAGTCCTTGTTTATAAGGGTATGTCTGCACTACAGTATGTCTACAATTTTCCCAATTGTATGAGAAATAGAGATCCCTAACAGAATCCTTTGAACCCATATCACATTATAGCTTCCAGGATTCTTGGAGGCAGGTGGAAAGTATGACTGTAAAACTGATATAAATTTGATGTCAATGTGTAATATAGATATGTCCTATGACTCTCCTATGGGAGACCTTCTGGGGAATATTCTATGCCTCCATCCTCCTTTCTTCACTCAGGTGACCCACTTATGGGACAGATGAAGTCTGTTCAGACTGTCAGTGGGAGTCTCAAATGAATTATAGCAACTGCAAGATACTTCCATGTTTGATGTTTCAGTGGCAAAAGTGTGACATAACATCCTCACATAACTTTTTCAGGTACATGATCCTTATGTTCTACATTGCTAAAATTAAAAAAAAGAAAAGAAACCCAAACCCTAGGTTGCCATTAGAAAATCATGAACCCCCCACCACTTGCCCCCCCCAAAAAAGGTTAAGAAATGGCATGACATAATTAGGCTATTTCTAGGGAAAAAAGATCTTGCTGTATATGCATTCTATTTTCTTTACATGAGTTGCTGCAGTGGAGGAGCACACAGCCTCTGAACAATTTGGAAGAAAAAGGGAAATAAAACCATGGTATGGAAAAGTTTAAAAAATGGCATGTGTGTTTGAGAAGTAAGTTAAAAGCAGCTAATTCAGTACTAGTACACATACTAGTAGTATGTATGTGTATGAAATTGTGGTATTATTCATTAGTCATAAAATGTATTTTTGTGACAGTTTTAAGGCTAACCAGTTTATTTCAGCATCTGAAGAAGCAGATTATTTCCCACAAAAATGTTTGCTGAAATAAATTGGCTAGTTTTAAAGGTGCCACATGATTACTTTTTCCTTCCTGCTTTTTCCTTCCTTTTTTATACTGAAACAGATTAACATGCCCACCTCTCTAAAAATATCCCCACATATACTTAAACAAATCCTATGCTGCACTCAGGGCCAATGTATTTTCCTGACAAGATTCACAGGGCTTTGCTGTGCTCTGGAATACAGAACTACACTGAGGGATGGCAAGCTGTCTACAAGCAAAAACTAAAAACAAATTAGCATTTCACATGCACAAAGCTGAGCATGTGAGAGGCCCATCAGATTACAGAGCTGAAAAACACATTTATCCTAGCCACCTGGCTGTGGTACAGTCCTCACCCATTTCTGGGTTCATAAGATACATAATTAACACTATTATTCTTGCCTTAAAATACCTGATAACCTTATCTTAAATCTTCAGGAAGGAGATCTGAGAACCTTCTTGAGTAACTAATTCAAACTGTTTTTATTCTAGAAGGATTATCCAGATATCCTTCTCCAATTTAGCGTTGTTGCTGCAATCTGTACCTACTATGTTATGTCCATCTCTAAGTGGCCAGAACAAATAGTCATTTCCCAGGCTTTCATAGCATTTTACTACCTTCATCTTAATCTTTTCCCTCTAAACATCACTAGATAATTTGAAGGATCTTCACACTATGACTGGGTTATGTCCCCCAAAAAAGCTGAAGTAGTTTGCATCAGATCCCAGGCAGAGTTACTGTTTAGTTACTTATTGATGAAAACAAGAGCCAGGTGATAGAATGCAGGTGGCATGGTAAGAATGTGGGTTGAGCACAGCTGGGCTGGTTTGTATGCATTATAAGAATATTGTACAATATAAATGTTACTTCCAGCTTATTACCACAGTTTATTCTTTGCAAGTTTGTAATGATTTGGCAATGCTGGCTAAACAAGAATCAGGGAAGGCTTGAAAAGATGTAAATGCTTTGTTAAAGAAAGGAAATCTTGCCCTGTAAAATTGATGGCACTAAGGGAATTCTGTCTCAACTATTCATGTAGATTCATAGGGCAACCAATGGAAATTGTAAATTGCTAATAAAGCAGAAAGGGCCACTGCTATTGATAATATTACATACATCAGAAATAGGAAATGAGACAGAGAGGTGAAACAAAACTATAATTTATCTTGAAAATACCCTCTTAATGTAGGAATAACAAGATGATTCGGAAAGCCTAAGTAGAGTACACTTTAATGGAAGAAACATATTTTATCTATGATCTTCTTTTGAGGTATTGATTTGATTTAAAACATATCAACATTTTCATTAGATAGAAACCAGAAAACTGAAAGAACTTCACTTTTGAATAATGACTTCCCTCAGTATTTTTGAGGCAAACCAGACAGAATTTGAGCTGGACTAAACTTTCCTTTCTAATACAATGTCACATGGCCAACTGAGAAATGGTAAGACAAACTAGAACTGTATGCTCTGTATGTTCAATGCTGCATTCACTCAAATTTCCCTGGCATGTTTTAGAAACAGAGAGTCTTCATTTGGATGTGTCTGGTCTTGTTACACAAAATTCTGAAAAATGAAAATTTCACACAGGGAAAAGCTGGGGTTTTCAGCTGTTTGCTTTTTTTCAAAGAAACAGAAATCCACTGAGAATGGTAATAAAAGCAAAAGCAGTCATGGAATAAATGGGCAAATCCTCTTATGGATTTGAACTGATATAAAAATAGAGGATGGGAATAAAATGGATATATGGAGAATTTTCCTAATGGAAGCATGTAATAGGCTTAAACAGAGTGAGGCAACTACCTCAGGTGGGAGAAGCTGGTAGACTAGAGTTAGCCCCTTGCTGCTCCTTTTGAGTCTTCCAGCTGTACCCCTCTGTTGGAGGACAAAACCATGATCTTGCCTGTTTCTCTCAGGTATGATGGAGGAGGCTATCCTACTATCAGTAAGGTTCAACTGCTGCCCATGAACCTTCTATATACAGCGTTTCTAACTCACGGTAACCATAAGGTGAACCGATCATTCTGGGGGCTGAGAGTGTGTGATATGCCCAAGGTCACCCAATGGGTTTCCACGTCTAAGCGGGAAACTGAACCCCGGTGTCCAGGGTTGTAATCCAACCCTCAAACCATTACACCACATTGGCTCCTGGAAAAATCTATGAATGTGCAATGGATGAATCGCCAACAGAATATGTATTATATTCATTGCAGGTGAAAAGTTATGTTCATCTGGGCAGAAAAACCAAACCAAAAATCCTGACAGTAGATGAAGTTTAATTTGACTGTGACTAACACAAAACGTAACTGAGAAAGCACACTGAAATCATCAGTCTTGCTGTGTCGGTGAGAAGGCTGAGTTTAGCGTTAAGAGTTATTAAAAAAGAAATAAATGTAAAACAAAATTTCTAAATATTGTTTAACTGTGTTGCAGCTATATTTAGGATTCAGTTATAATCTCTCCATGTTAATTTAAAAAACTGATAGAGGTAGAAGAAAATATTGAAAAGAATAACTAAAACAAATCAAAGTTTAGAGTATGTTCCCTGTGAGTAACAGCTAAACAGAGATATCAGAATAATAGATTACTACAATGGAAAGGATACATGTTTATAAAATAAAGACTGATGTCATAGCTTGCCTGTCAAAAGCTATTAGCTGTGATGGCTAAATGGAACATCCCAATGTTCAGAGGAAATCCATCTCTGTGCATCAGAAGACGGAAACAAATTACAGAGGAAAACTACTGCCTTCATACCCTTCTTGTGACTTTTTGGAAGTATCTTGCTGGTGGCTATTGAAAGCAAAATGCTGAACTAGATGGATCTTAGCTTGATCCAGCAACATTAGTTGTATGCTCTCATGTTATTTAAATTCAAAACTGTGCTTATAATAACGCTCAAGCATGCTCAACTCCCATTCTCAGTGCACTGTGTTGATCACATGAAATGCCCCTTAGTAACACACTAGGTTGCTCATCCCAACATGTGCAGCTGCCATATCTGCAGAACCTACAAGTCTTGCTTGGGCCAGGAAGGGTTCTAAACTCCCATCATAGAGATCCAGAAACTGACAAGCAGTTGGGTGGGTAACTGGAGCTTGTTTCCCTAGAAGCAGAGACGTTCTCAATATCTGAAGCACCTGCATCTGTCCCTAGGGGTGCAGCATGGAATGGAAAGCCACACCCACCTGCCTGTGAGGCATGTGGTCTCGGCCCTCACTGGGAGAGCGGGACCAACGTCGATCTCTGGAGCGAGGCCGGCCGTATTCATGCCTCTCTTGTGAGTACCGTTCTTTGTCAGAAGATGTGTGATGGTGATGATGGTGGTGGTGGTGGTGATGGTGTCTCCGGTCCTTTGGCCTGCCTCTTTCTTGGTCTCTTTCTTTGGGAGGTAGGTCGCCCGACTGTGTGGTCATACTGAGGTCTGTTCCAAGCCCTGACAATGATGAGAAAGAAAGCAATGTACAGTTAAATGCTTTTGTTACAAATGGTTCGAACACAACAGTGTAACTTGTAATAACTCCCCATTTTTCAATGGCCTATAAACAATAACCTGGAGGTAACACTACAGGCAACATTTTCCTTGGTTTCTGCTGGCAAACATGTGTCCAGGGTTCAGAAACTGAAGTATATTGCTCTTTTCAAAGCATATTGCTTTTTGAGCAACTCCCTGGAGACAAGCTGGACTGACATGGGAGACCTGTGGAGATATCCAGACTGAGTAAATGCTGATACTGGCTAATGTATTTGTTGGTATAGTTCTCAAATGTTTTTTAAAAAAACCAGCATACAGTGCCCCATCCCAGGATCATCAGCAACATTTTATTCCCACCCAGAAGATGAGGGTTTGTTTATTATTATTCCAGGAAAAATTGCAGCAAAAGATCCCCAAAGGACCTGCATGGTTCAATACTTGCAAATGATACCAGGTTCCTTGGCCATTCCTCTTCCTCCACACTAGGTGGAAGGAGAGAAGCACAGATGGTTCCTTACAGCACTTAAGATGTTTAGAACAGTGTTCCTTTTAAAAAGAAGGCATGTCCATATGGGTGTCCCAACATCCAGAGCCAATAGGAAGCAAAGACACTGAAGAGCTCCGAATGATGATCAACTAGAACTGCCTACCGTGTCAAGAGATGTGAATGATGACTGGCCAAACTACCAATCATATTTTCTTGATTCCTTCATCCTCCCTCCTCTTTACTCACTTCTGCAGGGACTGGGGGCTCTGAGTGGATGCAAAAGCAGCATCATTCCACAGAAGGTAAAGTCCATACCTTCCAAATCATCCAGTCTGCTTGACTAGGATCCTCCAAAAAAATCTTGTAATTTCTTAAGGATGAACAAACATATTATAGCCCAAGTTTTCAGTATCCATTTGATTAGGTCAAAATCTATTACATGCATTGAAAATTTGCATGTAATAGATTTTTTTAGTCTTTAATGCACTGTAAGAGTTTTTGTTATGTGAGAAATTGAGAAGTTGCTTATACCACTATTTTTGTTATTGTCTCCTAATTACTGTTAAAGATGCAGATTATTGCACATAACCTCTGATTGGTACCATAATTTTAAGGCTATCAGTTTCATGTAATTTGGAGTTGTATTAATTTCAAAAGTTATACCTATCCTAGACTAAGTAAAACTGCAGTATTAATCTCCAGAGCACAGGAAGAAACAAATAGCCCTCCAGATGTGATTGGAATTCAACTCCTATCATTCCTAGTGGCATAATCAGGAATGATGGCTACAGATCAGGAACAATGGGTGCTGCAGTCTAATCAGATCTGGAGATCTCCAGGCTCCCCAGTCTACCTCAGGTTCCCACTCTCATCCAACTGTCCAACCTGTGTCCACATCTGTATATCGACTAAGTGAGCGCTCTGATGTCCGATGGCTCCGTTCTCTCCGCCGGTGATGCCGCTGGTTTTCCTCTGGGATGACCCTTTCTAGAGAGTAGTCATCCAAGCGCATGCCTTTGGAGCGTGCATGGCCCAACATGGAGGCAGAACGTTTCATTGGGCTTGCATCTGTGATTGTCTGGAAATGGAGAAAAACCCAGAACAATCATGTAATGGCTTCATGTGAGATGGCAAAACCCCATGGATTTGGTAGGGAATGGGACATGATATATGGCTTTAAATGACAGCTGTCTGGGCAACTATTCAACCGAATATACCTCAATCAAACAGCGATGGCAGGAAAGGGCAAATATGGCCCCCCAGGTGTTGTTGGCATGCAACTTTCATAATCCCTCACCGCTGGCTATGCTTACAAGGGATGATGGAGGTTGAAGGCCAGCGACAGATAGAGAGCTACAGTTTCCTGGCCCTGAAACACAGGCTGTGCTTCCACAATCCATCCTCCCACCATCAAGCCTCCTTCCCCTTCTGAATCTGTTGAAGAATGTATGTATGGATACAGCTAGTGTCAAGCACAGATGTCATCTTACTTTCCTCCCAAAACTGAGTAAAACAAGAAGGTTTAGAGGACACATTTTATAAGAATACCTGCAGCTCAGCAGACACTTTCTCAGAGCAACTGACATAAACAGTTTTTTTGCCACTGGATATTATTTAGTGTTGAATGTCACTTCATTCTCTGACTGAGAAGTGGTAGACCGTCACACGAAGTCCCTTAATGGAGCAATGTATGCTGTGCTAGTAACTATTCCTTTCACTGGTTCCTGTCACAAAGAAACTGGATGAAGGAGAAAACAGCAGGGAAACCAGCTACACCAACAGAGTACAGTAGATTGCATGATGCGCCCTCATCCTCATAATATATGGATGGGAAAAGTGTGGCCTATGGACCACATGCCATCCTTCAGTCCCCCATTTCTCTCCTAAATGCTTCCAAGCAGTCATTTTTGCCCTCTGGGTCATATTACATCCAGTACTGCCACCTCTTTTTTTACAATAGAAGTAACCAAGAAGATGACTTCTGTATCATTTCCTGTTGGAAAAAAGGCCTCTTCTAGGCATAAAATGGCACTGAGATAGCCTAAAAGGCAGCAAAATTGCCCTTCCATCACTTAACAGGTGTTGGTAGGGCATTTGGGACACTTTTTTGAAAAATGGTGGTATAACAGGTGGTACAGCCCTCCAAGATTTCTGGCAATTGCCTAGCCCTGCCATGAAGGTTTCTGAGTCAAGCTTTCAGACAAGTTGGAAATTCTGTTCTCACTGCTAACTATGAACTGCCCTCATCTTGCTTCCTCATTTCAACATAATAGAAGAGGAATCTGGCATGATTCCTGTGTAGTGCCTTAGCACCATGGATCACACTGTTTCCTCAACGAACATGGGAGGAAAGAGACTTAGCGTTATCCTTCTGTTATGACAGAATTTACGCTTAGAAAGAAGTTTCACTTAATCTACTCTTGACAATCCGGGTTACTTTTCTCTGAATAAATGCCAAACATCTGGATTCTCAGTGTAAATATATGGCTGTGACTATACTGCAGCCTTGACTGAGACTGATCAGTACTGTTTCATTGTTCTGCTATGTATCACATCAAATTTCTGAAACAAATGATGTACCCCAATGAGTCACTATCTCTGCCAAGTAATTTGTTGAAATCAATTCACTAGAAATAAAACCAGGGACTACATAGCAACCCTCAGTATTTTACAACCTATTAAGACTAGAGCCAGGAACAGTCTTCCAGATTTCCATCTGCTCTCTGCACTTCTGCTATAACTACTATCTTGCAGGTTATTTCTTGGACTGTGGAAATCTCCAAGTCCCATTTGAGTCTGTTATTTTTTTCTTGTCAGGAATTTGTGTACTGTACACCTTATCTCATTCTAAGCAGGCATCTTTTAGAACAAAGTCCTTCAAGATATTCTCAGAAATTACAAAATCAGCCAAAAATTGGCTCAGACCCATGGTTCCTGAGGTAATCTTGTGGTCTATAAAAGCAATCAACAAAAAAGAAATACTTTAGTGGAAAGGTGACCAAGGAAAAACCTAAACACTGCAAAAATGTACATACATGTTAGGAGAGAGAAAGAGAGAGAGAGAATGTATAAAGCAAGATGTTTTATATTTACTATTTTTTTCAACAGAATGAATCTCAAAACCTGTCAAGTTGAGCTACTCTGATTTTATATTTACTCTGTCACAGAGGCTGTCTCTGGTGATTCAGATGTGCTTATCAGAAAACAGCTCAGATTAAAGCAACAGCTAAAGAAAAACAGCACAAACTTAAGCTTTATCTTTTCTTTACAAAGAGTGCCAATGCTTTCATTCATAGAAGGATCTTTGATCTCATAGCTCAAACTGATTTATGGTGACCCCATGAATTTCATAGGCAAGGAATACTGAAAGGTGGTTTTGCCAATTCCTTCTTCTTAAAGATAGCCGACCACAACTGGTATTATTTGGAGGCCCCCCATCCAAGTACTAAACAAAATTCACTTTGCTTAGCTTTCAAGACCAGATGGGATCTAGTGCCTTTAAGCCACCTCTCATATTGGTCTCCATTAGTAGGAAGGAAGCATTTTTTTACCTGTTTCTGAAATTTCAAACACCACTGCTATGAACAAAGGAGATTGAGTGAAAATTTTCATTCAAGGAGCCTTCTATCAACAGAGGGATGTCATCAGATAAAATCCATATACTACAAAATATTACAGAATATTCTTCTGAACTTCATAGTGCTAAAAAATTAAAAGTCCATCAGGTGTACTATAGCAGTTATAATTAATCAAATTAATGGACGTGAATATCATCAAAGTCTAATTAGATTTAGAAATTACCTGTCAGATGCAAGGTAATGTGATAAAATGTACAGTAAGCATCTGTCTACTGTATATATTGTCTGTCATTATTCACATCTATCCAGACCTGTGATTGTAACTCAAATTTTGAACAAGTAGCATTTATATGGAGTATTCTGCAACACTGCTTGCCAGATACTTTGCAGTACATGTTAGGGATTCAAAAACAGATTTGTGACTGTGAATACATTATTGTGTTTCAAACAGGAAACACACTTGAGGAGTGGGTGTCTACTGAAGGTTCTACCACAGCATCAAGTCTTATGACATGGTCCAAAGAGCAAATGATGGCTCATTTTGGTTGATATGTATTACCTAAATTTTTATTCCACATAAATTTGAGACTTCTGGTTTGAGAAAATCTAAAAGGGACTAAACTATCAGAAAGGTGTCGCTTATATTATTGGTGATGATATCCAGAGTTTTAACTACAGGGCACACTGCATCATACCTTTTTAGAACAAATCTTGGACACCACTCATAACTTCATGCATTTAAAGAAAATATGACATCTAAAATGCTATTTGATATGTTAGCATATTGTCACAGATGTGAAGAATGTTCCATAATGTATCTGATATATCATTCACTTCAAAAGCACCTCTAGTGCATCATCTGTCACATTTTAGCAAGTGAAGATTCAAAAATCACAATGACTTTTCACAATTTGACCCGCAATTATTACCTGCAGGAACGCTGCTCTGAGATGTAGTCTACTATGTTTCCCATAGCAAGCATGGCCAGAACTGGCTATGTATATTATCAACCACATTTCCTTGAGGCAAGATGGGTTCAGAAAGATACCAGCAACCACAAAAACTTAAATGCAAATTGTGTTCAGAAACAGCCAGGAAAATATGTCCAGAAGGGACAAAGTAACCTGCGATCTTGCAAAGTAAGCTGTGTTCAAATCAATCCCCTATCAGGAACCTGCCACAAACACTGCTCCTGTAGTTTCGCAGTTCTCTAAAAGTCCATGAATGGGGGTAAATGACATTTTACCCTCTTTTAGTGCATATTTCAAAGTGTAGCAGTCCTGGAACATTAGGAAGAGAGCAGCCACACATACACCTTACCATTGTGCCTGCCATAAAGTTTTTCTTTTTCTAATTAATTGGCAATTGAATCTAGGTAAATTTCAGAGAAAGAAAATACAACACATTCTATATGCAATCAAACCTTTTCCTTATCAGCGGTAAACAATGTGTCCATTACTGTGTCCAGGGGTCAGGACTCCCCAGGCAATCTCTGCCACATTATAGATTAACCCTGTTCCATTATATGCTCTCCACAAAACAGAAATGAACGAGTTTTATACCTTGTATGTCAAATCAACTTCGTGCAGAAAAAGGGCATGCTACAGAGACAACCAGGGATCTTGACTGTTCACCCTGTCACTCTTCTCTGACCAAATAATCACAGGCCTGGGCATATGGTCCATAGGCCGTAGGATTTAAGTCTTATTAAACCCAGAGCCATTTAACATCCTTTCTCAAAAACCCTGCCTGATACAGCCACAGCTTCTGATCCACAGGGAAAGAGAGAGAGAAAAAAAGTAACTGACACATTCCATTGTCTTTCCCCTTCTCCTATCTATAAATACAGATGCAGATGCATACCCTCCAATATTTCACAGATGAAAATTGTGACACATGTGGCCAAGCAACATCACCATGTGGTCAAGATGACAAAAATTGATGAGGAAGCACATACAAGCTAGGAGAAGCTGCAGTTTGCTTTTATCTGATCTACTCCATTCCTCTCCCTCATACGGAGGGAGTACACTACTTTTCACTCTGAACTCCATTTACAGTAGTTGAAGTAAGCTGAAGACAAAGGGGGAAAGGAGGAGGAGGAGGAGAAACTGGGACAAGTTAAAAGCAGCTGAAAAAGGGGGATGACAGACAATTAATCAGGACTGTCCTCCCAAATCAAGACAGTTGGAGGGTATGCATATGCAACAAAACCTTCTACAAACCTCTTTTCTGGAGATGATTTGTGGTGTCTATTCAGCATAACACTGCTTGTGCATTGTTGTTGTTGCTGCTGTGTGCCTTCAAATAATTTCCAACTTACGGCAACCCTAAGGCAAACTATCACAGTGTTTCCTGGGGGATGAGAGTGTGTGATGTGCCCAAGGTCATCCACTGGGTTTCCATGGCAGTGCAGGAAATCAAACCCTGCTCTCCAGGGTCATAGTCCAATGCTCACACCAGTACACCATGCTGGGTCTCCTGCTTGTGCCTAGTGAGCTTCGATTACAACCCAACACAAAAGCACACAGTCACACAAAGGACATTTTAAAGGGAGTAAAACAGCTCCTATCAACTAAGATACGAAGATTCTAATTTGTGGGCTTTAAGAGAGGATCATCACCCTGCCTCAGCACTCATGCTATTGGCTTCCCACTCCTTCCCACTTAGTTCTTCGCCAGCTGTGAGGAATAGTATCTATGATATGGCTTTCTCGTGAAGAGCCTGACTTTTGCTGGCTGTTTATTCCTTGATTCCTCCCTGCCCTTTTCTTTCCTCCTCTTTCAGTCTGTATGTTTGGCACTTTCTTCATGGTTCCTTTGGTGTGGTCTTTTGCATCATCTAGGCTTGATGGTTCTGAAAATTAAATTTAGAAAGTGGGCTAACAGTGGCAGTAAACCGCTATTTTCTGATAACTGTTCAGAACACTTTGTGGTTTCTG
Organism: Iguana delicatissima; assembly: GCA_948472985.1. Lineage (NCBI taxonomy): Eukaryota > Metazoa > Chordata > Lepidosauria > Squamata > Iguanidae > Iguana > Iguana delicatissima. The sequence continues at coordinate 121,565 of CAOKZL010002471.1, read as the reverse complement.
TGCTTATGAGAGGAGTATCTGGTTGTGTAAATATTTGTGGATACTGCCAAAGATTCACTGGACAAGTCAGATAAAACATTTTCCCCGGTTTAAGAGCTTTGCTCTGGGACCAAGGTTTCGAGATCACAGATACCACCTCCACAAAATAGCTCTCTCAGTCTGTGTCCTCTGGTTGGCTCTCATCTGGCATCCACAGTTGCCACTCATACTCAAAGTATGGACACTGGTAGCAATATCAGCTCTGGCTTCTCATCTATCCTTCTCATCAGGACCTGTGTGGATAACTGTACCCAAACACCATCAGATTCAATTTTACTGGATATGTTACTTGTATCCTTGCCCCATACCCTCAAGACTCTTAGGAAACTCACATTCCTTTGATGCCAGGGAAATCTTGTCATTTGGGTAGATCTAAAAATGTGAATTCAATGTGTTCAGGAAAAAAAGTATGAGAAACCAAAGGAGCAATGAATACCAGCATCTTCAGTTTCTGTATCAGACCTGCCACACCTGAGATGATGGACTAGGCAACACTCTTTCCAATACCACCCGCATCCTTACTTATTCCAGTTCTAGAGAATCTGAAGGACTCCCTGGCTAAAACCTGTCTGGCAGTTCAGCTCATTGATTCAGAATGAGAAGGGAATATCCCTGATATTCTTCTATAAAAGTAAGCCATAAATGGAAAAACAACTGACATTCTGGTTGAGCATGCCAACCTGACTTGAATTACAAAAACTTGGGCCCTTTCCGCAACGCACCTTTTCATGGAGCTGGGGTGCGGAGATTGCACTAGCAGCCTCCAGTGAGAGGCTCTCGTGTCCTGGTTCCTTCAGCTCCGCAGCTGCCGCCCGCTCGTGTGAGAGCCCCGCCTCTTCCTTCCGCAGTGCAGTCTGGGATTTTCCCAGGCTGCGCTGGGGCAGGAAGCACGCGCAGTCCGGAGCTCCACATGCATGGTAAATGCACGCAGGGCCCTGGAGCGATGCCAATCATGCACCATTTTTGGCTTCAAGCCGAAAATGAAAAAGTGCTAGACCCTGGAGTGTCACGCGATTGTGAGTGCGTCGTGTGGACCACTCCTCACATTCACGAGGGGCCCTTTCGCATGCCAAAGGTGGTACTGTTGACAGTATTGCTGGGTTGAAAATGCTACTGTTGAATGCCAGGTGTGTAAATGGAAAAACAACTGACATTCAGGACTTGGTCTATCATGATTTCATGCCCCTGACCAAATGCTCTATCTCACAGTATACAGGTTTTGCATGTGTGTACCTTAAGCTGGGTGGTCAGGATAGAATAGGGATTCTGTTCCACTCTGCTGCTCAACAATCTCCTTTCTTGAGCTAGCCACAGCGATCTTGGGTTTGGAGTCTTCTTGCTAGGGAACTTCAACATCCATGCTGAGCTCATCTGTTGGGAGTAACTCAGGACTTCATGGCTGCCATGACAACCATAGGTCTGTCCCAAATAGTACTTGGTCGTCATGCTGCTGGGCACACTGTGAGCATTGTTTTTTGTGCTGGATGGGATAAGAGTGATCTTGGGGTGAAGAACAGATAGCTACTTGGTTAGGTTTAGGCTTAGTAGGACTCACAACCAGTACAGGCATGGATCCTGGAATGGTGAGTGAATGGAATGGAGAGTTCAGTCCCCTAAGTCTAGATGAGCAGAGGCTGAACCCCTTGATCAGGCAAAATTGGATCACCAAGACTCATATGTAGTTGAGCTCCCATCAGGGTTTAAGACCCAATCAGAAATATATGAATTTGCTATTGATTTCATGATACAGCATCATTTAGATAATTATGATTGTTTTAATGGCACATATTGTGTTTTCATTGCTTTGAAAAAACATATTTTTAAATCATCAAAATTAACATGTGTTGAGTGTTGAGCTCCTCACCTTAAAAAGAGTCCCTGTCTGCAGGGGTGGGGGACTAATTAGAATAGTCTGTCCCAGGAGACTGATGGATCCAGATGGTTCCAGATGGCTCTGGGAGATTTTCCTGTTTCCTCAGCAGGTTATTCTGCTGAAGTTCTCATTTACTTCTGCAGTGGGAAATGGTCAGGATCCTGGACACAATTGCTCCTAGTTTTTCAGAGAGCTGCTAGTGACAAAACAATGAAACTACAGTGGCACTGGTGGAAGACTTGGAGCGAGTATAGAACGAGAGCTAGAAGCTATTCTGTGGTAGTGTGAGGAGCAAAGCAATTATTCTTTTTGCCACCACTGTGTCTGGAAGGAGCTGTCCAGTGGAGCTGTTTTGAGCAATCAGATGTTTATTATATCCTGCCCTGAAGAAGAAAATGTAGAACTTGTACAGCACTTTATGGATGAAATTGCTCAGATCTGCTCTGGCTTGGATACTATAGCTGGTATAGTTTCAGTGAGGTAACTTTGGCCTCTGCTTGTCCAATTAATAATGAAGTCTTTTCACTTTGCACAGTCTGAAGATGTGGACAGGATACTTGGAGAACCATTACATTTGTGTCAGACCTTTGTCCTTCTTGGCTAATTAAACGTGCCACAGGTGGACAAGCTGATTGAGTGAAGGGATAATTGGCTACTTACAACAAGGCAGGGTCCCAGCATACTTAAATGAGATAGTTGTAAGGCCTGTCTTGAAAAAGCCTTCCCTGCATCCCTCTGCAATTGGTAACTATTGGCCAATGTTCAACTTTCCATTTTTGGGAAAGATATTGGAACCATGTAGTGGCCTCCCAGGTCCAGGAATTTCCAGATGAAACACATGGCTTTGATTCATTTCAATCTTGTTTCAGGCCTAGTTATGGGACATAGATGGCTTTGGTCACCTTGGTGGATGACCTATGCTGGGAACTAGACAGGGGAAATGTGTCCCTGTTGGTTCTACTGGACGTCTCAGCAGCTTTTAATACCACCAATCATGTTATCATTCTGGGTTGTTCTGCTCTTTCCTGGAGGGACAAGTACAGAACATGGTGCTCGAGGATTCCAGTTTGACTGAATTACCAGAGGTTGGTTGGGTGTTCCATTCTAAGGCCCTTTCCACACGGGGGAAAAAAACGGCTTAGGGCGACTCATCCGGAGGTCGTCCACACCGTGGAGCGCGCTAGAGCGGTTTGAATAGTGGAGGTTCCACACCTCAAACCGTGCTAGCGCGGCCGCAAGGGGTGGCGCAGCGCGTTTTTTAAAAACTACATTTTATGAGGTTTTTACGAAACGCGAGCGTGCTAACCCATTGCAGCGCCCCGTGTGAAACTGCAGGGACGCGCTAGCGCGTCCCTGCAGAGCTGCCCAGGGGTGGGCTTCTGGCTGGCGCGCTGCCCTGATTGGCGGAGCGCCGCCGGAAGTCGCCGGCCGCCATTTTGGGCGCCGCCGAACACCACCGAAACTCGCCAGCGTGTGGAGCGGCGAACGCGCGCTCCCCGCAGGGACGGAGCAACCCGTTTTCAGGTAAGATCCGTCCCTTCGTGCGCTGCCCCGTTCCCCCATCCCCCGTGTGGAAAGGGCCAAAGTCTGTTGAAAATTCTACTCTTTCAGACAAAGCATTCTGGCTCACCTGAACATCTAAATGGGAGATCATGACACTAAATGGTAATGTTTGATGAAGGTCAAACCTCCTTTTAATATCTACCAGATGTAGTAATAAAGATAATGTAATTAGACTACACTGTAAGTCAACTCATCTCTTGCCCTTATATGTAATGCACATAATTCACAAAGAACAAGGTGCTGGCCTATAAGTGTACTACTTTAAATAGTTATCTGTGCATTTACACAACCCACTCTCCAACCCTGAATAGGTATGATCTTGTTTCCTGATAGTTGCCCTGCAGCTCTGACAATCTGGAGGAAGTGTGCAAGAGGGTAGCAGGCAGACTCAGCAGTATACCTGCTGGTGCAAGGTTAGGCTTCTTCCTCAAAGCTTTTTAGCTCTAGCAGTTTCTAGTTCAGGTACTGTGCAGACACAGACACATAATACATAGGTCTGAATGCACAGATGACCACTTAAAAAACAACCAAAAAAACCAACAAAACCTATCAAATCATGCAAGTAATTTGATCTTCTGACCTCGTAGTTTTATCAGAGCCTATCTGGACAGGTTGAGTGAGACAGAAGGAACATATGGCAGTGACAGAGGTCTGAGGAAAGGACTGAGAATGGTCAGAGCTGATTTTTCAAATGAGTATTATATAACAGGTGGATAAACTTTTCTTCTTTAAGGGCTCTGTCTATTCTTAATGGAGTATACAAAAGGAAATAACAGCAGTGATACCTCTTACAACATGGTAGCTTCATCAAGCAAAGTGTAAAAGCATAATTCTCCACAAATACATCATGATCAAATGGGGTAAAGACATTGATAGGAATTTCAGCAAGATGGGTGAGCCAGTTTCAGGGATCTTCCTGAGGAGACAATGCTGTCCATATTTGCTGCAAATAACTGTTTACCACCAAGTGCTAACCCCTCTGTTTTGTGTTTTTCTTCCTCAGAGAAGAAGGCTTAAGCCACCAGTATCTGAAGGAGACTGTGCTGTAGGAAACATCTGGTAATTTCCAAGCAGTTCCTTGGTGGATTGCTCAATGCTCCCTTTCGTGCCTAAGCACACTGTTTGAGCAAGTTTTTTTTTCCTTTTTGGCTATCCATCTTCGCTCAGAAGTACTGGTACTTATACCAGTGGTAAAATTCTAATTAACTGCATTCTTTTTCATGCTGAGTATGGTATGGTTTCACAGCCCATTTAATCTAGCCTTTCCCTGAGCAAAAGGTGGTGTTACCTCAAAAGATGTTTAGAACATTTGAGAGTACATAGCATCCTTTGGTTTTGTTGCTTATATAGCTGGAAATCATTTAACTTTCTGCGCAGGAGCCATTAAGTTCATTCAACAAAATAGATGTTAGCATGCTTATATTAACTTTGAGATAGTCAAGCTTTTTTCTGAAACTCTACAATTTGCTTTTGTAATATTTCTTGTATATACATATCAAATTGTTAAAAAGTTATGCCATTATAATGATAAATTTTAAACTAAGAGTTAGAAGAATCTTAGTTGTTTTTGCATCAGTTGCTTTTTCCCAAGTGCTAGAATTTCCTATGGTCCTTAGATGGGGATAGGCAGGTTATCCATTCTAAACTTGTCTGAATAAAGAGTTAAATCAATTTCAATCTAAACCCTTCCATTTTACCTTTTCACTTTAGTATACATTTATGTAGTACTTGGTTCACAGAACACTGTTACAGAGGCTGTCAATACTGAAGTTAATAGTGGTTCACATGGCACTGGTAAAAATAATGGTAAAAAAATGATTCTGCGGTAAGACTAGAAGTTCATACTGATTTAGTCTCAAATATCTTTGGTGCCAGAACATCCATTTATGTCCCTGGCCAATATTCTCTATTACTTTAGACATTATAGCAATAGAATTTGTTCTCGGTGCCCAGTCTTATCCTTTAATTAAAAAAAAAAAAAGGGTGAAGGAAGCTTGCAGTCAAGCTGTGGTTCTAGTACAATATAGTCCGAAGTTAATATTCAGAAAAAACATTTATGTTTTATCAATCATACTTCATTAGTCCTAAAAAATAAAAAATTAGGTGTGTGTAACCTCTGGCTGACTTTCTAGCCACTGAAAGATTCTCACAGCAATCTAAGCCAGGCTCCCTTATCTTCCCCAACTGGGCACCCCCTTCCTCACAACAGTTTTTTTCCAAGGATGGGATGCTTTGAACCTTATAGACTCCACTGCCTACTCATGTTTCAATGGAGGAAAGTGGCTCAGAGATTTTTTTCTTGGGAGACTGCTAATGAGAAAAATTGCCATTAGTATCTATCAGGTGCAAGCATTAAGGATAACATCAGCATAATAAGGTTCAGTATCTTCTCTCATGTTGCAGAGAAAGTTTATATCCAATCAGAGCAGTTTGCCTCTTGATAGAGGAAGAATTCTGATGTCTGAATGATGATCTTGGAAGCTGCTCAAAATTTTGGAAAAGGCATTTTTTCTCCAGCTTTGAAAACCACTTGACTTAGGTGCTTCCAGATAGAGGGCTCCTAGCATTACCAGTCAAATGGTGCTGTGAAGCTACTATATCTTCTTTTCCTGAATTGATTTTGTGCGCATGCGTGTGAAAAGAAAAATGATAGAAGAACTGATAGGAAAATACGGAAAGTTTACAAATGGAAGACAAGTATCATTTGAATCTCCTGTAAAAGTCCATGATGAGGCAAAGTAATTTAATGATTTTAAAACCTCTTCATCTTGAAGCACCCTCAGAAAATTAAAAACAACCTATGGGCTTTTCTTGGGTTTCTTACTGAACTGAATGGGAAAATTTTTTTGAAATTTTTTTTAAAGATTTACTTTTCAGTAGAAGTTATAAAAAACCAACTTCCACAGAACTTTGCAATGCCATAAATCATTTCATAAAAAAAGAAAGAAAGAAAACACCCATTAGCCTAAAATGTAATAACTGAAAAATAAGCAAATGATATTATAAATTAAAAAGGGAATGTTTCACACACAGCATCCTTTCTTTTGTACCAAAACCACAGTAAAAAATGGAATGAAGCATTTGGAAAAACTATCCATTTCAAGGACTTTCTGCTGAGTTGTTTTGGAGTCTTACATATCCACTTTTAAGTGTCCCTCAGTATGTCTCATGTCATACCAATCAAGCTCATCCAATATAGAGAATTGTTGGTTGAGCACAGACTGCCTACCTGTTAAGCAGAAGTACACACAGACACACGCACAGTATACATGATCACTTGTTTTCCCGTTTTTACTGTAAGCAAAACCATATACCAAGAAGTAATTATTGTAGCATGAATCTGTATGGACTAGATAGAGCCCACTTCACTGAATGCATCCCCAGGTGGAGGAAGAGAAAGACAGGAAGAGGGAGGGGAAAAACATATATACACTTGACAGTAGCAGATGCATCTGATGAAGTGGACTTTATCTTATAAAGTCTTTAAGATGTCACAGGAGAGCACAATTGGTCACCTACAAGATTATTGATAAGTTGAGTAGGACCTGGCTGCGTGAATGGTTGGCTTCTTTGTGACTTCAGCCAAAGGAGAATAGCAACAGAAATCATATGAGAAAGACGGAGGAGTACAGTGATGGTCAGAATGCTCATGGAGTTGTGGAATGATATGGAGGTATTTTCCTGAGAGGTACAAGGCAGGGGAAGAAGGAAGGAGAGAGAAATTGACTGGTCTAAGGACTCCTTTGTCCAAATGGTCAGTTTCCATTAGAGTGCCAACAGAATACCCAGCTGGCTGCTGAGCTAGAATGCTGAGAGAACTATTTAGCACACACTGAAACTATAACAGGGGAGGAAAGGGAACACAAGTGTATGGTTGGAAGCAGAGAGTGTAGAAGCAGGAGGAAAAGAATGTAGATGCTTAATGAAGAATGAGAATGAATGAAAGAATGAATGTAGAATGAGACATTTAATGAAGGGAATGCCTAATGAAGACAAGATGAAGAGTGGCCTGAAGAGAGAGATTCTGCCTGTATAGCCTTTAATGCAGCAAAAGCAAATAGCAGCTGGGAAGAACACAGTGTGGGTCGGGGAGAAAGGCAGAGAAGGAGAGAGAGAGGAGTGCATGAGGACAGACATTTAAAGTTAGCAGCCTGCTACTCTGAGGAGTCCAGGGGAGGGAACGGGAGGCGGCGCGCGCGCAGAGCCACGAGCCCAGGCTGCAGTACATACACTGAGATTATTCCCTCGCGGTCGCGCCTTCCTCCTCTGTCGCAGCCATACAAGACGGTGCACACAGAAACGGGAAAGAGAGAGAGAGAAGGAAATAAATATAAAGGCAAAGGGGAATATAGGGTTGGGGCAGGGGGATGGGAAGGGGACCGGAAATGTGGTAATGGGTTGAGGGGAGGAGTGTAAGGGGAGAACAGTCAGATTAATGTTGGTCATTTAGGCATAACATCAGCCAAGTTCCAGAAGCTCATCTCCTCAGATAAATGGTTGTTACTGACAACCGATATACAGACACCACAAAAGGACAGACACTTCTCAGAAGGAATGAGCTGAGTAGGGCAGCAGAGACAACAGCAAGGCCCCACGCCTTCCCGCAAACATGCTGCATCAAGCCCCAGCCACTGGAACCCTCAGCCACTGTTAAAAGCTACAACATTGTGCACAGCCCAAACTGGGACAGTCACTCTTGCACACAGAGCGGCTCTTACCGATTTTCTGGACTCTTTCATCTGCTCTTGCCAGGCCAGTACAAGCGAGGCAGAGCAAAGCAGGCACTGTCTCAGGCAAGGCAGAACTGCAGAGAAAGTCCTGAGCAGGGTTAGTCAGTGGTGAAGCAGAGATACTCTCTAAGCTTGGAGATACTCACAGTGTTCGGACATGAAGCCAGGGAAGTTCCGCTGATTCGGACAGAAGCCGCATTTGGAAAACTGTATGCTAACCCTGAAGCCTAATGAGAACAGTGTGATTTTTATAGTAACTGATACACTGACTTATTGGAAGAAGGAGACTAGAACAGAATGTGATTGATGTGCTGACTTCTTCATTGAGCAAGTGAATTTTGTAGTTACGGCTGCCATTCCCTCTTGATCAGAGGGGGCTTGTGGTCTAAGAAGTAACTGTTGAAAAGTGTTCACTTAGTACCTTGATTCCTGCACTGTCTCCATGCCTTGTCTGTCAGAGTTATAGCAACTATCATTTACCTTGGACACAGAAATGTGCATGGCCAGAAAAAAATGGGAAAATATGTCACCAGAAAACAGGAGAAAAGCACTCAAAAATTTGTATATGTTTACATATATATCCATCTATCTATTATTTCCAATTCTTAGTGTCTGCCCTGAGACTTAGGACCTGGCCTCTCTCCTCTGAGAAGGGGAATAATCTCAGATTGAGTGTGGTGTCTTGAAAGTAGTATATATGCACTGCATTTTAAAGATTTTAAAAAATAGAGTTGGAAAAATTGGGCTGTTCCCTCTCATTCATTAAAAAGGCTTTAATATTTAATATCCAGATAAATAAATATTTTCTCATTTGTTAGACTTATTTTTTTTTCCTATTTGAATGAAACGCTTTGAACAATTGTGGTTAATAACAACACACTTTGAAACATCACCATAGGCCATTTCCTGTGATACACCTTAGGTATTGGATTTTGAGTGCAAAATCCCAGACCTGGGATGCTCTTGACTTGCAATGAAAATGTAAAAGTAAATAGTAAAAGTTAAATAGAAATTCAACATGTCCCACCAAAGCAGGGAAGACTATGGATATGTGATAATGAAAAGCCTGTTCAGTTTGCTGTCCAAGTGCTACTGTTGGTAATGTCCAGACTCCTGCTCTCCCTGCTTATGGTTCTTTATCTTTAAACCAGGCATGAATCGGACAGCCTTTCAAGTTGAGGATGCCTTCTGATAGAAGAGAGTCTCTTTAAATTAAATTACACAAGGACAAACCGCTCCTATATCAGTAGGGGCTGTATATAGTGGCAGTTGAAGGAGAATTAGGGAAGGAACTTCTCCCAGGTGGTTACAATGGTATCTTTCAACACCCTCTACAAGAAAGTGACATTTAAGAAAACGCTTCCTGTTTTTCTGCTGTCACCAGAGTAATGTGCAAGGATCCTCACAAGCTCCTATTTTTTTTCAGAATGCCTGATTTTTCCATACTAAGAAGTAACTCTTGCCTCTGACTTTCAATATACAGTCCTCCGTCCACATATGCAAGGGTTTGGGGCATAGAGCCTTCGTGAAAGTGGAAAAATTGCAAATAACTCCCCCATCTGCTCCCTCTTCCATTCCCCTCCAGGGCTTCCCCCTTTCCCATTTCAATGCAAAATGAAGGGAATGGGGTAGGGGAAGGCTCCCAAGAGCCTTCCTTTCCTTTTCCGGAGCTTCCCCTTCCCATGAATTTTGCCCCAGCACAAAGAAAATGGATGGGAAGGAGAGGAAGGAAACTCCAGAGGAGGAAAGGAAGGTTCTTGGGAGCCTCTCCCCACCCCATTCTCTTCCATTTTGCCTCGGTGTGAAATCTCTGTACTGGGGCAAAATGCACTGAAAGAGGGGGAAACTCCAGAGGAGGAAAGAAAGGCTCTTTGAAGCCTCCCCCCACCCCAATGCCATCTGTTTTGCCTCCACATGAGTTCTCCGCACTGGGGCAAAATGCATGGGAAGGGAAGGAGGAGAATTGTTGGGGGGAGCATGCGTGCTTACAAATAATCAAATTCATGAATGTCAAACCTGAGAATGTGGAGGGAGGACCGTACAAGGAGGACATCAACTGCTTTCAGAGTGGTCCAGCATAGGCATGGCATTAATACCCAACCAAACACACTGTGTGTACACCTCTAACCTAAATGCTGCCACATTCCATTACTTGGAAGTAACTTGGGAGCCTTAAGCCATTTCTGACTTTGTACTGAAGTTTGCTCCATGGAGAGAGATTTTAAAATCTTCTTTGAGTGGCACAATGGCTACCATGACAAAATTAAGGAATGCCTCCATACAACTTAAAGCAAGTTGTTTAAAGGAGCATTCTTAGTACAGAAAATACTTTGGGATTAATTCACTGTAATGTTGTACCTCAACAGAGTATTGTTAAAGGGTTACTTTTTTATATTTCATTATAATAACAAAAAATATATGGATATCAGATACTCTATCCAGTGTTCCATTTGGCAGGGATAGTCCTGATTAATCTCCTGTCATCCCACTTTTGAAGCTGCTTTTAAAATGTTGCAGTTTCTGTCTCCTCTTATATTCCCCCTTTTCCTTAGCTTACATTAATTGCTGAAAACAGAGTTCAAAGTACAAAAGCAGCTTGCACTCAGTTAACCTGGGGTGGGGACAGGGGAGAGAAGAGGGAAGAGTCTTGCCCTTTCTAGTAGACTCTTCAAAAGCAAACTCCTACAGTCTCTCTTAGCTTGTGCCTTCTTCCTAATTTTTGTTATCTTGACCACCCTCTGATTTTGCTTGGCCACATTTAGTCCTAGTTCTCATCTGTGAAATGTTGGAGGATAGGCATACAGTTGCAGTGTGTTCTCATGACAACATGAGTTTCTATATGAATTCCCCCCCCCCATATCCTATTATTCGACTTCAACATACTGCCTTTTGAGAACTCAGTTCCTATGCACTTCCTCTTTGAGAAGCAAACCCAGGAAGCCTTGCTGCTAATAGACCTCCTGGGAGGCCTAAAACGGACCACTTTCTATTTTGAGCTGTAGCAAAGAGAAGCAGTTGGAATTTGTGTGATTGCTTCAAAGGCCAGAACAATCCTTGCCTAAATTTTTATTTTTCTTAAAGGTCAGGCACTGGTGTTCAAGGAGGTTTTAATAAATGACTTTTAGTGGAAGGCATCTGTGTATAATGTGTGTATGTGCCTTCACATGCTGACCCTCTGAATTCCACAGCGTTTTCTTAGACAAGGAATACTCAGAAGTGGTTTGCCATTGCCTGCCTCTTAAACACAGCCAGTAGCACCTGGTATTCCTTCAGGGTCTCTCTTCCACATACTAACCAGAACTGACCCTGTTTAGCTTCCAGAATGAGAAGGGGCATGGTGCCTTCAGGGTATTTAGGCAACTTCTGAATATAATACTGTATTTTTTATTCAAAATAAATGAGTCAGCTCTCAGTTACAGTTTCTTACCCTGACTTACGTCTCTTAGCAGAATAGTTTTCTGGGGAGTATTAGTGATTCCTTTTCCTTTAGTAGTTTTCAGAAAAACCAAACAACAGAAAAACAAAGGTGTCACAAAATCAGATCTGAGACTCATTCCATACTGTGAGAGGCAGGATTGTCTTGGAGACATTTTCTCTCTTCGTATCACTTTAGGTACCTGCATAGCAGGCAACTGTATAATATGGCAGGTAAAAACTAAGCACTGACCACCAATTTCACAGCAGAGGCATACTTGCATCCCCAGTTCTGCCTATCCAGTCATGTTTGCAATAGACTTAAAAGCACTGGGACATCCCTAATAGTGCTCATCACTAAGGAAAATGTCTTGGACTGAGCAGGCTGTTTCTAGACAACACTAACTGTGGAGATGGAAAGGCACTGATTCAGTGTTTCCTTTCCCTGCACTTGAAGATTTCAGAGTCCACTACTACAAGATTTCCTGGCCCCCTGATCCAAAGATGTGACAAACTAATGGAAATTCAGAAGAAGCCATGCTAAATTTGCATAGGCAGAATTTGGAGTTAAGTATACGGATGGAGAATACTATTGAAAAAAGTGTCTGGCCACTGGCCATGCTGGCTGGAGGATTCTGGGAGATAAAGTGCAAAAAAGTAATATTCTCAAGCACTGCTCTTGGTTAAGTAACAAGGTAAGGGCATAAGTACAGGAAGCTCAAATGTGGATACAGTGGAACCAAACAACAGGAAAGGGATGCAGAGTTTTCATGGGATGCTTTTACCAGGACAGCATTGTGACGAGAACTGAGAAAAGGTTGTTTATTTCAGTGCAAGTGAATAGGGAGTCTTCCATTGTGACCTTTTCCTGTTGGCCACACTTTGTTTGGTCATACGAGATCTACTACAAAAAGCTGGAAATAGTGACATACAGGCTCTAGAAAATCCTAGCCTCTTCTTTTTCTGGGTGTGGTACCTATGCAGAATTTACCAGTTTCATCTGACTTTTAACTTCCTCTGTCACTTTAAAATTTGAAAGTAAGAATCAAAGTTCATACAAAAAAAGTAAAGCGGAACTAGCGCCATTCAAATAACCTCTCATTGTTTTGTACCACAGCTATGATCTCAACTGTTCTCATCTAGCAAGCAACACTTGCTATCACTGCCTAATTCCTCTTCAAGGACGCAGCAGCACAGCCTGTCAGAACAAGACTGGAGTATTGGCCTAATTTTATGCCATAGTCAGGTTTGTTGGGCTTTCCAGCTCCTTTTCATATATTGCCAAAGCCCTTGTTCCCTTTGCCCCGAGTTGACTACCTATGCCTTAAAGTGATGGTTTTCATGCTTTCTACCTTCAGAGAATTCTCAAGCCTTGGGAAGGATGGGGGTAACAAAAAAATCATCATCATCATCATCATCATCATCATCATCATCATCATCATGTTGATTCTTCTGACAAGGAAGCCATGGATATTCGGGGATTCTGCAAAATCTTCTCAAGAGAACAGTTTGTGCTTCCTAGTCCAGTTGGGCTACCTAACCTTGACTCTTATAGATTGTGTGCTTAGAACACATCTTAAAATGCCCCCAGAGCCTTGTACTGCAAGGGAGCATTGGTTGTGGTGAGGAAACAGGTTTGTTTCAGGTTGGTCTGCTCATATCGATCTTCTTACTGAAAAACTCCAGGATTCTCTGAAGCAGTATCTCACAACCATTGCCTTACTCTAATAATCTCCCTGGCTGAATCAAAGGCCTACAGCTTGCCAAATATTTGCTTTGATACAAACTTGATATTGAGCTGCTCTTTGCTGGGAACACCAAAGACCTGAGAGCTGAGAGCACACTAGGTACAAGTGAGCCTTGTCAAGTGAGCTATCCAGGCTACCAAGCCCTGGTGACACAGAACCATTCAGTCACTGAATTTACATGCTATTACCTTAAAGTCAAGGATGGTGTTTTGCGATTAGGTTGGTGTAGCTGATGTGATTATTGAGATTCTTGTGATTTAAGATTTAGGCCCTACTAGGCAGAACTAGGATGCATATTATTTTTATTTTTTTTAAATCCCATTTTTCTCCTGGTGTGAGACCCGTTGTATGAAACGCTGCAGATGGTATGTTTATTTTGTACACCTTCTTCATGTCACAGTATGCCCAAGCTCTCATTTGCACACAGAGACACAGAGACACACATATGCTTAGCCTGTTGATATGGCAGTAAATGCTGCTACACACCTGAGCATGCTGAGAACGACTGCTGCTTGGCACATGCTTAGCAAAGAGCACTCCCTACCCCAAGCCCATCATCCACCCTGCCCCTCCCACCTTGTACAACACTGGCTGCTGGGACTGCATGTCATAGCCCTGAAAAGATGACTGCCACCAAGCATGCTTCATGCTAGATCAGGAAGCAAACGTTAATAGCAGGAGGACTGCTGCAGAAGGACATGATCCTTGCTTTCATGGCAGCACTGCTATGACAAGCCATAAAGAGGCAGCTGCCATGCCATTTAGCTCTTTCAATTTGTCCATTCCTGGCCAAGAAGGAAATGACGGGGACATAGGTAGTTTAACAAAACACACCTCCAATAAAATAAAATTCTAGCCCAGTCAGAAGAATAAGTTAGCAGAAATTGTGCCTCCAAAGCAAGGCCACTTAAGGCAGAGAGAGGCAATTGTCCCTGCAGCACCAAATATGGGTGGAACCACAATGGGGCAGCATAGAGGCAGGGATAAGTTGCTAGGTTACCTGATTGGCAGCCTCCAGCTCTTCACCAGAGCTCTGTTTCAAAGCCAGGCACACATGGCAGATGATGCCTGACTCAGGGCTTCTTCCCTCCCTCCTCCCCTGACAAAGAGGTGCCACTTCTCTTCCTTGGATCACACTGATTGTCTCCTGGGTTCAGATTTGTTCCATTGCTGCATTCATGTCAATCTTTTTTCATTTCATATCTCTCCATCTTTGGCCAGAGTGGGCTGGGCCCTGCTTGGTTTCCCAATGGAGGCATCAGAGTCGATGTTAATATTTTGTCACTGGTTACTGATGCAAGTTGAAATCAGTGAGTACCAGACACCCAAGATCTGCAGGCTGTCAAAGCACTATATTGCAGCAAAGAAGCTGCAGATCTGCTCTACCTCTCCTTTCACCGTATAACTGTGACTGTCCTAGAGGGCTGGAAGTAAGCATCTGCTTCTGTCTTGTTGCTAGATAACTAGTGGGGGTTGCTTGTTCTTCTTAAACAGGTCGGGGACAAAAAGAGCAGGAGATGTAAAATTAAGCAGAGCTTTTACTGCCTAAAGGAACTCAGGAAGGGCCCATTACGTGATCAGGGGAACAGCTCTGGGCATGGAAAAGGTGGTAGTAGCCCTGGGACCAGAAGAGGTGTGTTCAACAGCAAAAAGCTGATTTGTGGAACTTAATGGGTTAATTTTTCCGTAAGATTTAGGATGACTAAACTGAGGTGACAGGTGACTACTACCCTGCATATAAGACACTGCTTAACTAATGTACTGCTGGGAAAACCACATGGCTAGCCTGTGGGCCAGAAGAAATGAGCAACTTCTTTGAATTTAAAAGAGGCCAATGTATATCACTGAGAGCTGATGTGGAACTCAGCCTCATCTGTGTGATGGACAGAAGCAACTTTGGCCCTTTCTGCATGACAGGGCTCAGTGATGTCCTTTCACTGCAGCCCCACAGGGAGAGAAAGCGTGCCACTTCTTCCTTTCTGCAGCACAGCTGGGCATTTGCCATTGCTGTGCTGGAGAGGGATGCCTCGCCAGTGTGCTTCTGCCCTTCCGCATGGCCAGGAAAGGTGGCAGCATGACGCAAGGGTAAGTGTAAAACAGATTTTTTCAGTTTTACAAATACCGCGCTTGAGCAACACGTGGGAACAAGATGGCAGAGGGACTGTGATGACGTGTGGATGCACATCTCATGGAGTGTCGCCATCATGTCCCCACGGCGGGGCAGCCACATGGTGTGGAAAGGGCCATTGATTCTTCTCCTCTCCTTTTGATCTCCTGCCTATTACTCAGCAGCAAGAGGAGATTCCAAAGTGCTCATGGAAGATATGTTGAGGTTACAAACTGTTTTCAAATAATGCTTTAGAGCACAGGTGGGCAAAGCGAGGCCCACAAATGGCATCTTTTTGAAAAAAAAATGTTTTTGCTCCAAAATATTGCTAAATGCCCTCTGGGGTACATGTGTGGCATTACCACCACATTTGGCATCTCCATGCCCCCAAGAATCAAAAACATTTTATAAATTTTAAAAAAAGTCTCCAAGTGCCCTCTCAGGTGCATGTGGGGCATTTCTTCCACATTTTGTGCCATCCTGGACCAATACAGGCCCTTGGGAAGCTTTTTTGAAGCAGGAAGTGAACATAAAATGTCTTACGCTCACTTCCAGTTGTTTACAAAAAAGATTTCCCCTGGACCAAAAATGATGCAACAAGGTGCCAAAACATAGTCAAAATGACCCCATGACTCTTACAAGGTGTTTGGGAAAAGAAATCATTTTGATTTCTTTTGCTGAGGTGGCACAGTTGGGGGGGGTCAACCCTCCAAGGTCTTCTGGAGGACCAAAGTGGCTCCCTAACCTTCCACTGTTGCCCACTCTTGCTGTAGAGGAAGTATTACTGATCCAGGAAGGGGATGCCATTGTCTTTTCATATTTAGATCCAAAGTACATTTAATGGAAGACTGCTGACCTCCATTTCCCCACGTTTCCCTTGCCTAACGTAATATGGATTGTCCTGACACCATTTTGCAAACTCTTTGTCTTGCCTAGGAATGAGAAGTTCTTCCTTGAAACGCTGAACAGTTTTATTTGGCACACTCTAACACCAGAGTGTGTTCCTCCAGATGCGCTTGGACTGTTGCTTCTATCCTTGCCAATCGTGAGGCATAATGATAGTAACTGTAGTTCGGCAGCAACTGGAGGGCCCCACATTCCTCACTCCTGCCTGAAGAACTCAGGTGGAAGAGGTAGGGTTCAGGCATTCTTTCACTTTGCATCAGTACACAGAATGCCAAACCAGCATCATGACCTTCTTGGTGTGGGTGATCATAAGGGTTACTCCTACCTCCAAGAACCAGAGACTGCAGGTAACAGAGGATCACCACAACCCAGAGGTTCACACGTGGGTCAGAGAAAAAAACTCTCACCTGGTTTTCAGCAGGCAGTCGTGGCATGGAGGCGGCCCGTCCATGACCTTCCATCGGCAGATACTGGTCACTGTCTGAGTAGCCATCCTTCGCCATCTCCCGCATCTCTACAGACTGTATTAGGCAAGGCAGACAAAGGGGTCAGAAAACATTGGAAGCCAGGTGGAAAGAAACTACTCCATTCTACATCTGGAGGAGATAGGAGGGACATAGAATCCAAAGAGCAAGGAACCATTCTACATTTTCTGGCTTCTCACCATTGCTAACATCCAGTTATCTAAGAGCTTTGCTGCTGTACATGATTCCATTCCTCCCTTTGCCTCTAGCCTTATGAACCTATTTCTCACCCAAAGCTAGAAATGAACTATAGAGGGAATGGACCCTTTGAATCCTGAATGAATCTAGACTATAAATGAGAGGCAGGCCCTTCAGATCTTGCTGGCCTACAATTCCCATCCTTCTTCATCATTAGCTATGCTGACTAGGACTGTGGAGGGCCATTAGTTGCCTATCCCTGCTCGAGATGTACTAGCGGCTCCAAGATGCTGCAAAGCTGTTATTGGATTTATTTTATTGGTCTTCTGGCCAGAAAACACCTATTCTACAATTCCCTCTGCTGCTACCACATGTACAAGTATACAAGGAAAGGAGAAAGAATGGCATTGTTCCTGGTTGCTGCCAGCGTTTTTCCTGGAGAAAACACTCCTGTTCTTCCAGTACACAGGCTGAGGACATGAAAAATAGGCAATTCATTACTGGTTTTCCATTGTGTTTAACATATGGTCTAGATTGGTTAGTATGTGTTAGCTAACTGGCTCCTAAATTGATACTGTATCAATTTCTGAATCATAGCAGTAGCCAGTTAGGGTGCTTTCAGATGGATAGTTCCTACTGCTATGAACAAAGAGGCATTGTGCAGCTGTTCTGCGTTGCACTCCTCAATAGATTTTCCCTGGAAAGAAAAAAGATGGGAGAAGCTGTGGTAGCATTAGCAATGGAGGGAGGAAAGCAACATCATCTAGACCCATTAAAATCTTTGTGAATGAGGCAAGATTATTAAAGCTTTGTACAGAAGCATGCTAAGTCAATCTATGACCACAACCAGGTTTTTCAGATAAAGTGCAGAACAATAAAAGCACAGTGCAAGTACTTGACTTTGATGAAGTGCTGATAACCTCCTTGTTAAAAACAGCCTTATTTTATGACTCAAATGTTCAGCAATGCATAAAGGGAGGGGTGAGGTCACCAATGTACAACTGGAACATTTTCACCTGGAATGTAACTGTGGCACAACAGGCAGGCAGACGTTGCTATGTCAGGAACACCTTTTCAATTACAAGAAAATCCAAAATCCATAAAAGAGAGATACTTTTACTGGCCAACCAAAATGCAGAAAATATATCAAGCAAGCTTTTGAAGCTCCACTGCTTTTGAACCTCCTCATCAGGCAAAGATGTTAAAAATCATTCAGAAGAAGAAAAGTGGCGAAGTTAGAGTCACAAAGCTACATTTTGTCTCAAATCTTATCTCTGTTGTCAGTTAGATGGGTATCAATGCAAATTTCATTATCTATCTTTTATTGCCCTTTCTCCCTGGTCCCTACATGGTCAAGAAGGGGAACAGCTTCTGTCTGCATTGATATCCCTCTAGACCATCTTAACTGGATTTTGCATTTTGCTGCATGGTTAACACAGCTACCCTAGATATGTTTTCTACTATTGCCAAGTGCACCAACTCATCAACATATTACCCCCTTTTGCAGAAGACAGATGTAGTACGGGCAGAATGGAAAATGATCTGCTCACTATTGTTTACTCTCAAGCTATTCTGGACTCCACAGAATATAATATACCAATTTTAATGTCTGGAAAATAAGTTAGTATATTGTGATTGTCCATGGCAGGATAGTCTCTCCAGATTTCCTCACACAGTTCTGTGCATAAGTGTTTGAACTTCACTGCAATTATGCATACCTTTGGATACTTTCAGTAGTTAGCAGTTACCATCATAATTTGGTGAGATTTTGCTTCACTTCACGAGATGTTTTAAAAATCTTTTTTATTTTAATGAGGTGAATTCACATGATCAAATTAACATGATGAGAAGTCAAGATGACAAAACACAGGCAAGCTTATGCTCAGGGAAGAAAAGTCTTGGTTTCCTCAGAAGTATAACTGGAAACTCAGTTCACACTTACTGTGTTATCAAAGCTTTCTAAAATATGGGTTGTTGTGTGTCTAATTCAAGTCACACCACAAGCCAAATCTCAACCCATACTAGCTCAGCCCACATTCTTGCCTTTTTTGGCCTATGCATGTTCCCTTAAGCAACTTTCCAGAGATTCCAGATTTTCTAATCACGATGCTGATTATAGTAAGAGGCTGTGTATTATAACAGTCTTATCGCGGGGGGATGGATTTGAGCAGGGACAAGGGACACCATGAAAAAGACCAATAGGCAAGTGCTAGTCCAAACACCTTGCTGGCACATAAACCACCTGGGAATTGGTCCGACTGTTGGGTATCTCTTCTGGGTGCCCTCGCTCTGGACTCCAGGTTCCTGTCTTCTGGAACATCTCCTGTGCTCGCTGTGTGACCCATGATTCACTTTCTTTCATTCCTCCTTCCTGCATGCCCCTGGAAATGGACAGAAAAATCAGACTCGAACAAGTTTCTACATGGTGCATGGAACTAGTCAAACTGAGACAACTATTTGATTTTTGGTGTGGCCCTGTTACAGTCAGGCATGTAGCACTGGAAATCATTCCTGGCTTGAAGGGAGGTGAGTCTGCTACAGTGTCTTCCTCCTCTGGAAGCAATGAAATCTTCCTACTATGCTAAACCCTAGCATTGCTCAGGCACATGAAATGTAGCCAGTTGTGGTTCCAGGAACTTCCAGGAATGCTTGGAAGACACAGAATAGGGAGGTACCAGATAAGGCAAATCAGAATCAAAACCCTCAGAATTACATACTTAGAATAAAGGATATTGATTTCATTTTATTATATACTACCCTGGCATTTCTTTTAAACTGGAAGTTGACAGAATATCTGAAATAGAAAATACATGAAAGTATTTATTTAGCTAGATATTTACATCTTGCCCCATATCAAAAGAGTTCAGGATAGTGTACAGTAAAATAAATGTAAGATTAATAAACTAAGAAAAATGTGGCGTCCTTAGGGGTTTCAAAGTTATATACGACAACTGGTCGATCAATCTCTGAGTTTATTTTGAACTATGTTGATAATTTTACGAAGTTTCTGATCTGGAAGACGCATCTCTTAGAACAATGCTACTCAACATGGTGGTCCATGTACCAGTGTCAGTCTGTAAGTCATTGTGAATATGGTAAGAAGATGGAACAAGTATGGTACAGATCTTGGGCACAGTGGGAAAAAATTGATCATCTTCCATATCAGATAGCTTGCCTTGCAACACAGCAGGACTGAAGGCTTTATTGACTAAGACTCACATTCCAACTCCTTGATCCAGCTGTGAAGAAGGAAGAGCATTCTGTCCTTGGACACCCTCCTGGGTTGGGGATGGCGGTTCCATGCGCTGAAACATAAGTGGTGTCCGATTCTACAGGAAAACACAAATTGAGTCAGAGTTTGATGTTGAAACAATTTTTAATAGCAGTCTAATAGTAAATTTGGAATTCCATGTGTTCCATTATGACAGGCCCCATTACAATACCTTCAAGGAGAACCCAAAAATGCAAAGTAAATTTTCCTTGGCCCAGAACAACAAACCAATTCTAGTGATTTTCATTTCTGCCATGAGCTGGTATCCTTTACTAGGAGCTCATTGGACTTCATTGCTCCCAAGACCAAGACATCTCATATACGCTGCATTATAAGAGGCACCGCTCACAACAATATATTTTTACTGGAAAAGCTTGTTCCACCTTGCCAGCTATTGGAATGATTGCTGCTAGGCTCAGATGGAATGGGTAATCTCTGTGTTGATACCACCAGCTATCAGATAATTTTAATCCCTGAGTAAACCAGCCTCTGCAAAGCTATCAAGAAAACCAATATGCATGTCATTTGCTTTCCCTGAACAGGTACGTGGTGGAATTCCTAGAATGTGAAAAATGACTTTTAGACAATATCTCCCAGAATGCCACAGCCAATGGCAAGTAGAATTCTAGTAAATGAATTATTTATTGATTTATTCGTATATATATATTGATTATGGCTAGGTTGTCACTGCATAATTAGATTGCTACCAACAACTGTAGTGCCAAAAAAGTAACTTTTAAAAATTCTGAATTCAAGACATGTCTGTATTGGCAGATTTTTGTGCTGTCCTGAAAATAATGTGTAGAATTAATTTCTTTTTTCTTTCATGTGAAACCTCTGCTGATTGGAATCTCTTGTTTACTTCTGGACAAACATTTTGTCATGATTTTCTTCTCTTACAAACTATTCTGCCCTTTCTCCTTCACAGCTGAAAGCTTCTTCCTTTAAAATAGCAACAGCACATTTAATTTATAGATACTATTATGTTCAACTCTCTCTTCCATCATTATTAGATATCTTTTCTCTTGGAAATTAAAAGCAGATCAATTTGTATAACTTTTGTATGGGAGGGGAATACATTCTGAAAAGTTACACACTTTGTACCTAAACCATTACCAAGGGACACTGGACTTCTGAATAACTCCACAGTGAACCTCAGCAGTAACTTTTCAGCCTTCTGAATCTAGGCATCACTGGATCCTTGTGGGCCAATAACAAAATAAATGGCACTTTTTTTGGTAAGCTGAGCTTAGTTGGAGCAATAAGGTTTCTCTGGAGCTCCTATTCATTTCTGCTTCCTTATCTATTATTTTAACATTTTCATAATGTATATGAAAAAGCGAGCAAAAAAGAGGTGTAGATAATTGGCCAGGATAATTCCTGAAGAGTTCTGATTCCTGGTATGTAAATTTAATTGCTTTCATGAGTGGCCCTGACATAAGCATTACATGTATGTAAAACCTGGTGGGGGGAATCCTTTTTTTGTACTGCAGTTCCCAAATTCCCTGTGAGTCTGGCTACTGCCCAAATAGATAAGAGAATTCTGGCAGCTGCAGTCAAAAACTTTTTTAAAAAATTATTTATAACACTATATAGCATACTACTACACGACTATATAACTACCACTACCCAATTATAACCCCACAATAACAAAAAAAAGTTTACAAGAATACTTAATATAAAATTGGTTTCCAACGCCCCCAACAATCACTGTATGTCATAAACTTCTTTTAGTCAATTATCCCTTAAAAATAACTTCCATTGCTAATGTTATATGCTAATAATCAAAACCGTTAATGCACTGTTCTCCTTGTCTTGCAAAAAAAGTATATTAACAGATCCCAATCTTTCACAACAGTTGCTGATTTTTTTCTCTTATAAAAAAATGCTAATTTATCCATTTCTATTAAGTCTGTCAACTTGACCAGCCAATCTTCTTTGGATGGAATCCCATTAGTCTTCCATAGTAGTCTTGCTACCACCATGTATCACAGAATTCTACCACGTTTCTTGTTCAGTGAGTTTTCACTCAAGCCCAGCAGGTACAACTTAAGTCACTTCTGACATTTAATTTTAAAATCTTTTTCACAATAAGATGTATTTGATTCCAGATTTTTTTGGCCTAATGCATGTCCATCACATATGAGAAAAGGTTTCCACATGTTGTTCATATTTCCAACACTTATTTGAAATACCATTATGCATCTTGGCCAGTTTTTCTCTGTCAAATACCATTTATACCTCATCTTATAAAAGTTCTCTTTAAGGTCATAATATAATATGAATTTTAACCCTTCTGTCCACATTTCCTACCATTGCTCCAATATTAAGTTATGCCCCACATTTAGAGCCCATTTTACTAAGCAGTCTTTCACCTCCTCTTGTTCCATCTCTAACTGTAACAGAAGTTTATACATTTTCCCAATTAAATTGCTCCCATCTACACAAAGTTATTTCTCAAACTCATTGTCAGTTAATTCAAAGTCATGCATCTTTTTATCTTTCTTATACTTTCCCACAATTGGTCTGTATGAGAACCATTGGAAATGGAACCCTTCTTGTGTTAACTGTTCAACTGATTTACTTCTATATTGATCTGTTTTGATTTCAAATAGATCTTGACAAGTCAACCATTTTTCTTTGATCATTGTCTCTCTCCTAGAAAAACCTTCTTAAGTTAATACCCACAATGGTGTTTTTAGACACATCCTCAATTTGTATTTGTTCCATATTTTCAACAACGATCTCCTCAAATAATGATTATTAAAGGACTCAGTCACTTTATTTTTTTCATACCAAAGCTATCCATGCCAGCCAAAGCTCAATTCATGTCTCTCCAACCCCAATAATCTTTTATCTAGTAACATAATTCAATTTTTGATACAAACCAGACAACATGCAGCAAAATATAATTTCAAATCTGGCAGCCCTGGTCCTCCTCTCTGTTTGGCAGCTTGTTGATTTTTATATTTAAAATAATCTAGGCTTCTTTTCTTTCTAAACTTTGATAGATGGTAGTGACATTGTTTTGAGTAAAAGATCATTTGTGAAAATTGGGATTCTCTGAAATAAATACATCCTTCTGGGCAGAACATTCATTTTTATCACTGAGATGCTATGCATTAATGATAAATTAAGCTTTTCTCATCTTCATAAGTCTCTCTTAATTTCATTCCATGTTTTAATATAATTATTCTTCAAAAACATACAGTTCAAATTTGTCAAAGTAATGCCCAAATATTTTACATTTTTTAATTTTAAATTTAGATTCTTGAATCAAAGCATCTTGTTTAATTTTCTCATTTTTTGTCAGAATCATCATTTTTTGGTTCTATATCTTAAATCTTGTCATAATCCCAAATTCTTTTATTCTTTCTGATAACTCTTCTGTACATTCATTAGAAGTTTCTTAAAAACCATCAAGTCATCTGCAATTATTCTTAGTTTATATTCTTTATTTTTGAGTCATATTCCCTTGATTATTTCATCATGCTTTATTCCTCTGTTCAAAGCTTCCAAAGCCAATATATAAAGTAAAGGAGAAAGCGAGCATGATTGCCGGGTGCCTTTTTGAATCTCACATGGCTTATTCAATTCTCTGTTGCTCAGGATGCAAGCAGTTTGATTCTTGTAGATCATCTTTACCCCAGTAATAAAGTTGTATCAAATTAACATCTTTTCCAATCCATATTTTAGTTTAGAATAATCCATATTTATTGTGCTTTTTATTTCTTCATCATCCAAAGGTTTGTCTTTGCTCTCATGTTTGCCTTAATTTTGTTGTGGTTATTGTTCTTCTTCTCCTTCTCCTTCCTTCTTTGCTTCCTTCCTTCCTTTCTATTTTCATTTTCATTCCTTTTTTTCCCAAGTAGTTTTTATATTTCTGCATGAACTCTGGCTTTCTGTATTCACTAGGAAATGCCTTTGCTTCTATTCAAATGAAACTCCTTGCAATCTCTCCCATCTAAATGGGATCCTATTCTTTCTCAATTTCTCAATTAAAAAGTTGTATTCTCAAAAAATCCTTGTGGGTATCTCTTTAAAAAAGCCATCTATCTTCATTCTTTACTCAAAATTACTTGATCACTAATCTGTTTTCACAGAAAGTATATCACATCTTTGGGTAAATTCCTCTGCTTGGATGGGAGTGAAGAAATGCTACACATTCTGACAATCTGATTCTCTGTCTCTTCCTTCTCCATATCCAGCAATTCAGCCATCACTTCTACAATTTGCTCTCCAATATTTTCACTGACTTTTTCTGGTACTGATCTAAATCTCAGACAGTCTTCTCTTTCTTATAATTCCATCAAGGCAAATGTGTCTTGTTCTTGTTCTCTTCCTTTCTTTAATTTATCTACTCTCATATCAAAATTTTATGCTTTCTTTTCAAAGTCAGGATTCTCTGGCTCACTCCACTTAGTTCTGTATTTGGGAAACAGATTTCTTTACCTCCTTCATCTCCACTTTTACTTCATTGCTTGTTCCATTTCTTGGAATACATTTTCTCCTGTCTGTTCAATTTGACTTTCCATTTGAATCATCTGTGCTTTTATTGGTTACATCTGAGCCTTTAAAGTCTGCAGCTCATCTGTAAATTTCTGAGCTATCTCTAAGATCTTGTTAGGTCATCCACTGATACTGTTCTCTCTTGCCTTTCTTCTGATTTACCAGTTTTGTGTCTTGTTTCCTTATTATAGATTCACTATTAACCAGTCAATATCTTTACTGTCTTTAATCAATTCTCAATTCTCCAAAATAAATTATCAAATTCTATCTGTCCAACCAGCACTAGATGGTGCTGTTAGCTCATATATTTCATTCAAAGGCTACTCACTCTTATAGAGATTTCTTATTTCTTCATTTCTTGCAAACACCAGATGGTACTGTTTGCTTCTTTTTCTCTATAGAGCACTGTTACGAGCACATTTTTTCATTCAACACAGTGCAGACTGTTTACTTTAATTTCATGGTCATTCCCAGCTTAATCTCTCCTTCAGGTAAATGCCAAATTTTTTCTCTTATAAATTGTATAGTCTCTATCCCAGTGTTTTATAGTTTCTCAAAAAACCCTCATTAAAAATATTAAAAATTAAAAATATTAATTCCAGATTCCAGATTGTCCATTAAAATGTATCTTACTTAGATTTAAACACTTGCTTGTTATAAACAACCAAAAAAACCAAAACTTTTGCTATTAATTCTGAGTTTTGAGGTCTAATAAGCTGGGATTCTGATCTTTTTTCTTGATTTTTGTGAGCGATATATATTTAAACTCATTGCAAGAAAAAAGAAAAAAAAGGTCTGGATTTTCCCTTTCACTTTCAAATAGTATTCACAGTATGGGTCTTGCAAGGAAGTTCCAGTGCAGAGGTAATAGCCCAGTCTAGTGCTGGAAAAGTTTCTTTTTCTAAAAGCTTACCTTTTAATTACAATGCAAGATGTGGGCTGGCAGAGCTTGCAGCTTCTTTTAAGCTGGTGAAAAACATGTGGTAGGGCAAGCTGGAGGGCTGTACTGTCCCCCTTGTCCACAATTGGTCTCTCTGGGGAGAACCAGTATGCTAGATGGAGTTAGAGAGCATATTCGAAGTTTATCCCACAGCCCCTTTACCAGGAGACAAAATTCAACCAAACCCTTTGTTCTGGGGCTGAGAAATTACCATGCAACACGTCTCCCCTCAGCCCATATCAAGAACTAAAAAAATGAGACTTCTTTTCTGTCATGCTGCACTGGAAAGTTTTCCAAGTGCTCTAAACCCATTATTTTTATTGTGCTTATGTTCCTCCCAGATAGGATTGCCAAGCTGGATGAAGCATTAGGCTCCAGTAACTTTATTCCTCAACAGTTCTTGGGGCAGGACAAGTGCTGTAAAGCTCTGACGAACAGGACAAAAGTACTTGTCCTCACTCAGTTTCCATATCCCAGATTTCAGCCACAGCCACTTCCTACCAACACAATTATTTGGTAATTATCTACAAGAACAAAGCTAAGGGGTCTTTTGTGTACCTTCTTCCCCATCCCCATTGACGAGGCAATAGCTGTGTTGGGAGGGGACAGTTGCAGCCAAAAATTGGAGCTTGGAAGGTGAGAAACGAAAGGTGTCATTGTTCTCTTGACAGAGCCTTACAATAACTCATCTTGCTCCAAAGTCTGTTGAGAATTAAAGTTACAGGAGTCCTGTCCTGTCTCCAATCAGGCACCTCTACTTGCAGATGAGGTTGTGTCAAATATGCACTGGTGTTCCATGTGGAAGACAACTATTAGTGTTGTCAAATGTCTAATTAGAAAGCACTACTGAAGAAAGTGCATGAAACTGCTATAGATTTTCATGAAGAAAAAAAAATCTGATAGAGGTTTCCTACCAATAGTGTTGTATGATCTGATATGTGATATAGTCCAAGAGGTGTTGCACTTAAAAGATGTTGCATTAATTGTATTCAAGGGTCTGGTTTTTAGTTTCTCTCTCTCTCTCAATCACATCCACACCCAAATCATAGTTACTGACAAGAGAGTCTCAGTTTTTAAACCATGAGATTTCTTTTTCCCTTTCAATGTGAGTCCGAGAGCTAGTGGAATCTATGCTTATTGAACAGGCAAAAGTCTGAGTCAGAGCTGGGAGCTGAAGGATCTTTTCTAAATCATGTTTTATGTTCCCTGCATACCTGCTCCTCCCGCATGGCCTGCAACTTCTTAGCCTTACTTTGGCGGTAATATTCCATAATCATCATGGCTGCATAGATTTTGCCCACGGTCAGGTCAGTAGCTGCAGGGTGAGAAAAGCAGGAAAAGAAAAACATTAAAAAGCACTCCATTTCACCCTTCCTTTGGTACTGCTCAAAGGTGCTCCCCAATCTCTGTTACGGGTTCTAATTTCTTGGCTTGTTGGGCACAATGAAACTGGGTATGTACAAAAATGCTCAGTCTGCCATGGATTTTTGGAGTGAGAGCAAAGGGATGGTCACAGATTCATTCTGCTAGTATCATTTGCCATGTGTACCATAGAGGATATTGTCTCTACAAACTCCAGGGCATCAGAAACAATTGTCCTAAAATAGTATAAGAGGCCAAGACCAATGATGACTGACCAAAGAAAACAGGATTTCACTCCTTCTTCACTTTTTGAGAAGCACTGGAAAGGCCCAGACTCCTTCCCAAAGAGAGCTCCTTACCTGCTTAATCTGTCCCTGCTTCAGTGACAGGCAACAAGTGATAGACTAAGTACTTCAGAGAGCTCCCACACTTATTTTTAGAAGAACAAGGGCAGTGGCACATTTAAGACTAACAATAAATCTGTTTTTAAAACTGGGGGGGCATGATTTTTGGGCCAAAATAGCCTTTAAAAAATTACACACAAAGCTCCTCCTCCCAAACAAGTACAAATACACAAAAGGCCTCTGTTCATATCCTCCAGAACCCTACCTCCTAAATAACTTCTTTTTCCTCCATTTCCTCTGCAAAAGAGCAGCAGGAAGTATATAACATCCATTTTGGAGGAAAAAGAAAATATTTTGGCATGCTTAGATGCATATTCCATGGGGAGTCTGAAGTTAGCATGGTGTCTTGATATCCACATGCTGCCAAGAATGAGGGATGAATGAAATCATCAGTTGGGACTTCTAAGAAATGTGTGGTAGTTGGCCACGCCATCCCAGCCAGTCTGTTCTAGACCCACAGGGGCCTTTTGCAAGACCCTGGCTGTTTCCGCACTGGACTATTATAGTGATATTATTCCACTTTCAACATCCTTTGGAATCCTGGAGTTTGCAGTTTAGGGAGGGGCCTCAAAGGCCCCTCCCTAAACTGCAAACCCCAGGATTCCATAGGACATTGAAAATGGAATAATAACACTACAACAGTCCAGTGCAGAAATGCCCCCTGTGTGTCTGTAGAAAGCATAATTGGCCTTTGGGCCCTTGAAAAAGCTGCAAGTGTGGGAGCACATGGACAGATCACAGGGGTGGCTATGGTATTTCAAGGTCTTGTCCCATCACTTCTAGTATGAGGGAAAGTCCCTTCTCCCATAGGCCTATAACTGGGTGGTAGTGATGGTTACTCCAAAATGATCAATCAGGTCCAAAATGACCTGTAGAGGGTATGATTGGCTATTTTGGGCACTCAAAACAAACAAACAAACAACTTGGGGTATGGATCGGGTAAGGGTAGCCACATGTCCTGGGGGAGTTGATATAGCTCCTAGACATCTGGAGGATGCCTATCTCAGTGTTGAGATAAGAGAACGTACCTGTAGGAGGCAACTATAGCAACTATAACAGGGTGTATCACGTGCCTTTTCAGTGGGCTGTACTTGTTCTGAGCATGGATGTTGTCGCTAGTGCCTGCCAATTAGCATAATTACTGCCAATGAGGAATAATAAAAGCAGGTAAGTGTGGAAATGGTACAATTCTCTTTGTTAGGCAGAGGGCTCTACAGTTGTAAACAGGAGTACCCATAAGTGAATTCAGTGTGACAGAAGCATCATCATAGGCAGGGGCAGGAAAAGGGAGTTCTTACATTTATGAGGGGTTACCAGAAGATCCAGAGTTTTCTGGGACAGGTTGGGCCAGATTGCCATCATTTCCTTCCTCAGCTCTGCATCCATCTGCTGTTTGTCAGCACCTCCTAGAAGACATAACCCAGGAATGAGAGCTAAATAACAGAAACAAATACTTCTGATTTCTATCCCTTCCAGCCTAAATATTAAGATTTTTTGTTCTTTTTTCCTCTTGGATTTAGCTACTACAGCAAGTAGCCCTGGCAAAACGTCAGCCCAGGAGTGTGGGAAAATGGGAGCTAAAAAGCTTTTAACAATGACAAGAATGGCTCAACACATAAATCAGGAGTGGGGAAAGTGCAGCTTCCAGATGTTGCCAGATTGCAACTCCCAGTTTTCAGCCTCACCACTTACTAGGTTGATGGGAGCTGCAGTCTTGCATCTGGAGGGCTGTATCTCTGTTCTAAACACACTTCAGACCTCTTAGCACTGCTCCTGGTGGTTCTCTTAAGCACAGAGCCTTTTTTCTGTAGAAACTGTTTGGGCAAACTGAGAACCAGGAGGCCATCTCAGTACCACTCTTCTGTGAGAAGGGGAATATGTGCTTCATGGAACTTTGTCTTTGCCACATGTATACCTTGTTTTATATCCCCCTTTCAGTCTAAGCATCCCATACAACAGGTGCTACAGTAGCTTAAAATGGACTTTTCTTAATCCACTCTCATTTCATGGGATTATCTAATTTGCCACATAAGAGATAGTACTCTCTTGCTGAGTTCATGGAGGTGATACTTACCCTTGGCAATCTTGATGTCAAGTGCAGTCCGGATCAATGCCATGAGAGTGGAATTGAAATGGACTGTATTGTCGTCTGCCACAGGCAGGTCCATACGAAGTAGTCTCTGCAAAAATCCAAGCAGAAAGATGTCATTTTATGATCCCACAACTCCCCAGTTTGTCATGCACAGATGAACCTATGACCCTTGAGGAGAACTCTTGAGGACAGGGACTTTATATTCTGTTTCCCCTAGTACTCCTGGTTTTATGTTTCCTCACTCAAGGTCATGCACATCAAGTGTGACTGCAACACTTCTGAGTCAGTTACTTACTCAGTTCTTGCCCCCACCTCACTTTTCTTTCACCGAGCTACACACAGGTATCACAAATTTTGTACCAGCTCCTAGGAGAGATGACTGGTGGTATACTCCTTCCTAATAATCACATAAACTCAATTTGTAATCCTAAACATGCTCCTACTAAGTTCGTCCCACAGAAGTAACTGGGACATGGTTAGGATTCGTCTGCAGGATCATCAATATTTTCCTTTCTTCTTCCTTTTTTTTTTTTGAGTGGACAATGTTCCTAAATGCCTCAGAGAAGATGTGTATATTGTAGCATAGTTCAAAGGCAACTTCCAGCTTCTGGTTTGTTCTAAAATATTCTACTCCACCATCTCAAAGGAATTAAGAGCCCCAATTTTGCTTGCTACACCACTTTCCTCCTTGGGAGTCCTAATAGGTTCCCATGTGTTCTGTTCCATTAGACCTCATGCAATGTCATTCTCTCTGGAATGAATCCTATTTGAGCTGCTAATTTCCACAGAGTTCTCCTCAAGAGCTCATTCTTCAAATATATAGTAAAGTAAAAAAAAAAGAAAAAAAGAAAAAAGTGAAAAAATAAATCAACCAAACAAAACGAAATAATATCCCGCCTTTCCAAGATAGCAGCAGACAGCAGCAGTACAGGGATGGGGTCTAAGGAGAAAGCACTGCAACCGTTCAACAAAGCAGGTTTTATCAAGTGTGCAAGACTAGATGCATGCAAAAAGAGCATGCAACATGCAGCATGGCACAATGCAAAGGCATCCACAGAGAACACATTGAGACTCATTCATAGCTCTGGTATAGATTGCTCTAAAGGGAGAGGTCCGGATTGTGGGCTCTTGGTGCAAAAAATGGGTGCGTCCTTAAGGTAGAAAAGAAAGAAATGAAATTGACAGACTATGGGCCATGTGCCATTCCTCTGAGCCAAGGCCGTGGGCTGGAGATCACACAAGATGCTCAGGGTGGGGCTTGACCTGCTAGTGCATTAGCTGAGATAGGCTGCAGACCAATGGAAATGGGGGTTAGACGATCAGGCTCTTGGGGGGGGTTGTTAAGTGGATGTTATTGAACAGAGGGACACAGGATGACAACAGGTAAGATAAAAAAAGAGAAGGAAGTGGGAGAGAGAGGCACACATACAGATCACATACAGATCAGGTCAGCAAAAGGATTCTTCAGGAACCTGTTGTCCAGAAAACCTGTCAATCTTTGGAGATCAGCTTGAATTAGATACCTACAGAACTGGTGTCCCTCCCTACGCTTTCTGTGTGTGACTCAAGATTTCCTCCTTTTTCATAATCTAGTAAGAATGCTGCCTGTTCCTTCACTTTCACTGTGTTTCTGACAATCCAATACTGGGCTACAGATCAGTATGTCATTCCCTTTTCTGTCACATACATCAATACCAGCTGTCAGAAGGATCTGGGAGAGTCAAGCTTTTCTTTCTGGATATACGCAGTGTTTCGTGTGGAGTAAAACAGTGAGTAGTTTCCTAGAAAAGATGAAGTATCTGTATTTCCCTTCCCTTAGACCTTTTCTTTGCATTGCATCTGAACTCATATTCAAGAAGATTATCAATGGCCTTTTTAGACATAGAAGAGCTGTTGAAATTTGTAATTTTGTTTTAGCTACATCACTTTGGCAGATCAGATGGTTGCTTTTCTCAGTTGCTGTTCCCAAAATTTTGCCATTGGAGATTACTTGTATGTTGTAAATTATCAAGAGCAGCAAGAGAAAAGTTGCAACATGATTATGCCCAATAACAAGCAATTCATGTGGCTGAGGACAGCAGCATGATGATTCTATTTAATTTGGTGTTTCTCAACCTCTTATGTTTCAGACATTTTGTTGTTCAATTCCCAGCATGGTCAATATTTGGGAATTCTGGATGCTGAAGCCTCAAACATTTGGAGGGTCAAAGGCTGAGAGCCACTGACTGAATAGTGAGCACACCAGCAAAGGATTGGTAGCTGACTAGCTTTGGGCTACCACTCATATTCCTTCTGTCAAACGTTTCTTCTCTGAAATAGTGCTACACTGGAGCCCATACTCTCCAATTGTCCTGTTTTGGCACAAACAGTCCTGGTTAACCCTCTGCTGTCCCCACTTCTCAACCATTTTCTTTCTCCTCCCACTTTCCTCCTTGATTTACTTCAACTGTTGCAAACTTGAGTTTAAAGTTTACAAGTAGTTTGCACTCAACTCAGCAGGAAAGGGGAGTCTTGCCCTTCACATTGGCCACTTCCCCCCTCCCCAGGCTTTTCTAAATTTTGGGCTTTTCTGCTTTAAATAGTAGCTCTGCGTTGTCATTAATATTTGTTGCTTTCTGGTTGTCTGGCCACACCCTTTCAACCAAACTCTGATATTGCTGGGGCATATCTGTCCCAGTTTTCATCTGTGATGGTATGGGATCCATTTCCACTTTACTGCTACAAATGTAGTCCTCAAGCCTCTGTGTAGTAGCAGAAGTACCTTCCCTTCCACAAGTGCTTCTCTCAGTGGCCTAAATCCTATTGTTAGTTCCAACTATAGGCTTCCCCCACTTATCTGATAGGTTAGGGACCAGAGCACTGTCAGAAAACAGAATTGGCTGAAAGGCAGTACTGTACCGTAGGGAGCATGAAGGACTTACTGATGCTTACTTAGGACCAACCATGAATGTGCTGCTTGCAAAGTCTCTTAGCTGGCTTACCACCTTTTTCTCCCTTGCTACTTGTTTGCAAGCAGCGTGCGCATGTGGGTGGTTCCAAATGAGCCTCCATAGGCAATAATTGATGAAAGAGTTGAACCTCTATTGAATCAATGGAACTTGTCCTTAATTTGGAAGCGTCAAAAGAGTGAATCATCAGATAACAGGGTATTAAAAGGTAGGGGCCTTCAGCAATTGATTCAGTGGGTATACTCTACTTGGGACTAATCAATAGGATTTCAGCCAATATCTTCAAGATTTTCTTGATGTTACTATCTCAGTCAATGACTACCAAAACATAAAAATCTCATAAATGATATGCAAGAAAAATCTGTCATTTTCATAATAAATTTGACCCATGGAATTTTTAAGATTCCCCCATTACTGAATCTGATCTTCTTTCTGGAATTTTCATTTTGTGGCACAACATCCACAAGCTGCTGATTTCAGGACATCAAACTAAATCAAACATGGACTGGATCATTAAGGCAGAATCATACTGTCTTATACTATACACCCTCCACCTGTCTTGATTTGGCAGGGATAGTTTTGCTTAATCCTCTCTCTCCCACTTTTTCAACTGCTTTTAAAACCTCCCAGTTTCTCTCTTCTCTTCCCACATTTTCCCCTCGTTTACTTCAACTGCTGCAAAATGAATGCAAAACACAAAGTAATTTGCACTTAGTGAACTCATCAGGGGGAGAAGAGAGCAGAGGGTGGAATCTTGGCTTTCCCAGTAGCCTCAGGCAAAAGCAAACTGCTGCAGCCTCTCCTAGCTTGTGGTTTTTTCTTAATAACTTTTTGCCATTTCAACCACACTGTGATGTTGTTTGGTCACATGTGTCCTACTTTTTATCTGTGAAATGCTGGAGAGTATGATACTGTGATGGATAATAGATGCGAAATTGCCAAACAAAACTACATATAGGCTCCAATTTTGTAGAAGAACTTCTAGAGTACTGTCGCTCAGTGAGAAAAGATAATGGGGATGGGGGACAGAAGGATTCAGGCAGCAATTCTTCCTCGAATCAGACAACAGACTCACTACCAAATGTTCCTTCTTCCACTGGAGAGTGATATTATCGCAGAATCATGACCTTTCTCAAAAGATTTTCTGGACAACAGATGTCACAGGTAAATGAATCTATGGATATATGGATAATGGTAGCTTATAGGAATGAGATGGAAGAATAAACAGAGGAACAAGAAACTGCAGAGGGGGGAAATTACTGCAATTTATCAAAAATAAAACACATTATTTTACTATATGGATACTGGGAAGCAGAAGCACAGATATAGAAATGGCACAGCTAGGAATGGGACTTGTGGATCTTGTCACCCAAATCTCTAGCCTAAAACCAATTTACCTTAAGCTTCACATACCTTGTACAGCCTTCTATCTAGTCACCCTCTATTCATCAAGCCTGAGGTAACCTAGGATTTCTGAAGCCTAGCACAAGCAGCTGTATATATTTTGTTTTAAAGCTTGTCACTGAAACCATGGGCTGTACTAGGCTCTGGTGTTCAGACAACTCTATGCATTTTCCTCTTAAAAACAGTTATAATGCAAAAAGTCAACAAAATAGGTTTACTGTTTATTGTGGCCTAGTTTGTCAGTAACTGCTCTATCATATCTGTAGCTGCCTTTTAACTGTTTGATCTGTACTAAGGCTAATTAGATTTTCCTTCTTGAAACTTGCATAAATGTGTTGCATTCATGGACTACTCTTCTCCAGCTGGAATATGGTCTTTAAAGTCACCCCATGACAGGAGCCATGGGCTGCTATTTGGGATTGCAATCAGTCCTCCACATTCACAGGTTTAACTTTCATAAATTTGACTATTTGCCACTGGCTCTGCTGCTGTCCTACCTGTTTTTAATAAGGACTTATAAGCCTTGTCTCACATTTACAGTCTCTCTGGAAGCCTTGTGAGACTATTTCCGTACTAGACTATTATAAGCCTCAACGGCCCCTCCCTAAAGTGCAAACTCCAGGATTCAATAGGATGTTGAAAGTGGAATAATAGCAGTATAACAGTCTAGTGCAAAAATGGCCTGAGACAGACTACAAGAGACTATGAATGCAAGGTGAGGCTTTCAAGTCCCTGTTAAAAATGGTGTAGGGCAGAAGCAGAGGTGGTGGCAAGCCCCACAAGTCACCTTCTTCTGACTTACAAAGAAAACCCTCCTCTCTTATGATATTCCAGAATTTAGGGCTGCAACTCACTGAAAATCTAGCATAGCTATGGTATCTTCAATATATAGATACTTTAGCCTCCCCTCTGAAGGACTGCAACAGATAACTACTTTTATAAATGCAAGCTTTATCATAATGTGGCATGCCTTCAAAACACACCATAGCAGACTGTACTTAAATTGAACTTAAATTGCATTCAACATTTCCCTCTACTTTGACAAGCTTCTTCTTGGGGTGAATTGTCCCCACTTGTGTAGAAATGTGCTTATTGTAATCTTTTTGTATGATTTGTCACATCCAGCTCAGGCGTGAAAACTGGTGACTAAGGATAATGAAAGATTCCATCCATAGAAGAGAAAAGTCATAGTTCAGTGGTACAACAAACTCTCTTCATGTAGAAAGTCTTAAGTTCAACCCCTTCCATCTCTGAACTTAAGAAAGAGAGGTGGAAAACATTTTTGTCTGAGCATGAGGAAACCACTGGGAAAATACTGGGAAAGGTAGATCACAGATACGTTCATATGGCAATTGCCGTAACAGTTGCTGTTAAAATGGAATTTAATTTGTACCAGCTGGCATGGTATAGCAATACCACCCAATGCTTTGAGATTCACAGGCTTTAGCTTTGGATAGCTTTGGGGAATGAGCAGTAGAGCACATACTTCACATAAAAATGATCCCAGGAACAGCCCAGCCATCTTCTTTAAAGAGTCAAGTAGCAAGCGATGGGGAAAACTGTACAAAGCCAATGTAAGTCAGAGTCCACAATACTGATACTTAGACAAGCTGATCCAATCCAGGTTGCATACAATACATGGCAATGGAGTCTTCAGAGGAATACCTCTGAGATGATAGGTCAACTCTTTTTTTGCAAACTTTTATATATCTTCTACTTGTTGATTTTTGAACCTAGGCTTCTAACCTTCATCTCATTGGTCTGTTCCATATGGTCCCATTATATTCTTTGTTCTGCTTTTCTGGTTCATTTAAAGTGCAATCCTACACCCATTTATCTCAAAGTAAGTCTCAGTGAAAGCCACGAGTGTTACTTCTGACTAGACATGTATAGATTTAAAGTTTTAGTAGTAATTCAGACCAGATAAATTGCACATTGGCTTCTTAAGCTTCTGCTGCTTTGGTGGCATAATTGCACAATTCACCAGTTTGCACACTCTTCTGCCTCTGTTTCCAAGAAACAAAACAAGGATGTTGGGAGATTATACTGAGGTGCATTTATGCTTCCAAAAATGGAGAGCTGTGACAAAAAGATGAACAGGTGGAAAGGGAACATTTTGATGGTTCCCCTACCCCACTGTGAAAGGCCATTAAAAAAAACCTTACTTTCTTTTTGCTTTAACAAAGTTACAAAGAAGACTGAAGAGCTAGCTTCTTATTCTAATATAGGCAGGCAAGAGATTGCACTAAGCAATCAATAGACCATTTACTTTCTTCTGCAGCAACTTGCATGGACCCTTTCTACTTTTTGAGACCAATTAACTGGCAAATGGAAATCAAATACATTTTACAACAGCTTCCACGTGAATTATGTTGATAATTGTCTGTTAGAGAAAAGCTATTAAATGTGTCAATTAATGTATGGTGAAACACAGAAGTATTTTCCCAATCGCCATATGAGACTGTAATGTCTGAATCCCCTTCTCAGGCCAAGTATTAAAAGATGTGAATATTTTCTATGAGCAAAGAACTATAACAATGTGAAAGCAAGAAGTGTAAATAAAACAGCTTCAAGATTACTCCAAACTTCAGAAACGGTGTCCCCGCACTTTGGTGTTTACATAGATGTACAAATGTATGAATTAGATTCTCCACATGAAGTCATGCACATGGTGACATCACGAAAAGTAATTCTAATGTCTTATTAATTAGAACGCATGTAAAAAAGTATATATTAAACACAGATGTGAATTACGATTCTGGCATAATTTTGTCTCAGGAACTACTTGCAGAACCTACATTAATAGTCTGTATCTTCAGAAAACTGAAAGAAGAAATCCAGTCCTTGTGAAAGATACACGTTTGCATGATCTTGTTCTTTGGACCACTGAGTGTACTCAATTGACTCCAATATTATGATTTGTAAATTTATCACGTCCAATGTGTCTTTGATTTTTGATTATGCTAAAAACGTTGATTGGCATAACTGGCACTCCAAGTCATGAAGACATACTCTCTTTTCCTTCTCCATATGCACACGGCATAAAAACACTCCCATGAGTGCTTGGCACATTCTGTGTAAATACCAACTTTCTGTATAGAAGCAATGCAGTTGCATCTGTACTGCACTGAATGCTTCCTCCATTTCTTTTGTCTTTGTATCGGAAGATGAGAAATGAACTGCTTGACTCGCTATCAAACCAGGCTACATTTCTAAGACACATCTAATGTTAGTCAGTTACTGAACAGATCAGATCCATACAGAATCACAGAGCTGCAATGCATCCCAAGCACCATCTAGTCCAATTCCCTGCAAGTGCCAAGAATCCATGCTAAAGCACCCCTGATATATACACTCCAGTATATAAGATAGTGAGTTGGACTTTTCTGTTTAAATTAAGAGATTTTAATTATAAGGTAACGTGAACACTCCACTGTATGAGGTTCCTTGGTTCTCTACTGTATCATGCTGATTTGCAACAACAACAACAACAACAACAACAATAATAAATTTTATTGGTTACCTGCCTCTCCCCAGGGCTCATGCCTTTTAATTGTGCTTTTATGACTGTCATGACATTTTGGTTGGGATAATAACTGCAAATATAATTTTGACAAACCTTTCTTGAAGCAGATTGTTCAATTAATCATGAGGCTTGTAAGAGATTGCCACATTGAGTACTCTGAAAGTGCATTATGGGTTGATAGAGAGGAGGAATTCACACTAAGTGGTTTTTGCCCCATCACAGTCCAGAACAGGAAGCTAAGGTAGATGATGTCCTCATCAGACTGACTGGCTCTTAGGAGCAGCCATCTTGCCTTGCCAATGCATAACCTAGCCATGCAGCAGAACCCCCTAAAAAACAAGAACAGCAACCCATCCTTCCAATGTACAGATAGGCAGCCATGAAAGGAGAGTTGGATTCCTCCTTTGTATCAATCCGGAATGCATCTTCATAATAAGTAACCAATGTGGCACTCTCTGGGCTGGTGAGAGGAGGAATCCACACAAAGTGGACCTACCCAAGCCTTTCCAGTAGCAAAGGATGGATGTGGCTGCGCTTGCAGTTGGATCACCTCTTGAACATCTTCCTAGAGTTCAAGGGAGTTTAAAGGAGACAAAAAGCAAATAATATACTCTAAAGAGCATAATCTTGGCAACACAGATGTTTAAGGTCCACCTTACATCCAATTTATGCCAACATTCTTCCTTGTGGGATGGTTTAGGGCAGAAAGAAGTTAAGATAATCTCCTGTGAAACATGAAAATGAGACACCACCTTAGGAAGGAAGAATGGATAGATCCAACTGAAAGGAGACATAGTAAGAGTTAAAGGAACAAACAAGATCTCTGACAGATAAGTCTGAGAGTTCAGAGACTTGTCTGCAAGGTAACAGTTACCAAGAAGGCAACTTTCAAAGAGAGAAGCCAAAGTTATACAGCTAAGAATTTCAAAGGATAGTCTCATGAGACACCTCAGTACTAGACGGAGACTCTAGGAAGGAAAGTAATACACTTCCAACAGGCATGGGAAAGAAATGCCTCTAAGGAATCTCTTCAGTTGAGAATGAACCAAGAGAAGCAGGAAACCTGGCTTCGAAAAGACTGAAAACAGGGCAGTGGCTGGCCTCTTCAGTATGTTTGACTTCAAATTGAGATCCAAAGTGTTTTGCAAAAAAGGTAACAAGTGACCTGGCAGACATGGTAAAAACCAAATTTAAAGAATTTACAAAACTATAGTAGTGCTGGAAGGCCTTCTATGTCTCCTGGAACAGAGCAAGGTATTAATTACTGTATTGCAGCAGCCTAGGGTTTCTAATGCTTACTATAAAATCTCCAGGCCGCTAACTACAGTTAGGCCAGATCTGAATGCATGACTGGCACCTGAAGAAGACCGTGATGTTGGCCATTTCCGCATGGGATTTTTTAAACGGGGCAGAGCGTCCTCCAGGGAGGACGTTTGCACCTGGGACTGGACTGGGTTGGACCTACTGAATGTAGATCTGCAGTCCAGCCCACTCCTGAACAACCCCATGTGGTCGTCCAGTGTGCTTTTGAAAGCCCGCTAAAAACAGGCCTTTCAAAAGCATGGAGCGCACCACCGCGAGCCTGCTCCCATATGCAGATTCGCAGGCTCGCGTTGGTGCGAGCCTGCGATCTGCCGGGGGCGGGCTATAGGCTGGCGAGCTTCAGCAGTTGGTCAAAACCCTCAACCAACCGGAAGCCGCCATTTTCGTCCCCGGAGCAGTGTGGAGCGGCAGCCACGGACTGCTCTGGAGAAGCATGGACCAAACCGGGGAGCCCAAAAGTCCAGTGAGTAGTGTCATGGGGCGATTCCCTCGCCCCGTGTGGAAATGGCTGTTGAGGAAGAAACCAAGATTGGTTAGAGCCAGGTGGAGGAGTTCTGAGAACCACGGCCTTCTGAGCCAATGTGGTGTGACGAGTGTAGTGTGGTGTGTTCTCTGTTCCCTGATTTTCCTGAGAACCCAGCCAGAAGGCCAAGAGGAGAAAAGAGATGAAAGAGGCCTGGAGTCTACTGAACTAGAAAAGCATCTGTGCCCCCTGCTAGGGGATTGCAGAAGTGGGTGTAAGATCTTGCCAGTTTGAATGGATCAGGGGGCAATCTTGTCTCTGCTGACATTCTGCCAAATCTTATTTGGATCAGTCGAAACATTGCACTGGGTGAAGTCTATACTTGCTGGGAAAATTGACCTGAAGACCAGAGATGCTTATTGCACACTGCATTGTGATGGCAAGCACTATCTCTTTCACTCAGTGAAAGAGCAGGCTGCCTCCCTGTAAACTGACCTTGCTTGAGAGCCATCTTGTTTTGCTATCTAGGAAGAGATGACATGTTGTGTATTGGGATGAGAACACATTTTGCCCAAAGTAGAGGGGCAAAAGTGGAGCAGGGCTAGATGCACCACATGAAGTTCCATCCAACTAATGCTGTGACACAACTTCTGAGAACTCCAGAAGCTCTATACCACTTACCCTTGAAAAGAGCCCTTTAGCTCTGAAAGCTGGCATCCCTTGTTACACTAACTCAGTAGGGATCAGAAAATGAGCTTCTTTGGAGACCAGCTTTCTTGGACAACCATCTGAGAGAGACTGTGAACTGAGGAAAAAGAAAGAGCATGAGATGTCTACATTGGGCTATGTGCAGCTGATGGCGATGGAGGAACATCTGAAGAGGTCTGGCTGGAAAACAGGGCCAGGGTACTATTTGAATGTCAGAAATAACAAGCCTGAAGTGGCAAGCAAGACTTCTTTCAGCAGATTCTGCATTCTCTTTGCTGACAGGAACATCATTTCCCATCTGATGTTGATTAAAGGCAGTGAGGTAGGTGAGAATCTGAGGCATAACAAAATGACTTTTTGTGACATTTACCAAAACCCCATATGTTTGTAGACATGTGACGGTTGAACCGAAAAGCCTGGAGAGTTTGCTTTGGAGATCTTCTCCCGAGAAGTAAATTGTCTAAATAGGGGTACAGATGGAGACGGCCTGAAGGACACTGCACAAAACTGAAAGTGGAGACTCCAAAGGTGAATCCAAGGA
The DNA here is from genome assembly GCA_948472985.1 of Iguana delicatissima. Taxonomy (NCBI): domain Eukaryota; kingdom Metazoa; phylum Chordata; class Lepidosauria; order Squamata; family Iguanidae; genus Iguana; species Iguana delicatissima. The sequence continues at coordinate 81,032 of CAOKZL010002471.1, read as the reverse complement.
CATGTAAATAAGCTTCCTATAGGCTCACGGAGACAAGTAAGCTGCTCTTCTGTAGGACCTCTTCTGTAGAACTTCTTATACGGAGAGCAGAATCTTCATTCTGAAACACTTGACAGTAAGGAAACAGTGAATTTTGTATCCAAAGTAGAATGGGCATTCCCTCCCCACAGCTTGGACACTGTGAAAAAGGACAGGTTGCTTATCTGTAACTGTAGTTCTTCAGGTGGTCATCAATGCTCTTACACAAGTGGGCTCTCACACCTGTGGAGATCCATCCATGGAATGTTCCAGAGCTGAGTAGCTTTTGGTGGTAGCCCTGCCCCATTGGGCACAAAGTTAAATAGTGCCAAGAATTACTCCCCTCAGTTCTGATGTCTGTTGTATAGAAGTGGGCCTGCAGAGAAAGAGGGGAGGAGTGTGTGTGTGTGAGGGCACAGGTGACCACTCAAAGAACTACTGTTACAGGTGAGTATTCTGCTTTTCTTCTTCATGGTCTTTATACCTCACATAAATGGGTGACTAACTAGCTTACCACTGGATGTGGGGCAGGTCTGTCTAAGACAGAACATAACACTGCCTGTTCACTTGCCACATCTCCATGAGCCTGGCAATTCTACTGGTAGTGCCAGATAAAATTAGACAGCTGTGTCCAGGATGCAGCTCTGCAGACTTGTGGAAGGGAGACATCCCATAGCCAGGCCTGAGATGTCAAAATGGCCCTAGGAGTATGTGACCAAACCATCAAGGGCTGAGGTTTTCTGGTAAGTTGGTAAGCAAGATTAATCAAGTAGTCCACATCCAGTGGGTCAGTCTGTGGGAGGAAACTGGGAGGCTTGCCTTTTGTCTCTCACAGTAAAGGAACAGATTGTGTGACTGTTGGAGAGAAGCTGTTCAGTGGTTATAATAAGCCAGGACCCTGTGGATTTCAAGGCAATGCAAAGTCTTCTCTAAATCCAAAGAGTAGTCTTGGCAGAAGTCTGGCAGGACAATAAATGAGATGGGGAGACAACCTTTGGCATGAACGCTACATCAAAATGTAGCATGACCATGTCCTCATGGAAGACAAGATAGGGTTGACCTGAGTGAAGGCACAAAGTTCCCTTGCCCATTTCAAGAAGATGATTACCACTAGTAAGACTGTCTTGAGGGTGAGAAGGCCCATGTCCATAGTGGCCATGGGCCCAAAAGGCTTCTCCATGAGTTAGGAAAGGATGAAACAGAGCAACTAGGAGGGAATGGGATCCTGGACTGGAGGGTAGAAATTGGAGAGTCCTCAGAGAACCTTTTAATTGTGGTGCTCTGGAAGAGTGCAGCTGAGTGGTGTGAGAGTGCCACTGTAGCAGCCAAGTACAGAGTGCAGAGAGTGAGAGACTGGACTGAGGTGGAGCAGAAAAGTTATGACTGATTGCTCATCTACAGGAAGAGAAGGAAGACCTGAGACCTGAGTGAAGGCATAGAATCAGCACCACTTGAGAGCATAAGAGTGATGAGTAGAGGGCTTGCAACAGTCTAAGAGGACAGCTCAAATATGGTTGTCCAGCAACTGTGAATACACCAAGTCATGAGATGGAGAGGCCTGAGGTCTGGATGTCTCATTTTCCTGCTCTCCTGGGTCAAGAAAGAGGGGGAGTGTAGGAATCAGAGATACTCTTGGCAAGACATCTGCAACAGAGATCAAGAACCAGGGTTGTCTCAGCCAACAAGGGGCAACTAGGATGTAGTCCACTATGTCCTTCTGAACCTTGACCAATACTCATGTGATCAAAGGAAACAGAAGGAAGAGGTAAAGCAGGGGCCCAATCCGGGACTGGAGAAAAGCATTTCCTAGAAAGCCCATGCACACTTCCCTCTCAAAGTGGAAGTCTTCAATTTCATTGCAAGTGTCCTCAGTAAAACCTGCAGATCTCAACCAAGCATAGCAGGAAAGGCCAACTGTGGTTGCCATGCCTTTTACAGTGTAATCAGCCTTGTGGTATGCTGTGGTGATCTGTCTTCCTGCGAGGTGATGTGCCTCTTGTTGGAAGAGGACAGCAACATTCCTCTGATCATCTGGCAGGAAGGATATAAAGGATACCATGTTTCCCAGGGAAACTGTTGTATCCTGCCATGCAGGCTTGATAGTTCACTACGTGGATAGCTAAAGCAGTAGAGGAGTATATTTTTTTACTGAATAAATCAAGATGACGGTCTTCCCTACTAGGAGGGATGGATTTATGTGTGAATTTATTGAGCAGCCTCAACTATAATCAAATGGGGTACAGGATGGATGAAGAAGAAAGTAGTATCCTTTGGCTGTACCTGGTGAGGGGTCTCCAGGCATCTGGAAGTTGGTGGTACCTATGAGGGCTTAACCCAGGACTGCTTGACTCATTCCATGAGTGTTGGCAATATTGGGAGCATAGCTGTTATGTCCCAGGTAGACCAGACAGTCAATTAGCAAAGCGGCAGAGCAAAGCTTACTTACAGAGGCAAGAGTGGGAGTAGTCCAAACAAAGTTCAGGTCAAGAGTGCAAGTTTCAAAGCAAACAAATACACAAAGGCATATCCAAATAGCATCAAACAAGCAGAGGTTCAAGAGAGTCAGGATTCCAGAAAACATGGTACAGGGCTTCAACCACCGGGAAGATCAGTTGTCGACCCTGAGAGGGGATGGACAAGCTGCCTTTTATTAGCTAATGATGTTGCCACAGGTATTCCCTCATTAAAGCTCGTTTGCTATTTAAATGAGTTGAACAGCAGAGACCTTCTTTCTGATGTCTGACAAAGTAAGATTCTGTGTTGTTTTGTCTTCTGATACTTGTTCCCCCTGCTCAGGCCCCTGCTGTTGGTTGTTATCTTCCACTGAGCAAACTTCTGGGGAAACTTCTGTCTCAGAATCAGAATCCTCCTCCTCACTGTCAGGGCCTCCAAGGCAGGGCATCGCAATAGCTGTCATCAACCCTATGAAACACCGGATCCAGAAACACTGGATTCAGAGTGGTCTGAGTGTGCATTTTGAGCCTAAGGGACTTAGCTAGCCTAACGATGAAGTCTGAGTAAGAGCAAAGGTCTTCAAAAGGGGACCTCTGAGCTGAGTCGTCTACATTATCTCCTGGATAAACTGAGGGGTGAAGGTTGTGGTGCATCCAATGCTTTATCAGCCACTTCACTGGAAGATGTCCATGGAGATCCCAGTGGAGAGTGATGCGGCACCAGTGCAACTGGATGGGGAGACAGTGGTCTCCAAGAGCTGAATGTCATCTCCTTGGACAGTGACCAAGACCTCAATGCTGGAGGAGGCTATCTGATGGGTCTGTGACCAGTGCAGCTAAGGAGGCTGGTTGTTGTTCAAAACAAGCATAGGATTGGTCATGGTATGGAGTGTGGGAGCAGGAGAGCTGGAACATCAAGTCTCAGGTGGAGACTGGTAACAACAACTGCTGTCAAACCAACAGTCAGTCATAGTCACTGTGAGTTTGGTAGTAAGGTGTATCCCTCATTAGTAACGACAAGCAGGCATAAGAAGGTTTGATCCACAGAGGATCATAAATATAGCAGCTAGAAGATGCAGAGTCCAATTTGGGAGACTTCTCAATATTGAGAACGGTACCAAGATCGATCCAAATCATCTCAATGATATTGATCCCAATAGTATGTATTTTCCTGGACTGGGGACAGTCTATGTTGAGAGAATGGAACTGGGGAAGGTGGTTGAGCAGAAGATTGATATCTCATGGATCTAGAGGTGTGACTGCCACAAAGAGGAGAGAGAGAAGCCAAATGAGGTGGTGGACTGGCCTGGAAGAAAGGCCCAACTGTTGACATGGAGGCAACTGGAATCTTGTGCTAGATGGGCTAGCAGGAGGCTGGTCTAAAGAAGTGTTGTCAAGCCCTGTTTGGACTGCAAAAGATACTTCCTGGGCTAGTTGATCCTGTTGTGGAATCATGTATGCTGCCCATGGATGGAGGGCTTTGAGATACTGAATGATGGGCTGAAGAGGCCATTGGCAGTGAGGTCAACCTTTGGACTGAAGTTGTCAATAGCAGGCAGTCCCTGTCCTTAGACCATTTTTCTCTAGGAGCAGCAGAACCAGCTACGTTCCTCTTATACCCTTTGGCAGACTTAAACTATGCACTGAAAGACCTGCCTGGAATCAACTCCAGTTCACTCTTCACCTTAGTTGGGGGCATAACCAGCTTGGCTGCTTATGAGGAAGACATCTGCCTCAATGAAGAGGATGGGTCCTCCAAGACCAAAGCTAGTGATTGATTCTTGCAAATGGAGGTGGAGACCATATGAAGCAAGTAGTTTTGGGCAGCTATGTCAGCGACATGCAAGGATTGCTTCAAAAGGAAGAGGTGAAAATGAGATAGATGGTTTTTGAGGCCTTGTGTAGTGAATCTGTTACTCCAAAGGCATGGGACCCTGTGAGGTCTTTTATCAGAACCCACAATTAAATGTAAAAATGGGGAATTAATTAACTCAAATTAAGAAGGCTGCAAGAGGCGAGGTAACTGGCAGGACCTTTTCACCAATGCTTACAGGGTAACTGCAATAAAATCAGCCAAAGACTCATAAATAGTCTTGAATGTGTTTTATTGGGGGAAAGTCAAACACACACAAAAATTGGCACTCACACACGCATTCACACAAGGCTAACTGAAAGACAGAGAGGAAAGGTGAACATTGGAGAATTCAGGATAGAATGGGCAGTATTCACCATTCCAGAGAGAGATGAAGAAAATCAGTATGGCTCAGGCTGGCGCCCAAGGACAGTACAATATCATGAATCAGGGTGACAGAGTGGGTGCCTGCAATTCATGTACTGCAAGGAGGCACCCAAAATTGGGGTTTCTTATACCCAAAAATCTACCCTGAAGGCATGAGGTGTTGATGACTCTCTGCCTGGGCAAACAATGGAGATTGCAGAGTGGACGAAAGGTGGCTGGAATGGGTTGATACTCCTAACATGTAAAGGAAATATGTCGATAATTTTAACATGTAAGTGACAAAGGTATCGATCGCTGTTTGCCAGCTCTGTGTTGAGGACAGGATAAAGGGTGACATGGAAAATGCTAGGAAGGAGGACTTGGGAAGGTTTCAATAGGAAATGCACACAGCAAGGGTGCCCATTGGCTGCACCTGGGTTGACTATTTTTTTGTTGAGAGGATTAGCTTAGAACCATTAAGTCAGGCTTTCCTGGCTAATTTTCAGTGAACTTATGACCTGGTCATGCCGAGGTTACCTTCTGGCCTTCTATCCAGCCAGCGTCCCCTCTCCGCATGGCTTTTCAGCCATAAGTTGTGAATAATTTATATTGTATGCCAATTAAACATATTTGCCAATTAATATGTTTTGCTAATTAAACCATATCAACTTGGGTGATTGTGGACTGGTTAACAAATCCCTTGCAGATGGAATAGGATTTTACATGATGGCCTTCACCAATGCAGAAAACAGACTCAGAGTGATTGTCCAAGTGTGGAATCCTTCCCCCATATAAGGAGCACTTTTTGAACAGGGCCTTTGAGGCCATACAAAAACAACTCACCAACAATGAAGTCAGGAAAAAGGAAATGGGTGAACAATGAACAAAGGAAAGAGCTGCTCAGCACTTGTTTTTCTGAAGTGAGTTGCATGGCGGATGAAAACAGAATGGAAGGGAGTAGCTCTTGGTGCTATTTATCTTCATGTCCAAAGGGGTAGGGCTACTGCTGAAAGCTACTCAGCTCTGGAACATTCCATGGATGGATTTATGCAGGTGTGAGAAACCATTTGTGTGAGGCAGAGACCAGAAAGAAGAACATGGAGTAAATCCCTGAAAAGTGCTCATGAATGGGAATCTCTGGCTCCAGTGGCCACAAGTTGATTTATTTTCTGGTCCATAGTTACCTTCTTAGATCGTGCCTTTGGAGTAGGGGAAGGCAGGAATCTAGTCTTGGGTGGTCTGGCAAACTCCAGAGGATAACCTCTTGAAAAGCGGTACAGCACCCAGTGATTAGTGGCAGTGCAAGCCCAAATCTCCTCCCCTCCACAGATGCAGATGGAGAATAAATATTATTGACTCCCTTCCCCATGAGGGGGCTCCTTGGAGAGTTACTATTTGGAAAGGAGTGCTACTTACAGGAAGGGAACCTGGATCTTGATCATGAAGGTCAAAAGGAACAAAAACATATGGATGGGCAAAAGAAGAAGTTAGGACTTTGCTTTGTTTCTTGTCCAGTTTTCAGAAGTAATAAGCACGGCCAGTTTTTTGTCTTTCATTTCTGTTAGAATGTTCCTTAAGGAATGGTTAGCAAAATCTAATACCCTTGAGGGGTGTGGTGGTTAGATCAGTTGGGAAGTAGTTTACCTCCTGGGGCCTAAGCCAGGCCAACTGCTCTAGCAGAGAATGCTATGCAGTCTAAAGTAGTGTCCACTAGTTACAGGGAACTACACAAATTGTATTTCTCTATACATTTTCATGAGCCTTATGTACAAAGATGTCTGATCTAGATTGTTATTATGAAAAATATCTTCACTCCAAAAGCCTGCAGTTCTAGCAAACAGTTAACCTATAGCTGTAGCATGGATAGACAGGCAGAAGCTTCATGTGCTTTTTGAAGAGACACACCAATATTCTTCTCTTCTGGATCCTTAAAGAATTGCTCACCTCCTTGTGGACCAATGCCTCTGAAACCAAAGAAACAACAGTAAGGTCCACAAGGAGAATTTCTAACTCTTCCACTGCTTGCTTGTTAAGAGTGTAGAATCTATGATCAACCAAGGTGGCTCTCTTGCCTTGCAGAGTGGCAACCCACCGACTTCAGGAAGTCAGAAGGGAGAGGCACTTCCTTGACAAACGATTTGGGTTAACATAGCTCTGTGGGGCCTCTCTTACTAAATTCTGGTTGTTCTGCTGACTTATCAGAAGAAGGCTTGTTAACCAAAAGGTCTAGAGTAGTTATGATCTTTGACAACAGACAAAAGATGTCTCAATGAAAAAGACAAATCAGATTCAGAGTCCAGCCACTCTTCTTCTTTCTTGTTTGTAGTTTTATCTTGCAGTGCATCATTTGGAATAAAAACCCCTTTTAATACAGTCTAAATCAGAGTCCTGCTCAGATAAGTCAGAGGAGTGAGGGGAGAAAACCACTTCCTAAGAAGAGGACTGCATAGATACCGTGGTTGTAATAAGCAGAACCCCAAAACCGCACCCTTTTCAGGCATCTGAATGTGTTTGACAATGACCTGGGAGCAGAGGTATTAAGTACCTGAGCAGAATCTCCTATTTCCAAGAGGTGCGTAGTAACTTCATGAGATATCTGCTGTTTAAATTGGACAGAGAATCCCCATCACTGAAGTTACAAACAAAGGAGGCACGTGATCACAGAAGTCTGTGGGCCAAGGGATTCCTAGTTGAACTGTGAGCTGAGTGAGAGGAGGGAAAAGGGGTTGTGGAAGCACTTTGGCTAACAAAAGAGATCTGGACTAGCTATGCTGAAAATCAGAGCACTCAAAATGATGGCCAATCCTCAGTCAAAATGGTTCAAATGGTCAGAACAGGCCACATAGTGCCATAAAGCCTCCTTTTTTAAGATGGCAGCAGGTATCATGTTCTTCCAAAAAGCTGGGGGAAAAGTATGAAACTAAAAGCTGTTGGGAAAAGGACAGGTTGCTTACCTGTAACTGGGGTTCTTCGAGTGGTCATCTGTGAACTCACACAAATGGTTGTCTGCACCTGTGCAGCACTGCCTTTGGAACCTTCTAGAGCTCTAGGCCTAGCTTTTTGGCGAGAATCCTGTCCCCTTCCCTTGAGGCTATATGAAGCCGCCTGAGGGCCTCATCACCAGCTCCTTGGCCGCTGTGGCAGCCATAGAACATGAAACATAGCAGGACACAAAGAGGGGAGGTAGGGCGGGGTTGCATGAGTTCACAGATGACTACTCAAAGAACTTGTAGTCTCTGTGACTCACACAAATGGGAGACTAGCAAGCTTTCTAAATGGAGGTGGGAGTGTAATGTGCCCAGAGATCATAACTATACCATGACATAGTACCACAAGCACACACATTTTGTGGTGACAAATATCAGGCTAAGTAGAACCAACAAGAGTACTTTGTTGAAAAAGCATCAGAATAAATGTTAGAGATAATTTTATTCAAGTGCAAGCCAACAGTATTCTACTACTGAACCACAGAAAACAACACAGTCCTTCTAAAACTGGCATCATTAGATGCTCTTTGGTCAGCCCTATAATGAGATATAAGTGCAGTTTGTTGGGACCATGTAGGGGACCTGCAAATGTCCTGCAGGAGTACACCCTTGAGAAAGGCAGCTGACAGTGCTCTAGTGGCATAGCTTCTAAGCTGGCAAGGAGGTTGCTTGCCAGCAAGTTCATAACAAAGTCTCACTCACTGTAGAAGCCACCCACTTTGAGAGTCTTTGTGAAGAAACAGGTAGTCTCTTTTTATTGGATGAATAGCACAAAACCAGTCTTTGTGACTGGCAGTGCTCTGCAGTGTGCTGCACATAGAAGGCTAATGTCCGCCTAACATCTAGAGCATGCAAAGTCTGCTCTAAGTAAGTTGTTGGATTTGGGAAAAAAGCAGGAAGAATAATGTCTTGGTTCAGATGAAAGGCTGACACCACTTTGGGCAAGAAGGTGATGTCAGGTCTTAGGACAATTTTCTCACAATGAAATCTGAGATAGGGTCTGTCCACTCGTAAGGCACAAAGTTCATTAGCTCTCTTGGCCAATGTTATAGCAACCAAGAAAGCAGTCTTCCAAGAGAGAAGTCTAATATCACAAGTGGCCATTGGTTCAAGTGGACATTTCAAAAGCTGAGAAAGCACAAGAGGTCAGTTCGAGCTTGGAGTAGGCACTGACACTGGAGGATGAGGGTCCATGTATCCTTTTAGATATGCTCTGGACAATGGTTCTGAGAAGCAGGAAGGTCAACCTCCGTTTTGAAGTTGGAAGGAGATTGCAGACAACTAACACCATATCGATGTCAAAGATAGATCCTTCTCCAACAGGGAAGCCAGGAACTCCAGGAGGTGGATGATATCGAAGCTATCTGTCCTATCTCAGTCCTGGAACAGCTGACAAATCAAACAAAACAAACTGAATATCTCACAGCTTGTTACTTACTTCCAGGCAGTAAACAAGAAGTCATAAATAAAATCCAACATAAACAAAGTCCAGCCAGGTTTCACGACAAGGGAATGTCCAAAGTCAATCTGAGCATTTGTCAAGGCATCCAGCAAGGTAGCAGGTCAGATAAGCTCTGACAACTCCTGGAGGGGAAGGACGCCAGCTAAATAGGTCCCAAGCCTAGTGCAGCTGAGACTTGATTGATTGTTGCTGGTTATAAATCCCGAGACAGCGATGCTGGCTCTCTCTTTGCTGCCTGTGCACTGCAAAGCTGGGTCGAGGTAAGTGTTCCTCTATATCTGAAGAGGCAGGACTCTCTGTTGGAGCTGGCACTATCCCATTTTCTGTTTCCGGCACTGTAACCTCTCTGTACAGCAGGCCCTGGCATGCCCTCTGTTTCAGACTCTGAGTCAGAGTCCATGCTCTAGAAGCAGGGCATGACACTGTTGATGTCTAAGCTTTGACATCAGAGAAAATTAGGGAACTTGGAGTATTTGTAACCATATGAATACTTCATCAATGGTTTATGAGCGAGGGAGGCAAAACATCTAGTTGAGTAGATTCCACACGGTCAACTTGACACTGTTGGTATCAGGATGGCAAACCCTGCCATTGTCCATGGTCAACCTCATGGATGGCAACCTCAGATATCAATGCCTGGACAGGCGAAGAAGCAGTCCGAACCAAGGTTAGTGAGGCCACCTCAGTGTCACCAGTAGTGACGATGCACTGTCCTGGTGGATCTTCTTGATGCATCTTGTTATTAATGCAATCAGTGGGAAGAGATAAATCACCAATCCCTTCCAATTGAAAACAAATGCATCCCCTAGAGAGGACCTGCCATTTCCGCCCCTCAAGCAAAATAGGCAACACTGCCTGCTCAAGCAAGTCGCAAACAGGTCGATTGATGGCTTCACCCATCTTTTGAAAACCTTGGTCAGTACAGTCTTGTCGAGCTGCCACTTGTGACACGCCCACGGGGTTCAACTCAATGAATCAGCTATGTTGTTCTTGATTCCAGGAAAGTGGAGGGCTACCGGGAAGATGTTTCTGTTGAGGCACCAGTCCCAGAACTTGAGCACCAGTTGGAGGAGAGTTTTGGATTTTGTGGCTCCCTGCTTGTTCACATAATAGACTACTGAAGTGTTGTTGGTGAAGACTTGAACAACATGGCCTATCAAAATGTCTTCAAACACTATGAACACTTTCATCACTGCCATCAGATCTAAGGCACTGATGTGAAGATGGCTCATCGGTATTGACCAGCTGCCCTTGACCATGTTAACCCTTCATATGAGCACTCCAACTGGCTAGCAATACATTGGTCATGACCAACCTTGTAGGTTTTGGAAGATGAAAGGGCATATCAATGAGATTTTGCTTGTCCTTCCACCAGAGGAGCAATCAAAGAACCATCCTTGGTATTGACAGTGAAGGTTGGGGCTGTCAAGAACAGATCAAAGGTGTCCAGGAACCAACTTTGCTGGGGACGCATTCTGAGTCTTGTGAGGGGCACCACCATAGTAGTGGATGTCATGAGTCCGAGTATAACTTGAATGGACCTTGGCTTGGTTTGGCGGTTGTGTTGGAGGGCCAATACTGAGATGGAGATTCTGTTCGCTTGATCCAAGGGAAGGAAGGCTCTTTGCTGTACTGAGTCCAGTACTTCTATGAACTGGATTCTTTCAGTTGGAACAAGGTGAGATTTTTTTTTCGTAATTTATGGTTAGGCCTAGAGTTTCAAGAAGTTGAATTGTGAGGCCCAGATTTTCGAGAAGTTGAGTTGGGTGTGAGAGGAGAATACAATTGGTCAATAGTCTATATAGGGGCATAGGACAATCCCTCGCTGCTGAAGAGCTGCTGCCACAACTGCCATGTACTTTGTGAATACCCTTGGTGCGGTGTTGAGACTGAAGGGTAGCACTCAGAATTGGTACAGACACCTGCATTATCACGAAGGTCAGGCAACATCTGTGATCTGAGTGGATTACAATGTGAAAATACGGATCTTTCAGATGCAGGGTGACGAACCGGTTTCCTTGGTGTAGCAATGGTAGTATGGTGTTTAGTGTGACCATGCAAAACCTTTGAGGCTTGATGTAGTGGTTCACCCCTCTGAGGTCAAGGATGGGGCAAAATCCTCTCTTCTTTTTTGACACTAGGGAGTATCAAGAGCAGAAGCTATAGCAAAGGGCACTCACTGGTATCCACTCTACTGCCCTTTTGTCTAAGAGAGTGTGTATTTCAGCTTGTAGTGGGGCCGAAGGACGAGAGTTCAAATTCGAGCAACTGTTGGAGGTCGACAAAACTCGAAGGAATAGCCTTTGGCCACTGTGTTGAGCATCCAGGAATCCATCGTGATGGAGGCCCATGTACTTAAGTGGTTTTTGAGTTTGTTGTCGAAGTACAGCATCGGAGATGAGTCGTGGGACCAAGTGCATGATGACACGGCAGTGTTGATGGTAGCTATGGAAGTAGTAGATCCTGAGAACTCTGGAGCAGTGTCTTCGGAGGAGATGAAATCATCCTTCTTGAAGTCAAATTTGCTTCTTCGAGACATCAGACTTCTTCCTGTATTGGGATTTCAGTGGTTGAGATGACAGTCGCTGACTGGATGGCTGCTAAGATGAGTGCTGCGAGGAGCACTGGGGAACATACGGGCTCTACTGGTGGTGAGAAAATGTATGGTATTGATATTTATATTTGCTAGGGAAAGATTGAGGCTGGATATCATACTTCTTGACTGAGGCCCTCATCTTATGAGTATGCTCAAGCTTTTCATTGGTGGAAGCACTGAAAAGCTCCCTGTCAAAAGGAAGGTCCTCAACAACTGACTGGGATGCTTGCGAGAAGCCTGAAGATTGCAGCCAAGAGTGTTGTCGCAGCAATCCTGATGAAGCGAAGGCTTTAGCAGCACAATGAACGACATGACAGGCTGTTGTAAGCTGTTGAGTGGTGAGTCAATGGGCTTCAGCCAGAAAGACAGCAGCCATCCTCTTTTCCTCCTGTGGAAATTGATTGATAAAGACCTTCATCTTCTCCCAGAGGAACTGGTAATACTTTCCCATCCAGGCAAATACTTTGCCATCTTAAAGAGGAGAGCAGCATTCAAGTAGTTCTTTCTACTGCTGGCACCTAAATTCTTTCCCTCCTTATCAGGTGGGGCTGCATGGAAGGACTGAGAAGCCTTAGATTGTGCTGCATCAACTATAATTGAATAGGCCTACGGATGATTATGCAGCCAGTCCTCACTAGAGTAGATGACTCTATAGAGGGAGTCAAGTTTCTTTGTAGTGGCTGGTAAGGAAGATGGGTTTACCCATGCCTTCTTAAATATATGGAGTAAGTATGGCAGAAGTGGGATAGACAACACTGTAAGTGCTTGTTCTTGAGGACTGCAGTAGACAGGATCGATTCTCCACTCCATGAGATAAGTTCAGAAAAGGCTTGAACATCATCAGTCAGAGAAATCGGCTCGCCCTTCGACACCAATGTCTCGAGAGGCTTATCTGGTAAATTGTCAGATGAATCCACAGAGTCCAATGACAATGATTGAACAGACATTGAACATCTAAGCAGCGGTTCTGGGGTATATTGCTGCTGGGACTAGGATGATGACCAATTGCGGTTACCCCGGCCAGGCTCTACAGCTGATGTTCCTGAAGCCTTAGCCTCTTGCTGCTCCTCACGATCTGACTGATGACATTTAGAGGGAGTGGGGTGTGTGGGAATGGTCAGGAGTGACTGAGCGTTTGCACTTTTGTGAAGAAGAATCTTCATCATGATTGCACTGATTCCTATGTCAATGATGAGGTACATAGTATTCCTCAGACAAGTATTCATATGAGGAATCTGAAGGTGAGTAGTAGTAATATGTACAGTGTTTATGAGGGCAAGAACTCTCCTTGATGAGACTGTCAATGTCGACGGAAGTGGTCAGACGAAGAAGAAGGGGACTGAGATTGAGATTTTCCATGTCGAGAAATACAGCGCCGACACCAAGATTGAGCAGAAGACCCTGATCTAGAACAAGATTGCGTCTTCCTGTGCCTTGAGTCAGAGATAGAGTGGGAGTCTTGAAGGGAAGTTGTGGTCTGCTCCTGTCTGCTGTCAGTCGATTCGAGATCCAGGCAGGAAATCTGACATCTTCTGAGGAGGCAGAGGAGGTCAACTCTCCTGGGAATCCACCTGTATGGTGACCTCTTGGATCTCTTGGTCCTCCACTGCAGACACTCGAGAGGGAATTTTGCTGATGATCTCACCCTCTGAGATGTGGGAAGCAATTGCAGGAGACCTTGACACAATAGATTGAAATGGTGATGAGGTCTGTATCGGCAACTGTTGTTGCTGTGGTGAGATTTGAGAGGAAAGTGGAAGATCTGAAATGGTCACTATCGATAGTGGGGTATCAGTAGAGGCTGCTCAATAAGAGTAGTCTTAGATTTCCTGGACTTAGAGAGTTCTTGTTCGTACGAGCAACCTGGGTGTTAGGAACCGTAGTCGGGGGGCCTCCAGATAGTTGAACAGTTGAAGCAGTCGTAGTCGACCTTTCTGAGTGCTTTACTGGGCAGTCCTTAGACTTTGATGGTCGATTGTGGCTAGAATATTTAGACCCCAATTGCACTGTAGATTTCACGGCAGACTCCACTGAGTAATGCCAGAGACGCTTCGTTGAGGAGTCCCAGGCTGAGTGGCCTGAGGGAGCCAAAACAGTCAACGATGTTGAGGCCATGGTTGGTTCAGCCTTAAGGGCCTTCTCCCACAGAAAAGACCGAAGCCTGGCTTCTCTGTTCTTTCTGGTTTACAGAGTAAACCAGACAGTGTGTGCAGGCAAAGACGTTATGAGTCTCGCCTAGGTACAACAAACAGAAGGAGTGGCCATCACAATCGGGGATTTTAGTGCCGTACGATCAACACTTTTTGAAGAAAGACATTGATGTCATAAGTTGAGATCAGAGAAACAAAGTCAAATCTGGGCTGAGGTCAAGAAGATGGAGTGAAGAAACAAATAATGATAGAAGGCTCCTATGGCATGCAGTACACAGCAGAAAAAAAAGGAACTGAGGATGAGGCCCTCAGGTAGCTTTATACAGCCTCAAGGGAAGGGGCAGGGTTCCCACCAAAAAGCTAGGTCTAGAGCTCTAGAAGGTTCTGAAGGCAGAACTTCAGGCGCAGACAACCTATTTGTGTGAATCACAGAGACTATGAAGAAGAATGGAAAGCTCTGAAGAAATAAGACAGAAGGGTTTCACTGCAGAAACATGTCACCCTCACCCCGCTCCACTTATTGTGATCCAGTGCTGACTTTTTCCTCAATGTAGACTTGTCTATATAAGCACTGCAAGGGAGCTCTAAGAAACTATTTGCTCCCACTGCCCCATGCTCCACAGTTTCTGAGAGAAGCCTGGCTCTCCACTCTGGGCACAGTGGCCATTTCCACACTACACAGTTACAGCGCTATTATTCCACTTTCAACATCCTATGGAGTCCTAGGTTTGCAATTTAGGGAGGGGCATTTAAAATTCTCAGCTAGAGAGCTCTTTGGCCTCAGTAAACTACAAGCCCCAGAATTCCACAAGATGTTGAAAGTGGAATAATAGCATTATAACAGTGTAGTGCAGAAATGGCCAGTGGCAACCCTACATGGAGGTGAATTTGCCATATTCACTCTAAGCACTTGCTGATTCTGAGCCAGTGATGGAGGGACTTTCTCTGACTCTGATCTCTTGTTGATTGGGTGCCCAGACAAGGAATGACTAGAAGAGGATTTCTTTGGGGTTTTGTTTTGAAGAACCACTGGACTTTTCCCCCGTCAGAAACATCAGAGCTCGAATGTGTTGGGTGGGGGTATGAAAGAGGAAAGGAAGGACGTAAAAAAAAAAAAGACAATAGACAAAAGGAAGTTAAGGGGAAAAGGAGAGAAAGAGCAAGGAAAAAGGGAAAGGCCAAGACAATGACAAAAAGAGAAAAGGAGTCGCAAAACGAAACTCTGGTCTAGATACTGGAAGGGAAAGAACTGAGGAGGCACAGTGGCTGCTCCCTAAGAGAGGATCAGTTTGATGATGACATCATCTGTTTTCTCTGTCTGTTCTCAGCAGTGATATAGTAAAATCCACTTTGTTTAGGTTCCTCCTTTCATCAACCCAGAGAATCATGGGTTTTGGTGTCTACCTTGATCCATCACCATGGGGTTACTATGTTTATCAAAATTCTGAGGTCATTTTATTCCTTTTTTTTTCCAGCTCAACATGCAGATTTGGATTTGCAATTTTGTCCTTATCTTTAGTATGTTGTAGTAGTCCAGAATATACACTCTGCTTTTATTTTTTTCTGTTTAAGTTACAAATATTCTCTTCTCACCTGTTTCTCCCTATGCGTAAAATATTTTTCCCTTTAATGTTCATTATGCTATTCTCTTCTACTTCAGAAAAACCTTTCTATGCACTTGAGTTGTTGTCGTTATTGTTGTTGTGTACCTTTATTCTGACTTATGGAGACCCTAAAGCAAATCTATCATAGGGTTTTCTGGGGGGTGATGCTGTGATGTGCCCAGTGTCACCCAGTGGGTTTCCATGGCTGAGTGGAGAATTCAGTCCTGGTCTCCAGAGTTATACTCCAATGCTCAAACCACTTCACCATGCTGGCTGGCTCTTACTTAAGTACTCACCAGATTCAATTACATTTTAAAAAATTATTTGCATTCACTAAGCCTTTTAATTACCCTTTTTTTCTCCCTTTTGTACAACTGCTTAGATTGTAAATTTACAAGAATTTAAGGCACTAACATTTGCTTAATATAGCGAGAAAGGTATACTTCTATCTCTTTGGTTATCAAAGTATGACACACTGAGAACTATTACTTGTTCGTATTATGCACGGATGTCAAAATATTCAAAAGTTCTTTTGCATAAAATCTATTTCTGTTTGTCTGAGATCGTACACGTGCCAAGATAAGCATAACATGCCAGTCCTATTCCAACACCCAAACTGAAATTGATCACTGGGAAAAGGAGTTACCAAGATGAAAAAAACCTCGTACTTAATGTAGTAGAAAGAGGCAGTTGAAGACTGATTGATTCATATTTATCCAAGGTTTGTGTTTTGGCAACCTAAAGAAAAATGTTAAGTGCCAGCATAAACCAACTCCTAGTCCCAGCTAAAATAGAATAATTGAATCAGTATGATTTATGTTAATATCGACTTGCCATTCAGCAATTAACTCATCAGGTCTACACCAGCTGCGACTCTTACTTAGATTTAGGCCTAAAAATACTACTACTGAAATTGTCTTAATTAGGCAAAATCAAAGGTCGGAAAGAACTATGCAAGCTTTTGAGTTCTTCAGAATACTCGCACAGTATTTTGTTACCTTTGAATTGACCTAAGGACACATCCAGACTGATCGAAAAGTCCCAGATTTTGTTCCTTTTTTCCTGATTTTATACTGGGTTAAAATAAACTGTCCTAGGGTATGAAAAGTCTCTGGTCGAGCTGACAGAAAATATTCTGGGATAAGCAAAATATGTATGGATCGCCAAAATAAAATCAGAAAGGAACTGGAGCAAAATCTGGGACTTTGGGGTATTTTTAATCCGTCTGGATGTGAAGTCCAAGGATTTTAGTATTTGTCTTTGGAGCAGCAGGGCTATCTTTGCTTCTTTTTGGTAGGAACACAGAAATGCAGGAACCAGTACCCATTACAAGCACCAGAGAGCAGATGGATGTGGTGGCACTTCCAGTATTGTGGGCAATTTGAACCCTCCCATGTAGCTCCTCCATTAGCAAAGCAGGGTGATTAATATGACCCTTAATTCCTCTCCTACCCCCTTCAATACTCCACAAATGTTTCAGCGCAGAATATTGGCCTCCTCCTCCTTCAAAACACTAATTGTTTTTATTGTCTGTGGCAGGAGACAGGAAGGGATGAAGCATCTTAAAGAAAGAACAGTACAGTCCTCCATCTGAAGAACCTCAATGAAAAATGTTTCCTTCTACTCACCTGTACTCTTTTGAAGCATTTCATTGTCTGTTGCTGTTTTTCCCTGAGTGCACTAGATCCTTTGTCTCTGCTTTCCCCCAACCTCTTTTTTTCCTAATCACACAGTGACATGCACATTGTAACATTTGTGCAGAAAAGATTACTGACTGCGCTAACACTTGAACTGAAATTTTGTACCCACTGAGAAACCAGCAGAGAGTTATATATCCTCCCTGTTTCTCTCCACTCTCAATCACCGCAAAACCCCAAAGTCCCTTCCATTCAGTGAAAGTGAACATTTCAATAGCTGTGCCATGAACCAGCAAGAGAAAACCAATTGTTGATTGAGATGAAGAGGAGATCACACGCATTCACACATACACACTAGGGAGAGGTCACAGGAAAGCTCTGGGGTGTTGAATCGTGAGTGATAGAGTTGTGGAAGGGAAGGAGAAAGAAGATGTAGTGATGGATCAGCTACTGAGGTGCATAAGAGGATTAGGGCTAAAATACGGAGATACTGGGTGGGGCAGAGGGGGAAAAGCTTCTGACAGGTTAGAATTGCATTGACAGAGAAGGAGGCATGAAGCAGCAGAGAGAAGGGGTGGAGAGAAAAGTAGGTTAATTTATTTCTTTTTAAGAATAGTCAGCTACTTCCCCTAAGGTTGTGTTCTTTCATAGGGAATTGCGTCATTATGGAGGCAGAAGCTGTGAAAAGGTGTGGGTATCTGTCTTAAGTGACTTAAAGAGATCAAAAGAACAATTAGAAAAATAATGCAAACATTTTGCCCTAACATTTTACAGTCAGCCGGAAGGACATGAGTGAGCAATCTTGACAGTAAAATAACTGTAACTCTGAGAAAGTAGGTGGATGAAGACAAGTTCTTGTATGTAACCACATCTGCTCTCAGGCAGAATTAGTATTACCTGGACATGTATCCCAGGGCTCTTGCATGTTGAACAGAGAATGTTCAACTTCTATACTGTGCTTAACTGGCAGCTGTACCAACAGTGAGTGTTTGAAACCCTGATCTGTACTAGTAAACAGATTTTGAACCAGTACAGGACTTATTAAGCATATCCACTTGTATTGGGCTGATCTCTGCAATTTTGTTAGCAGCATGGGATTTCGAACAAACATATTTGTTGTTGTGTGCCTTCAAGGCATCTCCCACTTATGGTGACCCTATCATGGTGTTTTCTTGGCAAGATTTGTTCAGAGGGGGTTGGCCTTTGGCCTCCTCTGAAGCTGAGAGTTTGTGACTTGCCCAAAGTCACCAAGTGAGATTGCATGGCTGAACGGGCACTCAAACATTGGTCTCCAGAGTCATAGTCCAATGCTCAAATTTATGCTGGCTCTCACGATCAATATAACACAGGAATGAATACTTGCCCCTTTAAGTTTCAGTTCATTTCCAGATGGAGAATTTCTCAAGTATAAACTACACTAACATCTACCAGCAATGATGTCAATTCTCATACTGACACTCACTAGTCCCAATGCCAGACTAGTGAACTTGCAGGTTCAGCATAGTTTGTTGCTGTGTGCCTTCAAGTCATTTCTGACTTATGGAAACCCTAAGGCTTGGGGTTTTCAGGGGGTTTTCTGAGGCTGAGAGTGTGTGATGCGCCCAAGGTCACTGAGTTGGTTTCCCTGGCCGAGTGAGGAATCAAACCCTGGTCTCCAGGGTTGTAGTCCAACAACCAGACCACTACATCACGTTGATTCTCTCAGCATGGTTCCCTGGTAGAAATGATAGATTCAAAGATTATTGCAGAAGACCCTATGCAATGCACTGCCTCTATGCCTGCAGTACTATATTCTTTTTTGTATTCCTACTTTTGCAGAGATAGATGTTCTCTGAAGTGTTTGTAATGCTACACTGTTTGCAGTTTGATGACAGTTTGTGGGCAGTTCCAAGAGACCTATTCATTGTTGTGCGGGAGAATCTTGAAGACTACTCAAAATACAGTTCTCTTTTGTTCTGTTCTTCATTTCTCTAGCTTCTTTATAGATGTTACAATAACACTATCCTTATTGCTAGAGAGCCAGTGCAGTGTAGTAGACTGAGTGTTGGACTACAGCCCTGGAGAACAGCATTTGATTACCTGCTTAGCCATGGAAACCCATTGGGTGACTTTGGGCACATCACACACTCTTAGTCCCAGAAAACCCCATGACAGGTTTGCCTTAGGGTTGTCATAAGTCAGAAATGACTTGAAAGCACAAAATAACAACAACATCCGTATGGATAAACTGCACAGCCTGTAGATCTGCAGCCTGCCATTTGGATGCAGCTAGCAGTAATGATGCCTGTTGTATTGCTATGGAGAATTGTGTAGACATAAACATAAACACTGAAGAAAAATTCTGCTCAGACTAATTCAGAAATTTCACTTGAGGATGAAAAATAACATAGCAGGATGGGATTCTAGCTACATATTGGCTCAGGACACTATTTAATATTCAAATTGAGCATGCATAAATCAGAATAAGGCCAAATTAGGTATGACTGATCTAGAGTTGGAGATGAGTGGGGAAAGCTATCCTATCCCACTGAAATGTCAGGGGGACTGATTCTTATTGGGATGACAATGGTACAAAAGCTCAACTTCTTCACCAGAGTGGAAAGATGGGGAGCACAGGCAGCTCACATAATTCCCACTCCTGTCTTATGCTGTGATCTTAACACTGGCTATTTTTTTTTTAAAACACCAGGGTTATACATGTTAATGAATCATGGCTGTTTTTTTGTCACGTGCTTTCAAGTCATTTCTGACTTATGGCAACCCTAAGGCAAATCTATCACAGGGTTTTCTTGGCAAGATTTGTCAGAGGGAGTTTGCCTTTACCTTCCTTGGAGGCTGGGAAAGTGTGGCTTGCTCTATGTCATCCGGTAGGTTTCCCTGGCTAAGCAGGGATCCAAACCCTGTTCTCCAGAGCCCCGACTCAATGCTCAAAACACTACACCGCATAGTTTATTGTTAGTTCAACCCTCAGTCAAAATCATATTCAGGTTATATTTTCAGCTGGCTGGCGATCAAAAAAGTAAAGAGAGTATGCCTTTTTAGCACCTTGTTTGCATTTTGTTTCTTGCTGTCTTGAAATAAGGTAAAAACAGAGCAGAACACAGCAATATGACTTGTACCTCAAAATACCTGGCTAAGCCTAGGACCAACTGCCTTTGATAATCTCATCTTTCATACCTGGTTGGAATCATCTTCAGATTCTCACTATAACTCAGTGTGTTTGCATGGGACTAAATCTAATCTAGAATATATCTGAATTAATTTCCTGGATGCCCTTTGGACATTGAGAAAATAAACATAGATCTCAGCACAAGGCAATTTTTAAGATCCTCACTACAATCTGGTGTGTTTGTATGAGACCAGTGCTAATCCAGAATCTATCCAGATTAGTTTCCTGGATGTCCTTCAGACACTGAGAAAATAAAGACAGGTTTTGGTGCAGGCATTATGGCATGAAGTCTAAAGAAGTGGTTTCAGACTTTGTGCACTAAAAAAGCTTTAACATTACTTATTGGATATGGATAAGTAATTATTGGAAAGAATTCATTTGTGTTATGAAGGTCTCAGGCTATGAATGTTGTTGCATTTGTGTGCTCCACCCAGAGAAAATGGGAATCCCAGAAACTTAAATTTCAACTGGAAGATTCAGTCTGAAATAGCTGAATGGAGAGTAAGCATCTAAGTACTGGTTACCTTGTTCAAGTGCATGGAGGGGACATGTTCTGTGATGATTCCAAACCTAAGTATACCACATGCTAAGATCTGATAGGGATAATACTAATTTTCAGTGTTTTTTGAAGGGAGAGAAATGTGCCTACACTCTACATTTGTTGTGCTGTGATCTGCCAGTACAATGTACTTAAATAGATTTTAATATCTATTTGCATTTTTCCTTCTTGATCCTCATAAACTATCCTCTACAAAAGTTCTTATGTCTTTATTTAAACTGTTTTGGGTCTTTGATCTCTCTTCCCCTTCCGGCTCTGCTATTCCCAATTCATTTGGAGATATCTGTTTTGCCTAGGTAGTCTCAGAGCAATCACAGTGGTTTAGGTGGTTTGCGGAGTAGCAAGAGGAATGGAAAATTAAACTTTTTAGAGCAAGGTCTCTTCTGCTAGATATGGAAAGATGGGCTTGTGGCTTTTTGGTGGGAATTTTGAGTTGGAACATGCACCTTGGACTTGTTTCTTACCCACCCCACATCTACTGGCCATAATGGAGTCTCTGAAACATGGAACGCTAACAGTACTGAACAGACACACTGTTACTGCTCAAGAAATTGGTTTGGAAGGGGAGGGGAAAGAAATGTACAAAAATTATAGGTTGAACTTTTTTGTCCTTGGAGGAGAAAAAGATAAAAATGAAGCTAACTTGAAATATATTTTTGTTGTTTATTTCTTTAAAAAATATTCTACCTTATAAGCAACACGGGCTGGGCATTTCTTCCCTAACCCCAGGGGTGGAGACATATGTCTCAGCATCTCATACATGTCCATGAAAGTCATCCGGCCCCTGGGAGCAAAAAATTAAAAAAAAATTAAAAAGCCAAAAAATAATAATAATAATTTTAAAAAAAATACACGGAAAAATAGGAGAGAGAGAGATGCAAAGAAGAGAAAAAATATTGGAAATAAATTGGAAAAGGAAAAAAAATGGAAGATAAAAATGTAAAGATTATTGTGCTGCTTGTCAGCAAAGAATTTGAATATGCTTGGTCTTCATGGATGACTGAGAGCAGAAGGAAAGTTCCTTGAACTGTGTCTGTGACCCAGCAAAATGCATAAGCACATACTCAAGACTTGCAAAGTCAATGTTTCCATTACAAGAGGGAACAGATTTAACTTAAATATGTGCCCCACTGTTTTGCTCAGTCTATGAGATTTATATAAGGCAGACCAAAATCCCCATGGGCTTATAAGGCCAAGGAATGAAGAATCAGGTCTGCTTAATAATGAAGAACCACAGAAAAGGAAAAGAAGGAGAAAGAGAAAGACAGACTGAGATGAGGAAGCCCCTCTTTGCCAATGTAGGAGGAGGGGAGACTACAGGGAGAGACGGTAGAGGGAAAGGGAGGGTGGAAAGAAATGGGGAAAGGAAGGAAAGGAGAAATGGCAGAGGTGTCAATGGAGTCTCTGTCCTCCCCAGATGAAGTATTAATGTGCAGAGGGGGTGGAGGTGCGTACAGAGAGACTCATAGAACCCTCCAGGCCTAGCTCCAGCTAACAGCAAGCAGAAATGGTTCAAGGTAACCGGTATGCTCCATGCGTTACTGGTCTCGGTGGCAGCATCATTTCACGCATTCTGTTGGCTAATTACATTACTAAATTACTCTTCCAAGTGCAATATATAGATAGGTATGTGAACAGATACAGATATATATATATATATGAAATATATATATTAAAGAAACCATAAGCAACATTCATTCCGTTGATGCTAGCAGGTTTTAGTGTAAGTCAAACCTTGCAAGCAACCCTATGAGGGCATTTCTTGCCTAAGCCCAGGGGGGAGATATTACACGTAATAAACTGTACATATCCTTATAATGAATTCGGCCACTGCAAGAAGAATACATGGGGGTTAGTGCAGACGCTACAGGGCAAGAGAAACACATATACTGTCATGTACACACAGAACATAGCAGGACTGCTGGTTAGAGAGAGACCTTAAGTCCAGCCATACTACCTCCCTCAGGTTATATGGAATTGCTGAATATTCCCATGAGCTGCATAGAAGGAAAGGGACCTCTTAGGACTTTGCACACAGGATTTCACTGCAGCTTCACAGGTCTCCTTACCGGCACTAAGGGAAGGAAGATGAGCCAGTACTCTTTAAGCTAATTGATATGGAGGAGGAGAAAGCAGGCTGGGAAAATACGATCTGAGCTGATCATGAAGACCTCAGTTTTGGGTCCCAACTTGGAGAACTCTTTTTTTTGTTGTTGTTGTTAACCCTAGTTATTGCTGCCTCTTTAAAATTCCCAATGGCTCCTTTGAACCAGTCATTATGCCATAGATTTTTAGGATTTATGCAAATATTTTGGTTCTTTATCTTAGGGTTATTAACATTTAATGTGTACAAGAGAAACCAGTGCTCAGGTGGGGGCAGACCTGAATTCCTGCCCCTGCACAGCACCGGCTCCCTCATGGGCACTCCCTCAGCTGGGCTTGGCAGGGTTTGCCAGTTAGGGCTGGCAGCGTAAACAAACACATTAAACCTGGACACAACGGGCACTCACTCTCAACAGGGTACAGGGATGACAAACAGTATTAACAGAAAGCTGGGTGGACCTTCTGCTAGGTGCCAGTTATCACAACTCTGCTAACTGTGTCTACTTGCAGCAGCAGAGTGCCTGGCCTCCTCCCCAGCAAACCACAGACAAAATTATCAGAATGGTGTTACACACCAGAATGGAAGGCCAGACCCTAGCAGGCAAACACACACACACACACACACACACTTCTCTACAGGCAGAAATATAAGGAGTGTGTCATTTATTGCTAACAGAATTACTGTGTGCATTTTTGACTGCTGAACAAAACATAGTATCTGCGGCTTTTGTGCAAGCTGCAAAACAAGTACCTCAGTAGCCCTTCTTTGGCCCAGTTTTTGCTAATGTAGCAGGTAGCATGAGGCATGGCTTCTACCAGAGGCTTCACTTAAACCATTAATATATGATAAATGTTGCTATTTAACAAGATTTCCTGGTAGAGGGGCTATATAGCCCACAGAACAGCATAGGGAAATAGCAAGGGATGTTTTCTGGGCACCAAGGGGCAACCATCATGCCCTTTGAACACATGGAGTAATGTGTGTATGTGTGGCGTGTGTGTGTGTGTGTGTGTGTGTGTGGACATGAGAGAATCCAGCTGCAAAAACCTAAAATTAAAAGAGGAAATGTTAATCAGTGATAAATCTCCACATTGACATCTTCCATTCAGTTGTTTCTAGTAAGACCCAGAGAAATTAGCCAACAGGAATGGAAATGGGAATGGCAGAGTGTGTGGCAGAGGCCACAGCTCCATGATGACTGGAGCTCAGCTTGTGTGTGGAGGGGGGGTGACTCACAATGGAGCTGCATGCAAACAGAGGCAATGGCTCCAGTCTCTATTTCAGCTTAGGTGGCTACCTTGTCCTCACATCACATCTCTTAAGGAAGTTAATATCTTTCTCAATAAGAACAAATATGATAATATTCTTATTCTGTGAACAGAACTGAGGAATCTTAACTCCTTCTTATCCCATTGCTCTAGTCCATTTCTCTCCCACGAGTGGATCGTGAGCCCAGGGGTCCAATACCCCTCTAGCATGTAGAAAACAAAGAGAACCCAAAAGTCTCAATTTTTACTGCTTTCTTCTTTCTAACAACTTATCCCTAATTTTTTAAATAGCTTTGAACATAGGAATCTCAGATTCCCCCATCCTTCCCCAGCTGTTAAGATTTACCTCTTCTCCCTCCCCTGCTCCAGTTCCCTTTTGGTTTCTCCCCACTCTCAGATCAATTTGATCCATTTCCTCATCTTTTATATACTTGGGGCCATGGGTCTGAGTTCAGTACTGGGAGAGGAATGGTATCTATGTCCTTACCAGGCAGCAGGGTCATACTCAGCCCACACACGTACATACTCATCCAAGTGGTGGGGCCCCAAAATGGAGGAGTCACGGGTCAGATATTCAAAATTGTCCATGATGACAGCCACAAAAAGATTCAACATCTGCAATATCAAAGAAGTAGGGGGAGACACAGATATATTAGATAACAGGAGATGCCAATACCACCACCACTGATGATGATAATGATACTTGTATCGTTTTGGACATAGGTATAGGCAACAGAATGACATGGAGATGAACGTTATATGAGTTTAAGAGCCTCTAACAATAATGCTTGGGAGTGACAGAGGTAGGTCTTTCTTAAAGCTATAAAAACTGCCTATTCATTAACTGAGGAGTGTCAATACCAAGAGGGAAGTAGCTATGATAGATTCAAGCCTCATCTTGCCTCCTGATTTTCCTCTTGGGTGCAAAATCAAGGCATCATATAACACCAAACATTATTCTCAGAGTGTGGGTTCTTGTGCATCTGAAGCAGCACCATCCATGAGAACATGAGCACATAAGAAGGAACCAAAGTCCTGCCTAGCCCAGAATTTGGTTCACATAATGGTCAACTAGATGCCCATAGGAAGCTCACCAGCAGGACATGAGTGCAAAACAGGGTAGTATTAACATGATTTGGGGAACCCCAAAAGTTTGCAGAAGTATACAAACTTTAAGAAAAGTTCTAAAAGGAGATTCCTTCTGCTTTGAAGAGCAGTTCAGTGAGGACTGAACATGGTAGGGGCCACAAAATGGTGGCTGATCTTTGAGGTAGGAGTGGAAGGGAGGTAGAATGGAATGAAATACTATGGAAGAGAGCATAGCTGGTTGACTGGAAGCTTGAAGAGCAGCAACAATTTGTCATGTCACTTCCCTGTTATCAGCAAGACAGAGATGCTGAGCTATGTTGTGTTGGTTCAGTTTCAAAAAACCTCTCACAGCCATATTACCAGTCAGTGAGGAGGCAGAGATGACCAGTGCTAGAGCACTGTCCATCAGGGAGAAGGACACAGACACAATTGGAAAAGTGAGTAAATAATTCTCCAATTAATTCTTTGATAAAATAAATGTACCATTCTCACACTGCTCAGTTCAAAAGGCTCTGCCACAAAGTTGGCAAACATTTAAGGGAAATTGAGTCAAGAAACTTCTGTTCCAAGAGTAACAACAAACCTCACCTGAGTACTTAAGGTGACTCCAGAGCAACCTGCTGCCAGGTTCAAAAAGATGCTCAATGTCATCCATCCCTTCCATGTGCCAGAGAAAAGCAATTGTCACAAACTCTTTAATGGGCACAAGCATGTCCTGATGATAGAATTTTTCTGCCACTTAGGATACTCTTTCAGGACTTTTCTAGATGTACCAGGTGAGTGGATGCAAGAGAAGGCAGTGATAAATCCTAGCCTCGAAATAACATTTTCCTAGACCCAGGAGTATTTGTGCAATTACAGTCAGTCCTCCCATAATGGAATGGTGTTGCTAACAAGGCATAGATGGTCAGTGAGGGAAACTGCCTTCCTGTTCTTTATTAACATGGTAGAGAGAACAGCATTCTCTAACCTGGAACCATTTTGAGACATAGAACATCAGTGGCTATGCTGACCTTGAGCCTCTGGAGACAAACTAGTTGGGGAAGTCTTGTCTAGAACTAAGGAGGGAAATGGACCCATAAAAGTTGTTACATGAAAGAGGTGATATCTATTGGGATTTGTTCCCCTGCAGGCCTTTAGAAAGGCTAGGCTGAACTAGGAATGTAAAATTTTCATTTACTTTGCTCTTAACATGAGAAAAAAAATCCAACAATTCTCCCCAAACAGTGAGATTACAACCATTTTTGCATATTTTAATTTTTTTTTTTATAATTTCAGGACTTTTTGTGAAAAAATGATACAAAATGTTTTGTGTAAAACTAATTTTTGTGAAGTAAAATTGTATTTTGTGCAGATACTATATTTTCATGCAATACATTGGGACTTTTGTGGCATAAAATACCATTCTTATACACAGGAAATTTTTCAGAGGTCCCCAAATGTGAAAAATGTGCAAAATTCTCAACATTTCAAGACACTTTCTCCTTGAGAACAAGAACATGTATTAACATTCTTTACATCCCTGGCATGCTGTCTTCATACAATCATAAGTGTAGCAGTTAACAAACAACTCCCCCGCCCTTTTTTCAAATGGTTACAAACACTTCTCAAATGGCACTGCAATATTTTGGGATGGGAAAGAGAGGAAAGAAAGAGCTCAACATGAGATTGTTTCGGAACTAGCCAATAAAAGTAACTGACACTTGCATAGCCACCAAAGTGCTAACTAGAAGAAAAGCTACATTTTCTCTCAGAAAAATATTGACATCTTATTGCCAAGGGGAAAAAAAAGTCATCCTCTGGCAAGAGGGCTGGGTTACCCATCGTGATATTATTATTGTAACTGTCACTATTACTATTTCATTAATTTGTTTAGAAGCTGTATTTCTCCTGACTTTAGACTCAAGATGGCTCACATGGCTAAAACAAGATACAGCTAAAAACATAACAGTTGATAACATAATAGTCTGCCCTCTACATTTGTGGGTTTTGCAGATGCACTTGACTAGCCTGTCCTCCTCATCTCTGCTGCTCTCTTTCTCCTGTTCTTAGCAGTGACAGCCCATGAACTCCTTTCCCACTTTGACTGAGTCAAATTTTGAACCCCTTCCCAGTCCACCCACCTCCTCTCCACTCCTTTTCCTACCAATTCTCCTCCTCCTCTTCCTGCTGGGGGCTTGGGAGTGTCACAGGTTGAGAAGCATGATGGGACCTGTTGTTACTCCTGGCTTCATATTTTCCCACCACTAGAGGGTGAGAACGCAAAGCTGCTTGTAGTTGTTTAGTCTAGCTTTCTGTGAACGCTGCCCATGTGAAACCTAAACGTATTCAAGGTCTTCTGCTGCGTGTAGCCGCAACATTGTTATGGTTCAGGGAACGCCTTGTTATTGAATATGTATACTTAAAAACACGGCTTTTGAACAGGCTGTGCCTTCTTCTTGTTTCCTTTCCTTTCTGCTCTGGACGAGGAGATGGCTCGCTGCGCTGTAACTTAATAGTCTGCTACTTGATCTATTGCCCGCAATAAAGACTGTTAGCCTGCTGCCTCGTGTTGGCTGTGATGTTTTTCCTATTGATGGTAATGCCCCTGGCGGGTTTTTCAACATGGTCGCAGAGGATGGTTTTGAGAGGTGTTTTTTGAGGTGTTTTTACGATGGCTCATGTGGTGCCTGGGGGCCTGACTCTCGTTAAGCTAAATGCAACTAATTACTTGGCATGGTCAGCTCGCATGGAAAAGTATTTGCAAGCTGAGGGGCTGTGGGGTGCTTTCACAGTTCCCCCGACTCTGCAGGGGACTACTGCGGAGATAGCAGCGGCAACGAGGCGTGCCATGTCTGTCCTCTTTCTGGCTGTGGAGGATGACCAGCTCACGCATATCAGGGATCTTGCCACCCCTCGAGAAGCCTGGGCGAGGCTGCGGGAGTTGTTTTTGAGTCAATCAGCGGCCGCCAAGTACGCCCTGTGCGCCCGTTTATATGGGATGAAACTGGCCCCCGGTGTCCCGGTGAGGCAGCATTTGGCTGAGATGTTGGAGCTGTTTTCGTCACTTCGGGAGAGAGGCAAAGTGTTGCCTGAAAGTGACAAGGTATTTTGCATCTTGAATTCTCTTGATAGTTCCTGGAATCTGGTGGTGTCCTCTCTTCAATCCATGCCAGAGAGGGAGTTAACCGTTCCTTTGGTTTCTGCTCGTCTGCTGGAAGAAGAGGAAAAGCGCGCAAGGAATGCAGAGACTCCCACACAGCCGGCCCCAGCTGCAGAGGCCTGTTCCGGGAGGAAAAGTTCTCCGGCTGCTGAGGCGAGGCAGGAGGGGCTGGTGAGAGCCCATGCTGTGCGAAGGTGCTTTCGCTGTGGGTCTGCTTCTCATCTGAAGCGTGATTGCCCGCTCCTGAAGCAAGGGGAGCAAAGCTTCACAGGCGCCGGTGCCAGGGGCCGTGGCAGAGGAGGCAGAGGAGGTCGGGCCAGAGGACGGCTGAGAGTTGCTGTTGCTCTGGGAGATGCTGTTTCAGACTCTGAGGAGGCAGGTGATTCCGTTTGGCTTCTAGACAGCGGCTGTTCCCAGCACCTGGTCAATTCTGAAGATTTATTTGACTGTTTGGATTCTGCCAGTGTTTCCTCTGTGACATTAGCTGATGGGACAAAGGCTAAAGTTTGTGGCGAAGGTGTAGCTTTTGTCCCTGCCCTTGACATGGGTTTGAAAAATGTTTTGTTTGTTCCCTCTCTTGATTTCTGTTTGCTTTCTGTGGGGCAACTAACAGAGTCAGGGTTCAAGGTTGAGTTCTATGGGAAGCAAGGTAAAATCCTCAAAGATGGGGTGGTATGTGCTGTGGCTACACGAGAAGGGAGGCTGTTCTTTCTTGAGCCACGACACACTGTGTGTAATGTGTGTGGCAATGTCCCACAACATGATGAGTGCCTTCATCTCCTCCACCGGCGCGCAGCGCATGCAAGCTTTCCTGTGTTGAAGAGGCTTGCTGGTTGTTGTAAAGGGTGTACTTTGAAGCCTTGTAATGTCTTTCTTGACTGTGCTATTTGCAAGCAAGCTAAATCTAAACAACTCCCAGCACCGAGAGTTAGTTTTCGTGTACCAACCGCCCCATTTCAGTTGGTACACTGTGATATTGTGGGTCCTATGAGTAAACCCTCCCTAGGGGGAGCTAGATATTTCGTCATTCTCGTAGACGATTTTAGCAGGTTCATTTTCTGCTATTTGTTGAAACAAAAGTCTGATGTGTGTCAGGTTCTCAAGAACTGGTGTTCCTTGGTTGAAAGGCAATTTGGTTATTCCCTGCAAAAGCTTCAAACCGACAGAGGAATGGAATTCCTGTCGGAGAACTTGCAACAATGGATCAAAAAACAGGGTATAGTGCACAGGGCGACTGCCGGCTATTCTCCTCATCAGAATGGAGTGGCTGAGCGGAATGCAGGAGTTCTGCAGACTCGAATGCATAGTTTGCTGCTTGATGCAGATCTGCCTCTGAGTTTTTGGGGTGAGGCAATTCTGACTGCCTGTTACATACACAACAGGCTGTGGAGTTCTGTGGTTAATACTACTCCCTATGAGTGTTTGTTTGGTAAACAACCTTCCATTGCACATCTGAGAGTCTTTGGGAGTTTTGCTTGGGTGCACATCCCCAAGGGGCAAAGAAGGAAGGGGAAGCCTAAGGCCCAGCGTATGCGTTTTGTTGGCTATGAGCCCAACTGCAAGGGGTATCGTTTTTACGCTGGTGGCAATTCCTGTGTGGTGTCTAGGAATGCCTCTTTTGAGGAACACGCTAATTGGTCGCGTGTTCAGGCAGCGTCTGAAGTTTTTCTCCCTGTGGCTGGTCTGCCAGCTTCTCAGCCACTGCAGCCTTCAGTCTCTGCTCCACTCCCAGCCTCCGCTCCCAGTTCCTCAAGGGTTGAAACAGAGGAGGAGAGAGGCGCGTGGAGGAGAAGAGCTGTAAGTGATGTGCGAAGGTCTTGCACAGGGGAGAGAGAACGCGAGGGCTCAGTGAAAAGGTCTCGCAGTGCTGAGGACAGGGACGAACCTTTGCAGGATCGTCCCATCCCCAGACGGTCTCAAAGAAAAACGAAAGGCATTCCACCTAAACGTTTTTCCCTGAGTCTCTCGCAGTTCGTGTGTGCGCTGTAAACTGTGAGCCTCAGTGCTTTGCTGATGTTGTGAAAATGCCTGAGCAACAGGCAGAACCCTGGTGGGATGCAATGCAGAGTGAAATGGATTCCATTATTCAGCATGATGTGTATTCTCTTTGTAATTTGCCCAAGGGTGTGAAGCCAAGTGACAGCAAATGGGTCTACAAGTTGAAACCCACTGCTGATGGGCATGTGAAATATAAAGCGCGCCTAGTGGCACGCGGGTTCTTGCAAGATCCTTGCCTTGCTGATCCCTGTGTATATGTTCGAGGGAAAGGGGAGAGTTTGGAAATTCTCCTTGCATATGTGGATGATCTATGCTTGGTCAGTACTACACAAAAACAAGTGCAAGTGTTTGAGAAAGAGCTGGGGAAAAGGTTTCAGGTGAAAAACCTAGGCCCAGTACAGAGCTTTCTTGGAATTGAAGTACAGAGAACTGAAAAAGGTATTCTGCTGTGTCAGAAACAAAAGATTGTAAAATTGTTAGAATTGTGTCAAATGTCTGACTGCAAACCGGTACAAACTCCAATGGTGCCAGGTTTTTTGAAAAATACCTGTGAGGAATTATTTCCTGATATACACCTATATCAGTCTGTCATTGGGAGCCTTTTGTACTTAGCTGGTACTAGCCGGCCTGATATTGCTTTAAGTGTCAACATTCTGGGCAGAGCGTGTGCTAAGCCAACCCAGTATCATTGGCAGGGTGTGAAAAGGGTACTTAGGTACCTAAAGGGTTCCCTTGATTATTGCCTAAGCATTTGTCCTGATCAGATGCCAAACCTTGTCTGTTCATCAGACAGTGATTTCGCTGAGGATACTGTGGACCGCAAAAGCACAACTGGTTTTCTTGTCAAATTCAGTGGTGTAGCAATCGACTGGAAGCCTAAAAAACAGTCTTGTCTTGCTTTATCAACTGCAGAGGCAGAGTTTGTGAGCCTATCTGCGCTCTGTACTGAGTTGGTTTGGTTCTTGCAGCTGCTACAAGACCTGCATGTGTCTGTGCCATTACCAATACAAATATGTTGTGATTCACAAGCCTGCATTCAAATGGCAGTGTCTGACCGGGTGTCTTCTCGATCAAAACACACTGACATCAAATTTCACAATGTGAAACAATATGTACAAGAAGGAAAAGTGTCCCTTACTTATGTGTCTTCAGAAGAAAACGTGGCTGATGTGTTTACCAAGCCACTTCCTGCTAATGCATTTGGTCAGCACGTTAGCAAACTGGGGTTGATGGAGTCTCCAAAGCAAGGTAGCTGAAAATATTTCGCAAGGAGTAGGGGAGTGTCACAGGTTGAGAAGCATGATGGGACCTGTTGTTACTCCTGGCTTCATATTTTCCCACCACTAGAGGGTGAGAACGCAAAGCTGCTTGTAGTTGTTTAGTCTAGCTTTCTGTGAACGCTGCCCATGTGAAACCTAAACGTATTCAAGGTCTTCTGCTGCGTGTAGCCGCAACATTGTTATGGTTCAGGGAACGCCTTGTTATTGAATATGTATACTTAAAAACACGGCTTTTGAACAGGCTGTGCCTTCTTCTTGTTTCCTTTCCTTTCTGCTCTGGACGAGGAGATGGCTCGCTGCGCTGTAACTTAATAGTCTGCTACTTGATCTATTGCCCGCAATAAAGACTGTTAGCCTGCTGCCTCGTGTTGGCTGTGATGTTTTTCCTATTGATGGTAATGCCCCTGGCGGGTTTTTCAACAGGGAGGGTGAGGAGTAGAGGGCAGGAGTGAATGTACTTGTAGGTGTTTAATATCTGGCTGAGGCAAAGGGCGAGTAAAGGAAGATTGGAAGGCAGAAGAGTGGAGGGAAGGAATCCATGGTCTTGAAGGAATTTAATATCTGGACGAGGCTTGGTGGTAGCAAGGTGGGAAAGGGAGTGAGGGGCTTGAACTTTCAATAGGACAAGTCAGGTGAGGAGGAGGGGGAGCAGAAGGATTGGTGTCAGGAGCTGGATCTGCTGGGAGAGGCTTGAAAATCTGTCTGAAGCATCTTGTGTCAAAGTGGGAAATGGACTTGGTAGAAAGGAATCTGTAGTATTCATCTCGAGGGGAGGAGTCTTACTATATTTGCATTTTTCCACTTTTGTGAGGCTGCTGTACCCTAACCCCTGTGAATGTGGAGGGTCTACTCTACAATTAAACAAAATATCATATTAAAATACCTTTAATTTTAAAAGTGTAAAAATAATAAACAAACCAACAAATCCCATGCCTTGTCATCTATTACTTTGCATTGCCTTGGCTTCCAAATTTGGATTTGGATTGCCTTAGCATCCATCAATGTCAATTAAAATCTGACATATGGATAGCACCTGAAAATGGGAGGATTTACAACCCCCTGGTTCTTCCTCCATCTGCTAGTTCTGTTACTATACAGTTGACAATAATGGAAAACATCAACTGAAAATTTATTGTTGTTGTTTTTTAAATGCTGTCCTGTAGTGGAAGCTTCACCTTAAGAAGTGAAGAGTACGTCGATATTTGCTTATTAAAACAATTACCTTGGTATGACCCTCTGTCGAACCTCTTACCATTTGTGCTTCCTTCCACCTGTGCAATTGAATCCTACACTATCCACCCTCCTGTCCCACTCCCACCCCCATTTTATTCTTCCTGAACCCTTCCACTTACCAGGAAAGAACACAGGAAGATGAAAGAAACAAAGTAGAAGTATGCAAACTCATTGCCACACTCATTGCCTTCAACATCTGCTTTCTCATCACAGGGCTTTCCACTTAGACAGGAAAGCATGATTTCATGCCAAGCCTCACCAGTGGCACTCCTGGGAAAGAGAGAAGAAAGTGGAAAAGATAGTGAATGTGGGGGACCCATCACAGCCAAGGTGGCAGTGTCTCCATGTCATGAGATGCTGCACTACTAGTAAGCAACCAAAGGTTCACAAACCTTTGGATTCACGTGGCAATGAAATAGCCATTTCCAGAACAGAATGTGGATGTTCTGGAAATTATGTAAGGATCTCTTAACTGTGTTCCAAAAGCTTAGTAAAGCAGTTTTTTTTTCCTTATCATGTACTCATTCCACAGCTTTTGGGATAATCATAAGAAGTTGTTTACAGTGCAGTCTCTGATCCGCTATGGAAACAGAGTCAGTCTGAGGTAAAGTTGCTACTCTACAGTTAGAACGCCATACTAACTTTCACAATGGGTAAGAGCCTTGCTAGGCTAAGTGAGTCAGGGCCTTGTGATTGCAGCAGGACCAAGGTGGACTGCCTACCTACCTATGTATCCATCCATCCATCCATCCATCCATCCATCCATCCATCCATCCATCCATCCATCCATCTATCGGCTAACCTATATAAAGCCTCACCGAAAAAGAAGCATCAGGGCCTGAAAGAATGTGCGGAAATTGTTGTGCTCAGTGATGGCAGGCTTGTCGTCCTCAGGCATATCCTCATCATAATCAATACTAATATTACCAAACACCTAAAGAGAGAGAAAAACAAGATAGGTGTGAACTGAACAATGCCTTTGAATGCACAATTAAAAAAAAAGCTTCAGGAAAGAGTAGGTTTACCAAAGCTGCTATCTAGCAATAGAAGAGCCAATGTGTTCTGCACTGGGTATTATGTAGCCTCTTAGCATGTCCTGATGGGACTTGTTTACATGTTTGCAGAGGTCTTGAAAAAAACCCAAGCTATCCTATTCCACACTGTGATTACAGTACAGCTATACAGTAGCCCCTCGTCTTTCATTAGGGTTCGGGGCTCAGAATCCTTACAAAGTTTTTTTTTTAAAATGCAAATAACTCCCTGCTGCTCAAGTGAGCGCTCCCCCTCCCATTCCCTTCCAAGCCCCTCCCCTGCATTTGCTTGCATATTGTCCAGGTGTGCTGCCTTCCAGGTATTCGGGAGACAGGCAAGTGAATGGGAGGAGACAGCTGTGTACTAGAGAAGGCGTGTGTGCCCGCCTTCCCCAATATTTACTTGCATTTCACCCAAGCGTGCTGCCTTCCAGGTGCCTGGGCAATAGGCAAGTGAATGGGAGGGGGCAGCAACATGACTGGAGAAGGCATGTGGGTTAGGCTGTCCTCTGCCATCCTTTGCTATTCGCTTGCCTTTTGCTCAGGTCTGTGGAAGGAAGACACATGCGCACAGGAAAAAAGGAGGGGAACGGGAGGGGAAGAATGGGGGCAAGGCAAGCAGGCGCCTCATGAATAATCAAGATCACAAAGGTCAAACCTGCGAATGAAGAAGGAGGACAGTTGTGGCTTGTTACCATTTTAACACGAATGTGAAGGACTTAAATAAAATTCTCTGCTAGTGATGTAGTTCAGAGGAAAATACACGAGAATTTGCTAGGAGAGAATTCTAAGTATTTCATCAAAATACAAAACCCAGAATTCCATAGGATGGAGCCATGTTAGTTAAAATGGCATCAAAATGCTGTAACTCTGTAGTGTAGATACAGACATGGAAGTTTTAAACTCATTGTTAGCTTCAAACAATTGCTAGGGAAACATTCCAAGCTCTTTCAGTTGGGCTGCCTTGCACTGATTTTAGTCTTGTGACCCATCTCACAGTAAACAATCCATGGTCTTGAACACCTCCAGACTGTCCTGGATTCTTACAGTTTGAATATAAAATGACTGTAACCCATTCCAAAGGTGCCAGCTTACAAAGAGCCTTCTGATATCTCTTGTGTGATGGCAGAGGAATGCCCTCTCTCACAAGCTGCATGTAGTTCTGGAGTCAGATCCACTAAGTCAAAGAAGGGAGATAGGACTTGCCCTCAATCATACAGGATGAAGGCCCTTCTATGTTTTGGAACAGTTAACCAACCTAAGTAAGGCATTCTGTCCTTGTAAGGAGGGCATGGTATAACCAGTGAATAAGGGGAACAGGGTCCCCTTGTAGCTCCTTGTAGCTCTTGTAGGACAGTGATAGTCAATGTCCATTAACCTTTGTTTGACAATTGCTTTGGCTCCATTTAAGTCCATGAATAAAATATAGCAAGAAGATAGGCCTACTGAAGCGATTTTGTACTCAACTGCCTTCCTCCAGTTATTGAAAGAGCCAGACATTGTCTTAAACACCAAGGAATTGAGATTAGGTGTAAGGCAACAGAGGAGCCAAAAATGAATACATTACATCCATGCCAAACATTTTAGGGAATTTAAGCCAGCTTCCTGGTTAAGAACAGATCCAGCAACATACCTGGGGACACTAAATATTAACCTAAGAAGAAGAAGATTGAATTCTTTCAAATGAACTGTAAGTAAAAAGAAATCAAACTGGGCCACCAAAAAGTTTTTTGCGGGATAATTTTGACTTTGAAGACCTGGATAGCTGCTGGAAGAAATTTACAACCCCTACTGAAAAAAAAGCAAGTTAGTGCTCTCACATTTTGTTCTGCTTTAGATTTATTAGATTTAATATAATTATCTTGGGTTCTCCATCTTAAAGCTTCATGAAACCACATACCCAGATACTTATACCAATCCACCTGTTCAATTTTATTTTCCCCTATGAATCATGAGAACCTGGTCTTCCTCTTAGTAAAGATCAGAACTTTAGTTTTAAAGTAGTTGATTGTTATACAGGGAGGCGCCTTATATTCCCTAGGAAGATGGGGGAGCGGCCAACTGCCAAAATGCCCACTCCTAGGCTTCGAGAAGGTTCCGAATGCTATTTTGCGCAGGCGTGTAAACCCATTTGTGTGATTTCACAGAGACCATGAAGAGGTCTCATAGAAGCCCCTCAATCGTCTTTTAAGACCCAATCAAGTCTGGGAAATCAATACAGCACCATCAGCATAAAGAAGAATGAAAACTTTCGTTGAGTCTATTTTTGGTAGATGGGATGGTAATACTGCCAGGGTTTGGGGTAGGTCAGACAAATATAAATTAAATAAAGTAGAGGCAAGAACACATCTCTGTCTTACACTTTGTGTGGACGCGATCTCCTTTGAAAGATGCCCTTGACTAGTATAGCAAACCTGAACTGTTGTGTTATGGTACAGGGACTGAATCTGCTACATAGAAGCCAACGTTTGTGAGTGATCTTGTCTGTCTGAGTCAGGCAGGTGCAGACCTCATATGATTGGCAGTGTGAGGCGAGAAGACCTCATATGATTGGCTGGCTGTGAAGATTCTATGGAATCTTGGGGTAGGCAGTTCAGGGAGGGGCCTTTAGAATTCTCAGCCAGAGAGCTCAGGCTGGTTGCTATGGAGTCAGGGACTAGCAGCAAGAATGAGGCCAGTGTATTCCCTCAGGAATGCAACCTCTGTATGTTAACAACTCTGAATACAGACTGGATTGGGGAATATGAGCAAAAGTTACAGGTACTGAACAACACAGTTTGTTGTTAGAGATTAGAGACACGGGATATCAAATCTGTGTATAGCAACCACATCTAACTCCTAAGGTAAAGTAAGTTAATTCCTAAGGTGTTTCTAACAACTGTTACCTATGAGAAAATAAAATCCCAGGCAACGCTGGGTAAATATGCTAGTTAGAAATAAAAGTCACCTATCAATAGAGTTCTGTTTCAATTTGCTCCAGAGACGGTCATGGTGAGGCCAATCAAATGCTGATTTTAAATCAATAAATGCAGAAAAAAGTTTGCCTCCTTTTTGTGCAGTTTTTTTAAGTGCAAGATGACCCCAAACCAAATAGTGGTCAGCTGTGGAACAGCCTGCTTTAAAACTAATCTGCTCTTTCCCCAAATGTTGTTGGCATTGATCCATGCTTTTAATTTAAGTCCTAGATAACTGGCATATACCTTCCCACTAATGGATAACAAGCTAATGGGTTGATAATTATAAGAATAATCTTTATGACCCTTCTTGTAAATAGGAATCACACTGCATAATACTGGAAACATTTATTATAGCCAAAAATATTGCAATATAAATAGGAATGAAGTGTACTAACCTGGCTGCCTCTAGGCCTCATCTAACTAGGCAACCATGGAGATCTCAAGCATGTTGTAGGAAAAATGGTGATGATGACACTGACCATTCAATGTTTCCTCCATAAATGTACTGTTAAGGCCCTGGGGGCAGTCGTCTGGTGTACTAATCTTCACCTCACAAGTTACAAAAGCCCCAGGACATAACCGATAGTGTTACTGATCTCCTATCATGCTAGAAACATTGTATCATGCATGGGAAGATCTCCTGTGGGATGGTGGCTTTCTTGTACTAACCTGCATTCCAATAATGGCGTAGATGAAAAAGAGCATTGCAATCAGGAGACACACATATGGAAGGGCCTAGTGAGGGGAAAAACATGAGCATAGATGTTGTTCTCTTTTCTTTTTAAAGCTTCATATTGTTAATACAACCACACTTTCTTTTACTGGGAATACGATTCCTTGCATCCCACAAACTGACTGCTGTCACCGGTCCAATGAAAAGGAGTGCTTGCAGGCTGCCTTGCCTCTTCCCCAGATCCTGCCATAGCCTATCCTGAACACAGAAATTATGCTGTGATTTCTTCCCTACCTGCAAGGGCAAACCAATGGAAAACTATGCTTGAAACATGATTTGGACTCAGCACCATGAAAGCACTCATGATTCAAAAAAACAAAACTAAAATAAAATAACATAATATAAAATAAAATAAAATAAAATGACGATAAAGATAGCCATGCTAGCCATCAAGAACAACATCAAAATCCATAATAGATTAGCTACTTTTATGAGACCAAACCAAAAATAGGTTGTGAAGAAATAGAGAGGCGGACCAATGGGGATGGATGTCTCTTAAATTTTCATCACTCCTGCTACTCTTCCCTCCCAACAACTTCAAATCCCCAGCATTTTCAGGCTGAACATCTGAGTGCCCTTGATCATTACCTTAAAGGACTGGACAAAGGTCCACAGCAGGATGCGGATGGTGTAGCCTTGTCGGAGCAGCTTAATGAGGCGGGCTGCTCGGAACAGCCTAAGGAAACTCAGGTTGATGAAGTTGTTCTGGGGAGGTGAAAGCAAAATGGCATGAGAAGGATCAGGGTGGGGATGGAGAGACAGTGGACCCCTGGGGGATTAGTGAGAAAACCAACCCAAGCCAACCCTGCAATGGTTAGTAAGATCAGTAAGGATGACTGGATATCAAAGAAAGGAAGAGGGATCACCCACATGAAAATAAATTAGCATGATAAGCATGGTGATAAGGCTACCCCTCCCCTTGGAAAATCATTCACTTGGGAGACCAATGATTCTTTATCAATACAGGACTTTTTGTTAAATTACCCACAACCAAATGCACTGATTTTTTTGGTTTTGTTGTTTTTTGACACAAGCAGGTAGAACATTATTGTGTGGCCACACACATGTTCTGCATACACAAATCTGGAAAGAAGGAAAAGCAAGACAAGTGCCAGTAAGGAAGAGAAGGACATTCAAGGGATGACTGGAGACTTGAAATCACGTGTATAACATTCTGGCCTGAAAATGCATCTGGTCTTTGCATCCAACAGGTGGTGGGCCACATTCTATGGTCCTTAAGGAACGATTACTATTAAGTTATTTGCAGCTAGAAGAATGACTTTGGCTTCTAGCAATATAGGAAATCATATATTCCTGTTGGATTCACCAAGATGCATTTTTATGTGTCTCCTTCACAGGAAATGGCATATAAACTTCTGGGATAGAGGGGAATACTCTGTAGTGTGGGTATATATTTTCTGTTTACGAAGTGTTGTATTACCAGAAGCCATAGCTATTGAATACTGCAGGTGCCCAAAATCCTGAAAGTTATGCACTGCACTTCCTGAGTTATCTCACCTGGGCTGGGCCAATATAATTGTGTGCATATATTTTTTATATCTAAACAATTGGAATTTCCAGGCTCTTTCTAAAAATTGGTCCCGTGAAGTAAACAAAGATGTTCTGTGTAGTAAGTGAAAGAAGGCTATCTTTGGGCAAAAAGCCCTTCCTCAGGAACCTAAAGTTTTGTCCCACTATGGATGCTTGCAGCAATTGATTAATCTTTGCACCATGAATTCTTGCTGGTTCCCAGATCAACTCCACTGGAACTAGACTCTGACATCTCATTCTGCACGTTCAAGCTAATTTAAAAGAGGTAACCTGGCTAACTCGAACAAATCCAGAGAGTTCTACTATATGGCCTCGCTGTGATCTCATTAAATATGCTGAACAGCACTCTGTGGCTGGTGGTCTGGGGTATGTGTGCAACACATATCAGAGGAAGTGAATGCAGCTGCACAGACACCTGCCACAAAGATCATGTAACTACCTAAGCTGAAGAGTTCCTCATACCATAAACTCCCAACAAAACTGCACAAAAAAGACTCAGACACTACACATGCCAAAAGACTAGTGTAAGTGCTCAACACGTACTGATCATGCAGTTCACTTTGCTCTATAATTACAAAACAAAGACTGAGGTGTTGTCATGCAAATTATACAATGGACATTATAAAACATCAGGTCTTGCAGTCAAAAGTCTTCATGTAGTAGGCTCTATTGCCTATTTCTAAAAGAACCTAGTTATCATGTCTTCACTGTGGATGTGTGTGTGTCTGTGTTTCCCAGAAGCTATAAGCACATCCCTCTCCAACCCTCCTACAAGGCTGGCCCATGTAATTGGAATTTCAGCGGACATGCATGATGGCAGCAAATGTATGACTGCATACAATGGGATGAAATCAATTTATCAAGCTGCTTAGTTCATGCAGGACGAACAGAAAGAAGATATACATGCAGAGGGAAAGAGAGCCAGGGAAGGAAACCACCACCCCTATTTAACTATGCCCCCTTTGATCACTGGAAGTGGTGCAGCATGCCATATATTCTCTCCCAATAGCTATGTTTTGTTACATCTGAGGTCCAACATTACTTTCTAAACACATACCTTAGGACTACTATCTTGTGCCTAGAATCCTTCAGCCAAAGAACTTAGTCTAAACCAATATGAACATTTCCAGCCTGCCTTTGTTTTTTGACCCT
This sequence comes from Iguana delicatissima, assembly GCA_948472985.1. Classification (NCBI taxonomy): domain Eukaryota; kingdom Metazoa; phylum Chordata; class Lepidosauria; order Squamata; family Iguanidae; genus Iguana; species Iguana delicatissima. Next base: position 40,641 of record CAOKZL010002471.1, on the reverse strand, counting down.
CATTGGCCATTGGCGTTTCCAAATTATACTGCTGTCACAACAGCAGACAGCACTGAATGGGCTAGATCCTGTTAAACTCCCTGCTCTTTTGCTTCCTGGCTCCCAGTTTCCAGTCTTCCAATCCTTCATTTGCCCATTTCCATTCTGCCAAAAAGTCTGAGCACCAGAGTTGCTTACTTCTTGGCTCATTGTCTTCAACTCTATGATTCCACGCCACCCATTTCCCTTGGGTTTCTGGATTTCAGATCACTGGATATTTTGTTCCACATTTTTACCTACTTGTGTTTCACCTGCATATGATCCTAGCACAAGTGGCTATATAATAGCTGACAATGGACCAGGGACAGAATCTACCTCATTAAATTTTTTTCCTATTGCCTTCTTTTCCCCATCTTTACTTGGGTCTACTTCAGACCACTAGCTCTTTTTGGAGTTCTCAGGCAACTGGATACTGAGAAGGGGCAAATGCTTGGACAGCTAAGATGCAGTTTGGAAAAAATTGCTTTATGGCATTCCCATTGATAAACTATTTCTCCACGTACAGACGCAGCTTTCTGCCTATGCAGGCATTCTCTCTGGAGGCCTCTGAAGTCCTCAAATTAAATTAAACAGAGCCCTAGAATGTTCCTGGTGATTTTGGACATACTGGGCCACAAACCACATCACTGCAACCAGCCTGTATCCATGATTTGATTGCTGGGGATGATGGATACTGTAACACAGCTGGAAGGCACTGGGTTTAGAAAAGCTATTTTAGAGAGTGGCACTGCTAAGGCTGCAACATTCCTCAATTGCCCCTTCCTATGGAGTTACTGGAGACAAAACATGAATCCAAATAAGAGAAAACAAAATACATGAAGCAGGGCTGGGGTGGTGGTGGATGGAAGCAGCAAGCTACAGCAAATTGCAGGCATCTTTGGCTCAAAAGATCAAATCATGCGATGTGCCAAGAAGATGCTTTTCATGGGTGTAAGGCACTTAGGCTTCAGAAAGTAAACCAACCCGATCCTAGGTGCAAATGTTGAGATGGAGAGGATTAGAGGTCAGGGAAGGGTGGGTGTTTTAATACCACAAGTTGTGTTCCAACCAGTAAATGGAGAAAGGCAGAAGGCAGTAATTTCATTTTTGGTGATGGGAGAGGGAGCAGGGTAGGAAGGTTCGGAAGTATTCATTGGCATGGACACACAGACCAGTTCATGGATGGACAGATGGATTTTTCATAGTGCATTTTGATTGGATGACATTTTCAGAGGGTGTTGCGCCAAAATAGAACAGTATAAAGAGACAGCATGGAAAGAAGATAAGACAAGAGACATAGTCATTATATATCACACATGGCCCTTGTGAAGGAGTCACCTAACTGACCCTCCTCCCACATCTACTCTCTTCTTTTGTCCAACCCCACCCGCCCTTCTCAGCACATTGGTCCAATCAAATCCTGCACTCCATAATTTCCTGGTCAGGTGTACCTTTACTTCCAAGCTTCCAGCAAAAACAAAACTTGTGCTGAACCTCTGTATTATAGAAGGCAGATAAAACAGAGAAACTGAAGCACAACCTAGAATAGGGACTTCCACAAGTCAATAGTAGAGACATTGCTAGGAATGAAGGTTACTCACCATTACAGTTCTTCAGAACCCTTCCAGGAAGTCACACCTTGGGACTGAGTACTACGTTCCCTTAGGCTAAACATCTTCTACAAAGCAGCTCCTGTTGAAGCAGTCCACTCTTCCCATCTTCTTTCAGGGTACTCAGAGTAACTCTATACGTACCAAGGTCAGGTGGCTCACAGTGCCTGGGGTACTCAGAGGAAGGGAAGGCCCAAGGAAGGCCCCCTCATATTTCAAACTACGTCCCTTTCCTCTTTGAGCAGCCAAACAAGTGGCCCATTTGACACACTGGAAAACCTTTATCTCTGGAAAAAGACCCCACACATGTATTTTGGGTAGACAAGTATACCCCTTTAGTTAAAAATGGATGGCCAAGCAAACAGAGGGTTGCTGAGCATGCACATATTGTCTCACTGATTCACTTTCAAGGGTACACTCAGCAATCAAAAGAAAGGTAGTGTATAAATAAATATACTAATAGTAATTGTAGCAGTAGTAATAGTAACAATAATGATATGCATTCATTCTGCCCTTTCTGCTGCAACAGGTCTTCTACGGTAAGAAAAAGTTGGTGAGGACATATGGGTTACAAGTAGAAGAAAATGATAGCTAGAATAAAGCAAGGGGACTGCAACAAAAGGTCTTTTCTAGAAGCACCCTATATCTTTGGGTGACTGCAGCATCAATCCTGTAAACTTCCCACTCCCAGCATTACAAGCAGGTTGGGAATGATTTTGCTGCAGGAAAAGTATGTGTGTGAGTGTGAAGATTATCCACTTGGCTGCTAATGGGTAAAATGATGGATTGGTCTCCCACATCTGGTTTACCTGAGATACAAAGTGCAAGATTACCATCGGTATAACCTGAAATGGTACTGATGTATATACAGCATCAACTAATCCATAATCCATTCAGATTATGGACTACAAGGAAGTCACCATACCCATTTATACTAGAATATTATATTATATTTCAACATGTAATATTATCTCTGCTCTCCTTCTGTCAGTAGGAAAATACATTTTCATTCAGATAGGCTTTTGACCATCAACTGGCTGCTGCAGAAGTACCTTTCAATGGCAGAGGGTACTATACATACCTATCTTTCTTGTTCTTTTTTAAAAATGGTTTTATGTTGTTTTAATTCAGGGCTTGGTTTTAATGTGATAGTTTCTTTAATTGCTTCTTAGTTGTCCTTCAGTGTTATGACTGGTTTTTAGTTACATTTTAATTTATAATTACTTCATTCCATGGTTGTACACTGGGAGAAAGCTGAGATATTATATAAATAAAATATATGAAAACTTCTGTATTGTCTCTGGAAGATCCTCAGTTGATCTACTTTGTCAGATAAAAGTCAGATATATCAAATTAATAGTAACCAATCTTGCTTAATTATTTTTTCTAGATGTTCTGTGTTTAAAATTGCTAACATACACTAAGGTACAAATCAGCTGTCAGATCTGAACAGTGCTGTTTCTTAAATTATTCTTCTATTAAAAGAACAATTTTCTCAAGGAAAATTTACATATTTAGTTATATTTTCATTGCATTGAAGATGTGACTGCTAGGAAACTAGCCCAGTTGACAGAACTTCAGATTCTCTAAGTCTTCAGTCTAGCATGTTCAGATTTTGCTTCATGTACTCAGCTATGTTCTTTTCTTCTTTGAAACCAGAGGCAATTCCATGACAGAAAAATCTTCCACTATTATAGTACTGAAAAGACCAGAGCTTTAGTTCCCTTAGAATTAAAAATGAGAAGTAGTGGTGGGAAATGTCACAAAGCTTGCCTACAACTTAGCCTTCCTGCCCCTACTCCTTGCTTTAGTCTGTCTGACCAAATGGACTAGCTAAGGTGAGCAAAAAACCCCGACCTTGTTGTAGTCTTCCACTGCCGTACAAAGCAACTCGATTTCATTGCTAGGTAAATAAATGTGTGCGTTCATTCTGGTGTTTTGATGATCTCAATAGTTGATAGGATGGGTTAACCAATGGGAGAGGGGGGATTGATGCCATGCACTAGGAGAGAATGCTACTGCTGCTAATGCAATGTTTATAACCACAATTCCTAGCATCATGGGAATTTTTGATGGGGCCAGGTGTGAAAAATATATTTAAAAATCAGTTTTGAAAATACTGCTTTAGAGTTTTTACAAGGCACTAAGAAACAGAGCTTTCAGCAATGTGAGATTCAAGGAGTATTTTGATTCAGTGGATTTGCAGGTCAGTGCCTCTTTCCTGTCTAAAAAGTTGTTCACAGGGACCTAAACAGAATATTAAGGTATACAATTAAACTCACTCTTTTCTGTCAAGGAGAGTTTAGATGATGAAATTTGAAGCGAAGTGAGATGCTGGAAAAGTGTAATTAAATCTTATACTTATCACTTCTTTTCAGACACAGTACTATGCTGCTCCTTCCATTTTATCCCCACCAAGAATCTCAAGTTGCAGAGAGAGATGTTTTTGGAAGACATCTCACAGCATGCCTACTGACAATGCTCACTGAAAACTTCTGCTCTATCAGAACTTTGGTTTGGATTAATTCCCTCTCTCAGTTGCAGTTTGAAATTTTTACAAAAACACAGGCACTCCAGTATTTTTGATACATTATTTTAATACTTTTAGTTTCAGTGCTGCTCTGAAAAGACTTTTTTTTTTAAAAAAAGAAAAGTAGCCTAAAATGATCCCTTTGAAAATAAGGAAATAGCTATGACCACTACAAGTTATGACAACCACTAAAGAAAAAGGAAGTTGGAATTTTGTGATGTAATCTCCAGCAAAGTTATTGCAGAGATCTAAGCCCAACATAAACTGTTGTGGAAACAACCAGCCCTAGGAGCTCGAGCTGTCTTATCCTCAGTTGCCAGCTGTCACATACACACTCACATATATCAGACTCATGTGCTTATATATATATGCATAATATATATAAACTCTATGAAGGAAGAAAGATCTCTGTTGCCTACATGTACCATTCTTGGTATATTATTTGTGTTTTGACAAGACATTCTCAAGACATTGGACTCTGCAATTTCTTTTTGATACATTCTGAGATCAGAGCTGAACTATTGCAGTTTTCCCTTGATAACATCTTTCTCTTTCCTCCATAAAAGTAAACGTAACACTTTCAGACCTAAATAAATGAATCATCGCGCCACAATGAGAGATCTAAAAGAATTGGAGTACTTTTCACTTTTGAAGAAAGAACAGGTTGTTTACCTGTATCTGTGTTGCTCTGACTGGTCATGCAGGCCCTCACACAACTGGGTCTTGTGACTGATCACAAAGAATAGTACATTATTGCTTCTAATCAAGAAATGGAAAAAAAATCACTTATAGCCTGTCAGAAAAGATTGGTAGTGCATCCTGTAACTGTTTCCAACACTTCACTTGCATGTGTACACAGGCATACACACAAAAAGGGATGTTGTAATCACAGGAAGATAGCCATGTATGCATCTTCTGAGAAATGTTTTTTGACTATCCAATTATTTAAGAAACTAGGAATCTGCAGTATTATTTATACATTGTTTGAAAATGAAGACCAGAAAGACTATTTTTTTCCTTTGATAAAGATGACAGCAGGACTTGGCAGTTATCGCAGGCAGCGGGAAACACACACCTCCATTCCTAGTTACGCCATATATCTTGTGGAAGCCTTTCCAAGCTTAATGCTTCAGATTCCCAAGACATTTTATGAGTGTAATGCTGGCTACTAGTCTGTTCATGCTGGAAGCATACACTTTAATTGCACATTGACCTCTAAAAAGGAGGATCCTTCTGTCCTTCACAGTTCCGCAATTCCATGCACTTTGCACGGCCCTGTTACATAGTGCCATTTCAGGTCTCATTCAGAACTCTCCCCTCCCCTCCCAGTGTTTCACTCAGGATTAACCACAGGTAACATGGGAGATCTGTGACTGGATCCTTCTGTGCCTTATTCTTTCCTTCAGAGTTTCTAAAGGGTATATGCGTGCTAAGTGATGGGCATGTAGCATGGGGAAAGAACGGCGAGTTACAGAGATTTCCCTCATGCACTTCCTCAGTATGAAAAGATTCCATAGCTGCTATAGGCCACCAGAGGGCAGGTGTTGGGGGGTGATATTTCTCAGCAGTCTTTTTTCCTGAGTAAAACTAACAGCAGCCTAGGAGGGAAGAAGATGATTTTGAACGGGGAAACAGTATGAAGAAGCGTTGTACGCCCCCCCCCCATAAATAAGAAGCCCCTCCCAGCTGTTCCTTTGAAGAAAGGAAAAAGATAATGGCAGATTCAATTACAGGTCTCCCATGTCATGTGTTGTCTGCTCCGAACGTACACTCATAGTGCCCCTTTCGCAGCCATTCATTACATTCTGCCGGTTGGGTGTGGGTGGAAGGGAAAGAAAGGACAGTGCTGATTGCATGCCTTTGTGCAACCTGAACTTTGTCCTTGGTCAATGTAAGACAGAAAAACTAAGGATTTCTGCAGTGAGGTGGTCATTATTATAGAACATGGTCTGTAAAGTAATCCTGAATATCCTACTCAGGGCCACTCCACACACTGCAACAAAAGGAAGAACACTTAAATGATTTACAGGTCTAAAATCGTAACAAATGAGGAAGCTACTTCTACCTCCATAGCATGTTTCTTTTTAGGGCATATCCACTTTAGCAATTCATGATCTCACAGTTTTCACCCATAACATGCACGTCTGTGATGTACACATGTTGAAAAGAAGTGAAGCATAAGCACCACTTTTACATGCTATGGGACAGAAGTGATTATACTACTGCTAACAAAGCACACATTTTTAAATTAAAACTGGAAGCAAACTTTTCTTCTTCTAAAGTATATTTGCATGTTACTTTTAAACTTCAGGAAGGAAGAATGACCTGCTTGGAGAGGAATCCAATTGTTTGTGTTCTTACAAGCCATTATTTTGGCTATATGTTTTGAGTGAAGGGGAGCAAAAAAGCCCAGAATAGTGGCCTTGGCAGAGATGTAACATGCACCATCTCCTGAAAGCAGGCAATTTAGTTGCACTTCTACATTGTGAAGTGATTGAAACCCATTGGAAGGTGATATGTAAAATAAAGGAGACCCCAGCAGAGGTTCATTGGAAAGAAACAATACCAGAACAATCAAAGATGAGGTAGGAATGTAATGAGCTGCTTCCTCTGTAGGCAAGAATTTGGGGTTTGCAGGAGGTCTAATGCCTGGTAGCTTAATTTCTAAGATGCCCTGGCTTGCATGTTTGAGAATCACTGGTGGAAACAAATGCTTTGATTTCTGTGTACACTTCTATAACATGCAAAGCATCTTCCACACAAGCTGCTCTCTAGGTTCTGCTGATGGCAAAAGCCAAAGCAAAAGGACCCCCAGTTTCTGACCCTTTTATAGTACAAAAGTTGTGGGTTAATTGTGTGACTCTGGCCAGTGTTAACTACTTTATTTGGGCACTTCAGAACTTTCAAATGTGTCCGTATTTATACCATTGCAGTTCTCTGAGTGACAGAATTTGTATGAATACATTCCATACTCAAGAGGGACAGAAAGGATGTAGGACTGATTGTTTGCACTTTGAGGATTTATTCTGGATGACAGGTAAAATGTTGCCACTATTATTTGCCGATTAATAAATGCTCAAAAGGACTTTTCTCAAACTGCTTCCACTGTATTATACTTCCCTTTGTGCTGCCCATTTCTGGATTATTTGACCCGATCCTAGTTAGGGAGCCACTTCAACGAGATGGAAGATCCTCATATTTCAGTTCTTGCTTCCCACTCCCTGCAGAATGCCTCCCTCCCCCAGAATGTTATCCCCACCACAGTTTTGAACTTACCCCAAATTCTGTCACTAAGATGTCTGTGATGCTACCCAGAACTGTGACAAAATCAAAGATATTCCAGGCATCACGGAAATAATTCTATAAAGGAAGAACAAAACAAAGGACGAAAAGGAACAGCCACACAGCAGCAAACAAGTGACAACATTCAGTCACGACGGAAGCAACAGCAACAAGAACAGAGAAATCACCACCCTAACTACTCCACCATTTCCTCCCCCAGTCATCTCCAGTTTATCTTAGGTGCACTACAGTTCTTGAGATGGGAATTGCAAAGTAAATAACTAGATGGGGCTTTTTTTTTTGGTCAACACCATCATTTGTGTGTGTAAAACAGGATATATAAGGGCCTGTGTTACATCACCCAGTGTGGCTCCATGGGATCATTTCATTGGCTATCAAAAGGCTTTAGCCAGAGTGAAAGCAGGCTGAGAGAAGTGTTGCCCGAGTGCAAGTTTTTCCCCTGAACTACTGAGACAACGCTCTCACTCAGTGAGACCAAGGCCTGTGGATGGAATTGTTAGGCATGGAGCCAACCAACCACTATGTATTTCTTTGCTCCGTCACCTTTGTTGTACAGACAGTCAAATGAACTTCTCTAAAAATAAAGACAATGCATATGACCCTAATAGTATGACTTTTCCTGGGGACTGTTTTCAAGTGGGCTCCTCTAAATAGTAAAAGCCAGTTGTCTCCCAAATCTGACTAAACAAAACAGAGCTCTTATTAAGGCCATTTCCAACCTGCACTGGTATAGTGCTATTATTCCACTTTCAACCTCCTATGGAATCCTGGGGTTTGCAGTTTAGGGAGGGGCCTTTAGAGTTCTCAGCCAGGGAGCTCTTGGGCCTCAGTAAACTACAAACCCCAGCATTTCGTAGGATGTTGAAAATGGACTAATGGCACTATAACAGTCTAGTGTGGAAATGGCCCAAGTGAATTACATCAGCTCATAAAACCAAAGAAATAGCAAAGAGAAGAATTGGGATCAGGAATGAAGTATGTTCTCAAAGGAACCCTTTCTAGTAGCATTCAGTTTTAGTGGACAGTCACTTTGAGCAGAGTACAGGAGTAAGAAGTAGAGGTCTAAGGCCCCATTCTTAACACCACAAAACAGCCTTCATGACCTAGTTTCAATGAGGTAGATACTGCTCATTTACAACTTTTTGTTGCATCTGAGATTGGCAAACAGGGAAATAGAATATGAAGTATATATGGCACCATTTAGTGGGCTGGATATGACTCAGAAGCTGTCAGGTACTAACTCTAATGCTTGTTGTTATTATATACTGTCAAGACAACATTGACCTACAGTGACCTATGAATGAGAGATCTTTAAGACCCTCTATTATTAACAGCCTTGCTCAGATCTCGCAAACTCAAGGTTGTGGCTCCCTTGATCAAGTTCTATCCCTCTGTAACGCAGTCTTCTTCCTCTCCTTGACGTTCAAGTTATCAAACATTATCATTTTTCCAACAAGTCATGATGTGTCCCAAGTACGATATCCTTAGTTTAGTCACTTTAGTTTCTAGTGAAAGTTTAGGCTTGATTTGTTCTAGCATGCATTTCTTTGTCTTTTTGGTAGTCCCAAAGTCTTTTTTAGCACCACATTTCAGATAATTTGATTTTCAACTGTCAGCTTTCTCTACTGTCCAGTTTTCACATCCATACAGAAAAAGTGGAAATACCTTAGCATGGATGATGCTGACCTTGGTATTTAATGATATATCTTTACTTCAAGATCTTATCTAGTTCCTTCATAGTTGTCCTTCTAAGTTTCTGCATTGGCCTGTGCCAGCACTCTAGCACACTTCAAGCCAGTGAGGCAACTGCACCCACTGGAGATGCCTGATTTAGCCATGGTGACATATGCTTTAGTTACATCCTGTTTGGACTGTTCTAATGTGTTCTATATGGGGCTGTATTTTAAGAATGTTTGGAAGCTTCAGTTGTACAATAAGCTACAGTCTAATGTTAACTAGGACTCGTTACAGGGATCGTACAACTCTTTCACTACAACAGCTCCACCAGCTATTGGTCCATTTCCAGGCACAATTCAAAGTGCTTGTTTTCAGCTATAAAGCCTCATACAGGGTATCTAAAAGATCACTGTCTGCTTATATGAGCCTACCTGGGCCTGAGATCTTCAAGAGAGGCCCTTCCCTCAGTCCCACCACTTTCATAGGCATGTCTCATGAAGTGCAAGATAGAGGCCTCATTTCCTAGGCGGGCTAGAATGGCTTCTGTATTCAGAAGCAAAGACTTTTAAAAACTTATTTTTTTTAAAAAAGGGGGCTCTTAATAGGATACTATACAATGGATCCTCTGTACATGCAGGGGTTCCATTCCAGGAACAGCAGAATTCACAAATGCTTGCATCCCACTATATTCAATGGTGATGACACGCGCTTCGACGTAGACGTATAGGGATGTGACGCTTTGCGTGAGCTGGAAATCGTGCATGCAGAGATCGTGGGGAAGGAGAGCCCACCGTACTGTTTTTAATTGTATTGGTCTTAAACTTTTAGAAAATTATTTAACTTGTATGTTCTGAATTGTTTTTAACGTTACTGACAGTTTAATTACATTTTAATGTTGACTGCTGGTATTTTTTAATGATATTGTATTTACTTCACTTCATAGACTCCGTTGAGTCCTGGTTTTAGGCAAAAGGTGGGATGGATAATAATACTAATAAAACTAATGATGATGATGATGATGATGATGAGGGTGAGGATGTCTAGCAAGAAAGACACTTACCAACAATCCAAAGGCAATGATTTTCAGGATACACTCCAGAGAGAACAGGGCAGTGAAGACAATGTTGAACACTTTTAGTAAATGATCGTATAAACTTGTGGCATTGTAGAACTATTTGAATAGGGGAGGGAGAGAGAGAAAGAGAGAGACAATTTAGTGGCAAAGAATGAAAAAAAAGGTTAGGAATGGAGACACTGCTGATAGGAACAAGACTGTACTGGGCCAAGGCCAAAGGGAGACTCCTGGGAATGCTATTGCTGTTAACGTCTAAGGAGTTATTCTTTCTGGGCTAGCTAACAAGATCAAGAAGGGACCAACCAGATCAATTTAAGAGGAGTTTAAAAGACTTCGACTAGCTTTGGAATTCAGCAGTGTCCGGTACTTTGGTATCCGGACCCAAGTAGCTCAGGCAATTATATCATATATACGGATAGAGAATGAGATATGGCCAGGACATCCCTTCCTTATGACATACAACCAATAGATCCCATGTAGGTGCTGGCAATTCAGAGTACCATTTGGCTCCTACTTACTTTCATCATTAAGACAATGGTGTTTAGGGCAATCATGGCCATAATGGTGTACTCAAAGGGTGGTGAAACCACAAACTGCCACATACGGTACTGAAAACTCTGCTTGTTCTGAGGCATGTGCCGGGTGAGTGGCTTGGCGCTGATGGCAAAGTCAATGCAGGCACGCTGTGGAAAGAGGACAGAAGCATCAATGAAGAGCGCAGGGACCTCTTTTAAGAGGTAGAAGACGACAAGGAGAAAAAGCAAGCTTGTATTCCTCCTCTCTTGGATGGTTTAATTCTAACCGTTTAAAACTTTGTTTTTCACGAAAAGTCTGTTCTTGACCTCAAATGTTTTATTTTATTGCCTTAAGGGATTCAACACGGCCTTAGTTCTGAATTAAAAGCAATGGTTGTGTCAGCAAAAATACTAAATTTTCTCCTGGGGATAATGCGTCATTATGAATCCTCAGCATCAAATAGCCTATTAATTTTGAAGACAAGGAAAGATGTGAAGTGTCTTAGGATGGCTGCAAATGTTATGTGGAAGTGCTGACTCATGCATTTATATTTCAGGGAAAGGTATGTATTCTTTGGATCTGATTCCAAAATTTGTCAAGCAGATGTCATCCCTAGGAAATGGATGCATGTCACCAGAAAGTTTTATTCATTGATTGATTGATTGATTGATCATGGTGGCTAGTTCCTCTCAGCCCCCAAATACATATTTGTTCTTTCAGAAAATGTGGAAAGTGGCTCTGCAGCACTAAGCCCATTGAAACTAATGGCACAGAATTAATTTGCTTCTGTGAAATAGAACTACTATGTATGCATGTTTGCAAGCCCATCCCAGAAGAATCATTAGAAAATCTTATATGTTATAAACACAGTGTCATATAATGATGATGATGATGATGATAATAATAAGTTATATTATATTATAAAACATTATAAACACAGTGTTACAAACACTGTGGAGATCTTGTATAAAGACCTGTGTGGTCAGGCTGACCTATGATAACACACACAGAAAAAGGGAGAACAAAGGAAAAAAAGATACTAAAAGTAAAAGCATCTGAATCTGTGTGTCACTTAGCAAATAAAAGATGCAACTTTTAGAATACATAAGATAGCCAATCCTAATTCATCCAAGCTGTAGTGTATGTTTATTTAGAATGGAAATAAATATGTAGAACTATTTTTTAAAACAGAAAATCTAAATGTTAGGTGGTAAATCCCACTGCTGTTCACCTAACAAGCTCAATGCACTCTCATTTCCACAGGATCTTCAGCTATATTATAACCATCAGGGTGTGTGTTAAGTGAGGAAAAGGCAATCTTTCCTCATTTCAAAAGCCATCTGCAAGTGATGAAAGTCCTCTGCAAATTCACACCTTCCAAGAGTGATCTCTCTATCTCCCAGCAGCTCACTGAGTGGGGAGAGACACAGAAAGAGAGGGAGAAGGGCTTGCAGAAAGAGATAGAGAAATAAAGAGAACCCACTCACTTTTGGCTCAGCATCTGATCAGCGGCAGTATACCAACCTCAAAAGATGAAGACAATAGGAATCTGCCTTCTGCTTAATCAGAGCAATCTAATATAAAAAAGTCAAAGTTTATGAGTTTGTCTGTGTCAGGCGAAGACCTGACCTCGTATGATTGGCTGTCTGTGAAGATTCTGTGGAATCCTAGGGTTTGCAGTTTAGGGAGAGGCCTTTAGAATTCTCAGCCAGAGAACTCTTGGGTCTGGCCTGCTGCTATGGAGACATGGCCTAGCAGCGAGGAGGAGGGCAGTGTATTTCCCTCAGGAACCCAACCTCTGTATGTTAATAACTCCGAATATAGATTGGATTGGGGAATATGGGGAAATGTTACAGGTACTGGACAAGACAGTTTGGGGAATTAGAGACACGGGATCTCAAATCTGTCTAACAAATACTATCTATGAAAAAATAAAATCCCGGGCAACACTGGGTAAATACACTACTGGTCTATATAGCTCAAGACAATCTATAGTAGTGCTTCTCAGACTATCTGATGTAGAGGACAGGCAATTATTGCTTTCCAGTGTGCCAGAGACCAGTACTAAATTTGTATACCTTGGGTAGACAAACTTGAGTTTCTTTTGCAGAAACTCACCAGGACTCAGGGTCCGGCATTGGTCTAGGGATAATCGCTTTGAGTAGCAGTAATCTACAGGATAGTCTCCAGGATTTTAGACAGAGGTTATTCTAAGCCCTGCTTGAGGACTCTGGGACATTTTGCACACAAAGGATGTGCTCTACCACTGAGTGAATGTGATCTTCAGGATACAAAAAAAGGTTCCCCAACTGTGCTGTTGAGAAACAATAATATTTCCCCAAGAACAACTGGTTAAGGTTAGGGATAGGAAATTTTTTTTTGATAATATTTGAAAAATTGTAAAAAATTGTGTTTCTTGAGTGCTGGGAAACCCTGAAAAAAAGAATTCTAGACTGATGAGAATCTTTACAGTTTGGGACTCATTCTGTTAAAAAAAACCCCACATTTTTCTAGACAGAAAATAATATTCTGAGCAGAAGTATTATTTTATCTGAAGAAAATTCTGTTAGCTCCATAGGCAATGCTGCTTTCTGCTCAAATACCAAATGCAAATGTTGTGTAGAATAAACACTGAATTGTGAAAACTGAACTTTTCAAAGACTTTCTCACATTGAAAAGAAAATTGTTAAAATTACCTCTTCCTTCCTTCAAGAACAAAATTAGCAAAGAATTACATCCCTTACTAAAATGACCATTTTTAAGGAAAAGAAACTGAACATATGCACTTCTCAGAGTAGGAAGCAGAATTTTATTTCTCTAGGAAGGAGGAAAGAATAATTTAATGACAGTATTTCAACTCTGCACTTGAGGAAATACCAGTTTCCTCTGGTTCTCCATGTGGCAGCCACAGAATATACTGACACTACAAAAAGATACAGCTTGACTAAGAGTTATTATTCAGGTTACATAAAAAGTGATTGAGGTCCTTTACCATATGGATCTTAAAAATCTGATTTAAATGTTCATATATTCTAGAGGTTTTCAGTACATGAGGTATTAGGCATGCTTTAAAGAAAAAAAAGCAAATGTTCTGCTGTGTATTTTCAGAATTTTGAAATTATAGTTAAAATTTAAAAAAATTATTACATTGCGACATGTGTTCAAAAGCACTAGGCTTACTGATATTATTTTCTGTAACAAATCTGCTCTTGCACTGTATGAACATTTTGTCAACAAATTTTCATTACTGTAAGCCACAGAACCAACTAATCAAATACATCTTTAACCACCTCTCCCTATGCCACTGGAGTATCTTTCCACCAAACCAAAGTTTTGAATCTGCCATGAAGAAATGAGTAAGAATCTTTAGAAATCTTTTTGAATTTTTAAAATCTGTTTTCTGCCAAATCAACACTTTATTGGACTCTGCCCACAGGCACATTGTCTATTCCCAACACATGCCACACCTCATTCTTCTCCAGGCTGTACTCCTCCATCATCTTGTCCCCCTGCTCCTGGAAGGTGATGATGATTAAGGCCACAAAAATGTTGACAAAGAAAAATGGGAAGACCACAAAGTAGACCACATAGAAGATGGACATCTCCATGCGATAACCAGGGCTGGGGCCCTGATTCTCATATGTAGCATCCACCGAGTGCTTGAGGACACTGCAGAAAAGACAAAACAAGGAGAGATGGAAATAGGAAACAAGGGAAAACAGAGAGAACCCTATGAATTATCCATCAGATTCACGGTCCCAACTTACAGCAGCAGCACCCAATGCTTCTGAGATAGGTTCCAGATAGTCGAAATTCAAGTCAATTTGGGATAGTCTGCCCTGACATCTCACATGCATGGACAATTTATAACCCTAAATCAAAGGGTCATGTCACTCAAAGTAGCTGCAAGATATATTGTAGCTTTTGAAATCCTTATCAGTCAGTGAGATGAATCTCATTAAGCTCTAAATCCAATCCAGAGGTCAGCAAAAATGGCAACTGGAAGAATTCACTGCAGATGGGAATGAGATGGATGGGAAGACAGCACTTACCTCTTCCTCTGGGGTGCATAGAGGAAGAGGAAGATGCATTAACTCAGACTGATTCTCTTTCCCATGTGGTTGTCGGTGTAAGCACTGGCATTTTTAAACACAGCTACCATCTAACAATTTTGTGCTTTTTAAAAATTAACAAAAATTTTACAAATCTGTAAATTAACAGAACACAATGTATGCCACGTTAATAAAAAAATGAAAGATCAGTCTGAAACACAAAACATTATATTCCAAACATTCTTCCTAAGATGTCTGTGATCACAGTTTCAAAACTGTTCATCTGTGCACATATTTTCCAGAAATTCATAAATAAATGCTACTGGGTTTTAAAATCTCTCATCCTACCACGGTGTGCCACTTCCTCCCATCACGACAGTCTGTTATCTTTAATAACAAGCATTTTATCTTAGGGCTTAACTACATCTTGCACAGAAGGCACTGGCAGTAACTAGCACCAAGATCCTGCATACTTTTAATATAAATATACTCCAGCATAGTCACATTGGATTCTCCAGTTGGGCAAACAATTGCACAACGGACATTATGGTCTTTATCTCACTCACTGAGCAATAGTCAAATATCTACCACCAATTAAATCAAAACTGAGAGAGAAGTGGTTGTGTGTGTTTCAGAATTATTGTGATCCATGGCCACAGAAACGCAGAGTGTGACCTTGGGCAAGCAACATTTTCTCAACCTCAGAAGAGGGCAATGGCAAACTCCCTTTGAGCATATCTTTTCAAGAAACTCCTGTAAGGTAGGTGTGTGTGTTTCCAAGTAAAAACTGATCACTAGTCCCTAGCTGGTATTAAAAAAAAAAAAGGGCAAAACAAAGTATGATTGCTAGCTATTTAATGTAATGTGCATTTTGAAGCCTTAGATACTGCAAGCTGTTTCCATTCTAGCAAGACAGATCTTTGCTGTAGTTAATAAATTATCCAAGTTATTTTTTTTTCTTACTACTATACCAGATAAGGAGAAACAACCACTGCTATTGGGCATGGTACTTTGTTGCTGGACGTCTAAAGAAAGTTACAAAGAACTAAATAGTTATGTGTTACAAGAAAGAAATATAATTATGGGTCACACAAGAAAGAAATGGCTTCTCAATTTCACTTATGATTTCCTTTCTGATAGCCCTATTCTTTTTCTAAGGTGCTGCAGAAATGCTAGGCTACTGGAAAGAATGAGATCTCCATTCAAAACCCAGTAAGACACTTTCAGACTTAGCAATTTAATAAATCTTAACCTCAAGGTCCTAAATAAAGAGGGTAACTGTCTTGAATCACAAAGCTCCAACCAAGAAAATTCTACATGCTCATCTGCATTGTACACTGACCACTTAAAACACAAAACACATGTGTGTTCTTGTGCTTTCCCTGGCTTTCTATCAGATTTAAAAAGGAATGAATTCCTCCACCTTCTTTGGATGGAGTGTTCATACAGCAAGGAGTAAACCACAATTTAGGAGCTGATCTAGCCCAGCACTTATCCAAGAACAGCCAGCCAGCCAGCAAACCAGAAATCCCATCAATCCCTAGAAGAGAATCCTCATTTTCTTGAATGACTTACTCTGGCCAGCCTTCTCCTGTCGACACAGTGAAAAGAGTTAGGAGTGCCCACAACACATTGTCATAATGAAAATCATATTTCCGCCACTCTCGTCGTTCAGCTTTCACTTCGTTATTCTTCTCGTAGACCAAATACTCTCCTCTGGGGAAGAAAATCAACAGAAACACTCAGAGCCATACTTGCGCACAACAGAGAGTGGGGCAATTTTGCATGAGTCCACTATGGTATGAGTGGGGGACAGTGATCAAACCTCCAGTTTCTGTGGTGGTGAACAGAGTCTGTACCTTTTGTTTATGTTCTAAGACTGACTCAGAGGAGTTAACCAGGATAACTCCACTGGAACCCCCAGGCTGATTTCATCTCACTGGCCTCAAGTGGGGCTGAGTTATTTCATGCCAACATGATAGGTCCAGTCTTAAATCTGTCAGCGTCTAACTGCCTGCTTGACTACTTTGTAAATTTGGGGATGGGAGGAAATAACCTGGGACGAACTAGAGAGGAATGCAGAGCCATAGAGCGGAGGTGGCGGGAAGGGCTCCAGGACAATCCATGATGAGCTGGAGAAGGCTAAAGAGCGACTTGGGGATTGGGAGGGCACCAGATCTCCCCCTAGGGATGTATGTGTGCTTTCATGATGTATAAATGGAATATGTAGAAGATCTATGGTATGTTTAGCCATGCCTCCATGCACCAGAAATGACTCAACAACATCTATCAGAAAGCTGGCTCACCCAAACACTTCCTCACACTCAGCCTTCTTTGAATACTGGCTTTTTGTAATATCTTAATTTGACCTATGACTTCATAATGAACTCACATGTCTCTTGCTCTCTCCCCATTTCTAACTCCATTTCCTATTCTAGCCTCCACCACCCTACTTGCAATTTTGTGGCCTTTTAATTCCCTTAATGAAGGTATTCTTCTAATACTGATTTTGGATTTTTACTTCTATATGATAAACTGTAAAATCAGCAGAAACAGACAAAACCCATCAGCACATTTAGGATAAACAAACCAGGAACTAGTGCACTGGAATTCATTGGCCTGCATTGAAGAAATGGAAGTCAATGTGTGCTCTTCATATACACAAACCTAATTTGGATTTTCAACTCTTTATTTTATTTTGTTTTATTTACATTTCATTTCATTTTTTGTTTAGCTGATCAACCATATGTTCCTAGAAACTGTTTGCATGTCATAATGAAAAGAAATTAAGTTAGGCTCTGGAAGCAGAATGACGGCAGATAGACGGAAGTTTTGTACCTGCAATCCTTTTCAAACTCCTTAGACTCATCAGTGCAGTAGAAGAACTTGCCCTTAAAGAGCTGGACAGCCACCACAGCGAAGATGAACATGAAGAGCATATATACAATGAGTATGTTGAGGACATTTTTAAGTGAGTTTACCACACAGTCAAAGACAGCCTAAAGAAGAGCAGAGGGCACAGTAAGGCTTTGGTTGGAAAATCAGCTTCATCATAGTCTACTGCATTCTGCTTTTCTGCAAAACCATCCCCACTCACTCCCCACAGGAGCTTAGAAAATTAAAAAAAAGAGACAGAAAAAATAAGCAAATATAAAATCAGGTAAAATTTTAAGCTGTATGAAATACTACAGTATCAGCACTTAAAATGATTAAAAAAAATAAAAGCAGCAGACCATAACATTCCTTAATACAGCCGCTCAAAGCTTATTGAAAGAAAAGATCTTCAAAAGCCATGTGAAAAGAGAGGGAGAGTTCAGTGGATTTTCAGAGGAAGGGTAGCCCACAATCTTGCTGTTGCCACTGAAAAGGCCCTGTCTCTTGTTATCTGCCCATCCAATCTCACTCAACAATGGGACAGAGAGCAAGATTTCTGAGGCTGATCTCATGGGCTGCTCAAATTCATGGGGAGGCAGGCAGTTCTAAGTTGTTCACATGACCTCAGAAAGATTTCCTTCATTAAAATGGTCAGCATTGCCCCCAAATATCCTGAACTTCAGCATCTAGTTGACACAATGACTTATCCCCACAAAGAAGAAAGCCATCCTTTTAGTTATTTCCAGAGGGGTTGCTGTGTTAGTCTGTTGCAGTAAAAACAACAGAGAGTCTTGTGACACCTTGAAGACTAATATATAAGAAGCATTCATGGACTAGAGTCCACTTTGTCAGATTCATGAAGTGTTATTTTCAGTTTGCAAGTATATATACATATAGGTGTGGAACAATTTTTTTTTTAAATATGAGGTCAAGGGAAAATGAAATGCAACAAATACACACTGTGGCAATTAAATTAAAGCTTAAATGTATGTAAAGTAAGCACAGTGACCATTCACAGCGCAGTGTTGATGATAACAAAACTATCATCAATGCTTCATGCATTTGATGAAGTGGACTCAAGTCCAAGAAAGCTGATGCCATAATAAATCTATTAGTCTTTAAGGTGCCACAAAACCCCCTGTTACCTTTTAGCTTGCAGAGCTGTTGGGTCTTTAATAGCTGCGTGACAGACAAAAGTTAATAGCAGCAGCTTATCCAGGCATGGAGATACAGGGAAGGAGAAAACTTTGTAGCACAGATATCAGAAGAACGGGAGTCCTGCTAGAAAAAACAGGTGCAATTAATATGCCCTCAGTCCAAATGACATTGTCCATGAGAGGTCCACACAGAAAAAGAATACAGGGATGCTAGTGTTTAACCCCTTCCTCTCTTTCACTGTTTCCCACAGCTCTTCCTGAAAGGGTCTGAAGTCTGGGTCCAGAGTTCCCAGTCTAACCACACCCATGTTATTTTCTCTTTTAAATGCTGCTGGCTTTACACACACATATATCCCACCCTCAAACAATAACAATGCCAGAGTGCATCTTCTTACATTTCTACCCTGCACATACCTTGAGCTTTGGCAATCGCTTGATAGTTTTGAGGGGTCTGAGGACACGGAGGACACGCAAGGATTTGATGGTATTGATGTCTTTCCCTTTGCTTCCTCTGTAGAGAGATGTTGGGTGGGGACAGAAGAGCAGGGAAAGACAGTGAGACCCATGTCTTTATACTGGTAGGCTGCCAAAGGGACAGATACTCTCCTGCCATCAGCTGCTTTGCAGCCTTTGGCTTGAACAATGTTCTACAATGCCAATGAATACTCCTAAGTTACTTTGCACTGTTTTTTTTTTTCTTTTGGCATCCACATTTCTTTTAAGGTCTTGCACAAAAGATCTACATTATCACATTTCTAAGCCTTCCTTGTTTTCTAAATGAAATGTTTTGCCCTGAAACTGTTCTGCTTTACCTGCCACGTCCATCTGTTCCAAATGCCAGTAAACCGTACCCACTCTACCACACTCTTTACTTCCCTTTATATGCTTTCAATTTCATCTACTCTTTTATCTGTTCAGGTGCTCTTTCAATATCTCTCCATTCACCTGATCAGCTATTATCCCCCTGAGAAATGCTTTAATCCACGGACAGTGAAAGGTTTAGTATCCCGTGGTTGCCAGGGAAACAGCACGTTCAGTCCCATGGCCTGTGCTCCGCATATTAGAAAAGAGGCTGGTGATGTTTTCAAGGGGTATTCTTGCTTACAGCCTCCTCGATTCTTTAACTGCCTCTTGTTATCAGTAGAACCACTAAATACAAACAGATGGTGTTCTGGTATGTAGTTGTACTGGGAGATTAAACGTATCTCTTTCCCAGATGTTCTTTAAAAGCCCTCGATAAACAGCAATAAAGCATTAAAAAAAGTGCTCAGATTAGTTCCCATTTCTTTCCAAATCCCTGAACTTGACAGTAAGATAATCCTCACTGGTAGCACTACCAGTGTGGTATATTGTCTTTCTCCATTGCTTATCATTACCTTCTCCAAATCTCTAAAAGTAATATGGTCTCATGACCTCACAGTGCTGTGAAATGCACACACATCATGCATATCAAGATCACAGCTTCCCTACTGTTTTTTTTATATGTATTTCAAATTCCTCCTCCCAACTGACTGTGCATTTGTGTGCCCAGTGTACAGTAATACCAAAGTTAAAAAGAAGGATTGATCTGTGTGTGTATGTGTTTGCATGCATGTGTGAGAGTTTTGCAATAGATTCTCTCACATAGGAAAAACAGCAAAGGAATCAGCTGTATCCTGAAACAACGCTCCCAAATATATGATGCCACTTTTGCTATAACAATCCAAACCATAGTGAAAGCAAACACATTAACAGTTTAAGGGCTGTATGCTAGTTTTGTTTTGTTTTACAGATAACTTATACAGTGGTACCTGAATGGGAAAAATATAGGAAACTAAGCTCAGGAACTTGCAAGTGAAAGCCTATTTGGAGTAAAAGGTACATCTACAGAATAATTTAATTCTCAAGTCATAATAAAGCCAATAGATTTTCAAAGGCACTAGGTATCTTTGTTACATTCTTAAAGAATGGCACTTACCAGTACTATTCAAAAGGAACTTTACTCCTTCATGTTTATGAACTGACAGGCAACTGGAAACTTTGAGAAACATCACATAGTAAAGCCCTGTGGGGACTGTGGCCCTTCTCAACGCAGGAGTGAGGATAGCATGTCAGGATATTTCCTACGTAACAGCACTAACGGTTTTAGCCCAGCCTTCTCCATGCACAGAAATGTTGTGACATGGAAGAGATTAATTCTAAAGTGGTCCAGTCCTTAGATGACTATACCACTTTGAACACTTGCACCGGCCCATATTCTCTGTGTGGTCTGATACTCCACAGAACCTTCTCTCCAGCACTGAACTATAAGGGGAAAATCCATTTTTCCCCACCGTGCACAACATACACACACACACTGAGAGTTCCCCATACGCTAACAAGAAAACATAAGATACATGGAACCATTCCAACCGTTTCAACCCCATTTATCTCCACTTGAAGTCAATTTCTATACCTAATTTTGAGAAATATAAAACTATCCTCATTTTCCACCAGAGTACACTGAAAAGCTGCAAATCATGAGCTTTGCAGCGATGTTGTAAATCAGATACCAAACAAGTATGAAGTTATGGTGTAAGAAAGAACAGTATGCTAGTAACATTGGGCTCATTCCTACTTGGTCTGAATGACTCTTGAACCACGTGCTGTTTTCCCTCCCTTCCTATGCAACTTCAGATCTGCATTGTCAGCAAATCTCTGTTTGCCTATTTGTGCACTTCCTGTAAACCAAGATCATAAGACAGTGGCTTAAATCTAACCAGAACAGACCAACTAAGCCAGCTGAATTTACCCAAGTGGTAATTTACCATTGAGCATTTGACTCAACACATTTACTCTACTTGGGACTAACAATGGGATTTAGATCATAATGTGTACAGAGCACTAGGATACCTTGCAGTATTTTCTTGCCATCCTCCTAAGCTTCAGCAGGTTCTCATGTGACAACAACTCACTCAGACCGGATAGCAATCATGATGTATTGCCTAGGCATGATAGTGAGAGCCAGCACGGTGTTGTGAGTAGAGCATTGGACTATGACTCTGGAGAACAGGGTTCAAATCCCTGCTCAGCCACAAAAACCCACTGCTTGACCTTGAGTAAATCACATTCTCTCACCCTCAGAAGAAGGCAAAGGCAAAGCCTCTTTGAGCAAATCTGGAAAGAAAACCCTGTGATAGGATAGCCATAAGTCAGAAAAGACCTGAAGGCACACAATAACAATGATGACAGACATAATAGTATTTCAAAACCATGAGAACATTGCTGGCTAAGGAAGTTGCTTTGAGGAGCAAAATTGTTGAACATCATTCATATTAACAATGACCTATCAGTCTGGGGTGCAACCCCAAATAAGGAAGCAGTTTCTGTAGGGTAGGTAGTGGTATTACTTTTACGCCTTCTGTGGAATGTTATATTACTTTTATGCCTTCTGTGGAATGTTATAGCATATGCTTATAGTGATCTAAATTACCAAGTGAGGGGCAACATAGCTTTTGCAGCATCTGAATTTTCTGAGGAATGGAAGTAATACATTGCAAGGGTAGCTTAAGAAATGCCTTAGCAATGTCACTACACTAAATCTGTTATCACTACTGACCTGCCACCTAACTTACACTGCTGAGTACTACAAACTGGCCCCCTGGTTTGACAGGTAAACGAATTTCAGACAATAAAGGAGCTGGCAAAGTCTGCTTTCAGCTTTACTCACAAAGAGGTGGTCTGCAGACATCAGACTGTGCAGACAGTCAATCATAACAGAACTGCTCAAAGAAGATATTCTGATTATAACCCTCCCGAAGGCCAGGCACAAAGTTTGGTTGCTGATTTTGTATTATAACAAGCATGAAGATGGAAATTCCATGCCAGCCATCCCAACCCTTTCAGCAGTCTCTTTAGCCATGACACCCTACTACATTGTACTTTTACAGTAGACTATTTAGCAGTGGTGAAAGGAGAGAGATAAACATTTTTGGGTGTCTCTTTTCTGGCCTGCAGAACAGAAGGGCACAATGGCCCTGTCTATCTGATGTCACACCTCTGTTCATTTTGTTCTGACAAGGGCTCTTGGACCTGATAGCTGAGCCAGCACTGCTCTCTAAGCATGCAGAGGGAGGGTGCAACATGGAAAAAAAAGCCTCTTGTAAGCAAATTCCCACCACTGCTTCTGCCTGCTGGTGTATGAGGGACTGCAATAGGCCTTGGGGGGATTCCCCTATATCAGACATGCCTCCCAAAGACAGCCAGGCATTACCAAAGTCCTACCAGGCCTGGTTTCCCCGTCAAGGTCAATAACATTTCCAGTCTTTATGCTGGATTCTGAGGTTGAAGTCAAACAAGCTTTCTGCTGGACCATCATGGCTAGCACACAAAGTATCATCTCTAGTTCAGGAATACAGCTAGTAAATTGAGTCCCAGAGACTGCAATCCTGATATAAAAGATACTGATCCCAATTCAGAGTGAAATACAACAGAACTAACGGAATGCCTGATGTTTGGAGAGATAGAAAGAGCTCCAAGATGTCTTCCCTTCCAGTCACATTGGCCACTCAAAGCGATGCATAAGTGAAATCACACAGGTAAACAGAATGCATACTAGAGTGTGAAAAAGAGAAAGAGAGAAAGAGAAAGAGAAAAGAGAGAGAGAGACGGACAGACAGAAAGACTTTACCGTGAGCTGTTCCTGTTGTGAAGTGGCAGTGAAAGGAAGAGACAAGGAAAGTGAGTAACAATCAGAAAGAGAACACACAACATAAACCCCAACGAACCCAAACCTAGGCCCTGCCTGGAGAAATCTTTGTACCACCAAAGCAGGACATTCACTACTTATTTAACTACTGCTTTGAAACAGAGGGAGGTTATGGGTTATACATTTGTTTCACTAGTGATGTTTAAGTTGAGCAAGAGGAAAGCTCTACTGCTGAGAAAAGTCCTCTATGCCAGCTCAGCAGGCTAGAATTATTGTTACTGAACACAATGAGCTTCTGGCATCAGTGGACAATGTCTTTTGCATCTCTTAGACTAAACATGGACAAACCTATATGTACTTCCCCATTTTAATATTCCTCATGAAAAATAAAATCCTGTGAAAGGCAACAGTTAGATAATTTTGCAAGTCTCATTAATCTCTTATTTGGAATTTGTTAATTCCAAATTCTGGCTGTGACTGGTTTTTATTTGTAGCATTGATTTTAATTTATGTAACTCTTAGTCTTTGACACTTTTCAATCTACCAGCATTTTTGCATACCTAAATTTATGTATTCCTAATTTCCAATGAAATCAAGCATTTGGAGGCAATTAAAACCAGACAAGCTCTTTCCTTTTAGCCCAAAACCAAAGCCTGGCTATGGAATTAAAATACACAAGAAACCAACTGAAAGAATAAATCTGACTCCTGAACCCAATTCCTAAGGAAGAGGTCTAAATGACCTCATTGGGAATGTTTCCAAACAGAAATACAAGATCAGGCTGTAAGCCTCACTGCCTGATGCTGAGGAAAAGCCATTAAGTTGTTAAGGTTTAGGGCTTCATCTAGAATGTAGCTGTTTCTGATCCCTGTTCATAGATTGGTGCAAATAATACTCTTTCATGCAGCTCTACTAACTTAACCTATCCAGGTAATTTTGCTTTCATCCAAACACAGATTTCTGTTGTGGCGAGGCCATGCTTTCACCAACAGAACAACTGTGGATTCTTTGGACATACAAAGGAAAGCAAGCAGAGATATAGCAATGACCTCTCCTCCTCAGGAACAGATGCCAGCGCCAGTCTAAACCAGTGGCCAGGAGAGGAGCTCACAACCCAGACTCTAACTGCTGAGACACTGGTATGACTGTTATTGATGCAATACTGTAGCATGAAGTAACATGACATGGTACAGAGAACAGAACAGTATATACAGTCAAGTGATAGCAACACAGCAGAAAAGGATATAGACCCTTGTATAGTTAACTGAAGCTGGTATGACTGGTTGAAAAAGAAGTTTCTAGGTACTGATGAACAATAATGAGAGACAAGAGAGGAACAAACCAGATTGCCAATGATCTACCGTGCAGGAAAAAAGGTGAGGTAAGGAAAGGTGTAGTAGCAGATGGGAGGTTCATTGAAAGTGAAAAGTACTTGGGAAACTTCATCACCAACAATATCCCTGCAAAGTTGTTTGCATTAGTTTGAAATTAACAATATTCTACCATTATTCCATGGCTGCAGTTCTCTGAGGAGTATAAAAGAAAATTAGACCAATTTCCACTTGTACATTGCTTCCCACTCCAAGTCACAGATTCTTGATCACTGTGGCAGACAGCCACCATCCACAACTATACAGCTATATTCCTTTATTGTCCTGAAGCAGAGGCACTGGTCTACATAGATCTCCAATGCTGTACAAGCTGTGCAGGTGTGGTGTGTGTATCTACTTACATGCTGAATCTCTGAAAGAAAAGCACATCTGTTGCAGGCTGGACTCACAGATTGCACTTTTCAATTCTGCAAGTACCAGGAACAATTTCTATTATGCAGGAATGTAGACCTGTCTTAGTCATAACCCTACTGGAGCTCGTCTTTATGTTATTATGGCACCAGCTCATACATATCTGCTTATAAAATTTCTATGGGTGCTTCCACCTTTCTATGGATGCTTCCCGATGTATGGCTTCTAGCACAATCAAAACAGATTGAGCAGCTATTCCACCTTTTCCTCCTTAACAAAATTTTGAGAAAGAAAAAAAAAAGAAGAGGCAGTGGGAAACATAGGACACTTAAGAGTAATTGTTTAGGACACAGTCGCTTGGACTCACTGATCTTTGCTCTAAAATTCCATTACTAAAGTAGGGCAACTATTATACAATATAAAAGGCCTATCTGGAAGCATTAGGATTTGACCCTTCATTTCCCCCCCCTTTGTGATATTTCTATCCAGGCCACTTAAGAAACATACCAGAACTAGTCCAGATTCACTTGAAATAGTTACTGATAAAAATATTATCTTGGGTAGGTCACATTCTTTCAGGTCTTTCTTGGACCAACGGCTCTTTACAAAACCAACAATAGTGGCATGCCCAAGGGTTGGAACAGTTACTTTTTTGATTGCAATTCCAAGAATCCTCCAGTCAGAATGGCCACTGGCTATGCTGGTTGAGTGATTATGGAAGTTGTAGTCCTAAAAGTAACTTTCCCACGCCCTGGTACTGACTCTCCAGTGTAAAATAATAGATGGTTTACCAAACCATGTACAATTATTCTTTATCCCTGAAGCTGAGCAATGTGGCCTCCACCCACAACAGAATGTTTGAAATGCCTCCTCTGTATTCAGGGTACCCTGCCAATGGCCCCAGGGCTGAACAGAACTACAAAGTTCTGTAGCCATCTGGGTGGGAAAAGAAGCTGAAACACCTCCAAATTAAATCTCACCTGAGGAAGACTGCAGACAGAAACCCTGAACTCCCAGTGTAAAAGTGTTATCAGAAAGTAGACAGCTCTGGAGAGTCCATAAGCACTTTCATAGTTCCATGTAAAGCCCCCCTCCACTACAGAAAGAATTGCTAATGTGTCAAAGAGCCAGGAAATGGGATGCAGAACATGCAAGTATGGGAGGGAAGTAGAATGAATATAACAGGGGAAAGGCTGACTGCAGCAATCCAATGATCTCCAGCCTCTTGTGTCCTCACCTACTTTCCTTACAGTTTATAGACAGAAAACAGGATATGAATGTGCATTAATAACCAAATAAGAGTAAATGCTGATTCTGAATGTGTCTAGTACTTCATGACAAATGTCCACACTTTAGAAGAGCTGCCTGATTTTGCTTATTGCTAAGATAAAGGTGTTTCATAGGCACAAGGGCATATAAGACTTCTCTTTTTCAAACAGCGAGAAATCAGAACCCCAACCTTGCTGGAGTTGCTTTTATTTCTCTTGTTCTACACTGCCATCTCCTGCACTCACAGAACTTTAAATGGTAAGGTATTGGGGGTCTTTTCCACTTACTCTTTTCATGAAAGTGGTGTGGGGAATAATAGTGCCGAATGAATAGCAACAACAACTATCTATCAGATAGTTTGTTCTTCTGCTGCTTTGGTCCAAACTCCTTTCAACTATATCTGTAAAGGAACTGGCTACCAATCTGTCCTGTTAGAGTTAGCTATTATGGAAGAAAGTACTCTGGTTCCAATCTGATCCAAGTCACACTAAACCATCATTATTAAAAATCATACTCTGTGTACAATCTGTTTCCACCTGCCCTGCAGACAAAGTGTGGGGATCCTCATAAGTACAGTGTCCTTGTTCTTTGTCTTTGACTTCATTATTTCACATGGGAACACAGGAAACCTGGAGCTGGGGTCTGTTCAGACACACCTTGCAAAACTAAGTAATTGTTATGCAAAGAGAATGGGCTTTATGAAACTGCTAACTAGGAAAGAAAATAAGCCAAATGTTTTGTTTTTCTTCAGCTTCCATCATCTTATCCCTGTGGGTCACACTTCCATTCCCAGATAGGATATAGCACAAAAGAGTCTTGATTTCAGCCCCTGCCCCTGGAACTCCATTCTTTCATCAAAGATGGAGAGTGAACCAAATCCATGACTCCTGTAACTAAGGTATACTACTTGGACACAGTATTCCTACTTTTCACATACTGTATTTGTCAGCATATAAGACACACTTTTCCCCCTGAAAAATAACATTTAAAAATCAGGCGCATCTTATATGCCAGTATGTCTTATATGCTGGCAAATACCATCCCTTTCCTATGCATTTTGCCACTGCGTGAGTTCTCAGTGCCAAGGCAAATGCAAAGGAAAGGGAGGGAGAACTCTAGGGAGCTAAAGGAGCACTCCTGTGAGGCTTTCCCCACTCCTCCTTCCCATCCGTTTTGCCTTGGCATGAGTTCTCTGTGCAAAATGCATTGGAAAGGGAGGGGGAGCTCCAGAGGAGGAAAGGAACCCTCACACGAGGCTTCCCCCATCCACCCCTTTCTTTTCCATTTTGCATGGGAAGGGAAAGGAAGTAGCTACAGAAGGGGGAAAAGAAAGTTCATGCACTTTTCATTTCCCTCCCTGGAGCTCCCTCCTTTCCCTTCTTCTGCAAAACAGAAGGGAAGGGGGTTGGGGGAAACCATGCCATTTTTTTAGAATTATTTTTTTTCCAAAAAGAACCCATTTAAAAATGAGGTGCATCTTATTACACCGGTGTGTCTTACATGCCAGCAAAGACAGTAACTAATGGTGTGTATCTACATCAGCTCTTTTTCCCTTTCATTTCAGTTTTTACTTCATTGTCCCAGTAGTAAATTTTGTGCATTTTCTGTATATCGTGTATATATTCTGTATATTCTGCCTCTTAAGATCACAAACTCTAACTTTTCATCTTATGTTTTTAATGTTTAATTTGTCTTATTTATTTTGTCGAATTTGAGCAATTGTGCTGTATATGCTTCACCCAAACACACTGATAATTTTGCATGGTATCCTAAGAAACAGGAGAGAAAATCAAGCAAACTCTGTGGGCTTATCAGGTAACTGGATTCTAAAAGGTTGGAAACAATTCCACCACAATTCCCATCAAAACACAGCATCAGAGGACGTTAGCATATAGAACATGAATATATTTGTGAAAAATTAACTTTCAAACAAAGCTGGGAAGTGCTCGAAGAATCTGGAAGTGGGAAAAGGACACTATTAGGATGACAGGTATTGTGAGATACTTACATAAACCAATTCCAGGGTTGCTTACTAAATCTTCAATATCTAAAGCTATTATAGGCAGTCAGCAGCCTAATCAACATAAAACTGAGTGGTAGGCGTATGAGTTTATAGCATCTGACCTGCATCCCTTATGGGGCAATTTGTGCCTGAGTATCTCTGAAGAATGAGGGATACAATCTGCTTATCTGCTGTGGACAGAGAATTTTCAAGTAAGCAAGGACAGTTGGTGCCATCTCTGGGGACCTGGACTCATTTCTACATATCAAATATTCTGAAGGGAAAAACTGAAGATGAGCTGGGAGGTTCTTAGCTGTTTGGATGTGAATTAAAGTGTCCTCAATCCCATAATAACAATTGGCTGAAAACAAATGATGCCAAAACCTAGATTAAAATACATATCATTTACCTTTGCCTCTGTGGTCTTCAGAGCATAGATCAGAATGATGTACTTTTTTCACAATGTGTATTGGATCTATTTCTCTTGTATTCATTAGAAATTTATTGGGATAACTACAGTAATATTTACTTTGGATTACAGTTCCATCCTGACTGATGGGCTTGTTTAAAGATGGAGGCATGTGAGTCTCTTAGCACTGAGACAAAGTTGGGCAAAAATATAAGTCAGGCTATAAAGTGGGGAAAGGAAGCTTTTTGAATATTTGGAGGAGTGGAATAGAGAGAGAAACTTCCTGTGTTTTCCTGGTAGCCACTGCCCACCATTTATAGTGTCTCCCCCTAGTCACAATATTTGATGAAAGAATATTTTACCAGGAACAAAGGTAAGGGCAACTGAGAGGCCGCAATGCCACAAAACCAGTGGTAGCAGTGGGGGGTGGGAGGAAAGGATGTAGAAATGAAATAAAACTAAAAGATGCAGATCTGACATCTAGAGTTTTCCTTTTACTTTCCTACAGTTTGAGCTGAAAGTGAACTTTTGACTTAGTTTTAGCTGTTTTTAAATATTGTTTGGAATATTTTAAAGAGGTAATCTAGTTTATTTTAGAGAAGAATAAACTCAAGATTTTTTGCAAACAAAGGAAACTTATAGCAATTAGGAACTGGGTAGATATGTGGACTTGAGCTACACTTTGCTTCTTGCTTTGATTTTAACCCCATATACCCCACATCGCTGCTCTGAATTTCAGAATGCATGCATCAGAATTACACCAAGAAGAAATCAGGACGTTGAGTGCTAAGCAGGGATAATCAGTGGCAGCAGATGCACAGCCTGGAAAAGTTACTTTTTAGACAACAACTCCTAGAATCCTCATTTAGCAAGTGGGGCCTGCTGCCTGGGACATTCTGAGAATTCTTCTCTTCTCTTCTTCTACTGTTTTGGGTGATAGATTATGATCAAATAAATTAATAGAGAAATTCCTTTTGTACAATATTTTTAAATATAGACTGGTTCTATACTTAATTAGCTGTTTCCATTAGTCTACCTAAAAGCTAGTTCAGTCCTATTTACAAATAGTGTTTTCAGTCTTGTAATCAGACAAGGTGGAATCACATTCCTATATACTTGCTCAGGGCAATATTCTAGTTCATTCTTGCTGGGGATCTGTGGCTCAGTTTCCCATAATAACCTTGAATTCCATTAAGAAGCCTGTAAAGTACAAAGAACAGTCTGCCATTCCTCTAGATGGCCCTCATGGGAAGCTCCACATGCAAGAGGCATCCCAAGGCAAAGGGAGGGCACATACATGTGGAGTGTCCATGCTCTACTACAATGGCTAATGTCAGCACCAGAAGAGGGACCATGATGAAGGAAAGAATGGTGAGCAGGACCAAGTTGTCTATGTGCTAAAAACTATTAACAAGACCCATCATGCAGCAAGCTTAAACAAGAGCTTTTTCAAGTAGAATGAGAAAGACCTGGGTGTTCTTGAGAAACAGATAAAGGAGGGTGAACGTTATGGCTCCCTTAGCAAACTTACGTGAAGGCAAATGCCACCAACGCTCCACTGACCACAATGAAATCCAAAATATTCCATAGGTCCCGAAAATAAGAGCCTCGATGAAGTATCAGTCCTAAGTCAATCATCTGCAAAAGCAACCAAAGCAAAGAAAAGCATGACCCTTGAGTCACCATGCACAGTTCCTTGGGTGCTACAGTACTGAGTCTCCCAGCCTCCTAATATGAATGAGTTATTACTGTTTTCTGCATTCTTCACTAACAAAGGTGGTCAGATTCTGGTCCACTTTATAAAGCGGGAGGTAAAGACAAGGAAAAGAGACTGTTTTGTATGAAAACAAAAATGTTTGGAACAGATTGCAGGTCCAAGCTCCAGTGTTCGTGTGTAATGAAGAAAATGACATAAAAAGGGTACTTCATGTCCAGTTCATATTAGAATGTGATTTAAAACATCTTGAGAAGTGTGCATAGATGCACAAGTAACTAACAGTCTTTAACACTGCTACTGCTTTTTACTGCCCACCCATAATCTTCCCCCTACAGGTTTAACAGTGATGTCTCTGGAAGAGCAAAGAATCTGGCTGGATGGACATGGGGCTTGTGATTTCTTTTACAGTACTCTTTGCTGCTGGAGTTATCATATCCCACCTCATGCCCAGAATCCACACAGTGCTACAAGAGCATGTCAGTTGTACTGGTTTTTGCCAGCAGTAAACATATTACTATAAGACATCCATTAGACGAAGAGGCACTTCAGATGCTACGATAAATGAAGAGAACTCTCAGCACTATGCTCTTCCTCTCATGCTTGAAGACATGGGAGTATCCAATGACCACTTAAGAAACTGGTATCTGGGAGCCTCAAATACAGACAGCTGTTTTTCCTGTAACCCACGAAAAACCTTCAAAGAATTACTGAATTTCCAGGATTTCAAATTAAATCTAATTAACAGCCCATACAGCCTGATCCTAATCCCATTTACTTGGAAAGCACTCCCAGGTACCAGTTTGGAATAGACTTGGAGTATTAATTTATAAGGTGCTGTGCTGTCATCTGGTGGTCATGAGTGAGAACTACAAGCAAATACAACAAACAAGAGGGAGTACAGGCCATGAGGAGCCAAAGGAGAAAATACACATTTGGGACTGTTAACCAAATGAGAGATACCTTCCCCTTCAAATAAGAGAGAAGTTATGTTTGAGAACATGGCATGTCACTGACCATGAAAAACAGCATTTGTAGACATCTCATTCTGAAGACAACTCATGGTATTACACTCTATTGGTTTGTATGACCCAGCTCTAGTTCTCAGGTTTCATCTAAGACTTTTTTCTGCCTGATGCAGAGCAAATGGTGCCTGCCTGCCTGC
Source organism: Iguana delicatissima (assembly GCA_948472985.1). Lineage (NCBI taxonomy): Eukaryota > Metazoa > Chordata > Lepidosauria > Squamata > Iguanidae > Iguana > Iguana delicatissima. The sequence goes on along the minus strand of CAOKZL010002471.1, from coordinate 8,862 downwards.
CTGCCTGCCTGCCTGCCTGCCTGCCTTCCTTCCTTCCTGCCTTCCTTCCTTCCTTTTTCACTCCAAACAAGTATAGAGGGTCCCAGTCAGCAAGCATTTCTGCATGTGGCTAGAGGCAACTGACTGAGTAGGATCATGCAGTATAGCTCACAAAAATAGCACCAAAGGATCAACTAAGTGGAGGGATCCAGTGTCTGGTATCCTGTGAGTGACACATGAATGTATAAGTGTTGCTTGCATGTGCATATGTCCCTTTTTGGATGGAGTGCAGAGACCTATTTTCTTGCCTTTGCACTCCATCTCCAAACCTCCCTACCAGGTAAGTGTGAAAGCCTTGATGGAGGCTGCTGCTGCTCCTTCTTCTTACCAGTGGGAAGGAGAGGGAAAGAGAAGGAGAAGGAGGGGGAAGTGACTCAGATCATAAAGATACAGCTGTTCTAAGTTTCTGGTAAAAGGAAAAGGAGGGTGAACTCATTCTGTGAACACACCCTTATTTCTCCCACCCCAAAGGAGCTGAGTCCAGCTACTACTTAAAGGTCTGAATGTCCTCCCCTTTTTCTACCATCCTCACCAGTAAGAAGGAGAAGCCCCTTCTGGTGCTTGACAGCTGCTGGGGGAAAAGGAGAAAGATGCAGAACTGCACAGGCAGAGCTACACTCCAATGCAGGATCTCAGCCAATGGCTGTGAACAGTCAATAATATGTGGAAAATATTCCTTTGAGGGCTTTCACAAGCTTTATCATGCCCATCAAATGCTAATTTTGCTCCACAACCATACAAAACAAAATCCAGTATAACTATACTTCGGTCTTATGCTAGTGGTTTGAAGTTATCTGTTCTACAACCAGATAGAGGAACAACACAAGCTACTTATTATTTTTCCCCCTGAGATTATAAGCCCAAGACCAGTTCCCCAGTTACTGACCTTAACAACCATTTCAAAGGTGAATACACCAGTGAAGACATAGTCAAAGTAACGGAGAACCTGTGAGAAGAAATAAAATGAATTAGATATACAGTTCAGGTTTTGCTGCAATCACACCAAACCTTGACTGCTCCCTCAAAGCCAAGAAGAGAGGAGCAAATCTAAATATAATCGAGTCAGTATATTCCAGGGGGGAGGGGGTTAGGATTCAAAGTTAGAGGGAAAAGAATTATTATTGTTTATCCAGAAGCAATGAAGTAATTCACAATCCCTCCTGGCTACTTCTCTGTCTATTGTGAGAAGCACTACAAAGGGAAAGCATTCTTCCATGTTCCTATTTTTTTCTCAAGGTTTTGAATCTTTACCACCATTTCTGCTACTGCCATTACAGACTTTCCACTGTAAGAACCCATATGTGAAAAACTATAATGGAAACTCAAAAACAACTTCCATTTGTATCAGCTTTATCCCCATAGCAGCTTTAGCTACAGTAGTCACTTATACATTGCCAAAGAAGAAGAAATGCAATATTAAAATCATGTAAGTCAGATTATAGGTATTTTTATGCCTCACTGGTATGTCACCATAGCTAAATATGGTCTCAAGTTTATCAAACCATGCTTTCACATTATACTCTGGCTCACAATTTATGATAAAAAGATTACCTGTCCCTTAAAACACACAACCAAGATGAAAGAGGAGAGCAGCTGGAGAAAGCAAAAAGCTTCAGCCAACAACAGTCCAATTGTGACAGAAGAAAATTTCTTCCCATCTCCCCAAAGAAGAAGCAACTAGCAAGCAACTCAGTATGTTATATGATAACAGCAGGAGAGGTAGACAAGAGCAGTCCATCCTGCAAAGGTGGGTAAAAGAATCTGCATGGGGTTAAAACCCAGAAGAATAAACTCTGAAGGATACCTAACTGGCTGAGCAGCAGACAAACAAACTACTTAGCCAATGAAAACAAACACTGCCATGCAGAACTACCACTGCGAATAATGACTCCTCTCCCCTGCCCCAGCATCTTCACCAGCTGATCCATCAACAGTCCATCTGCCTGCATAAGATGGTAATGACAGAGCCTATCTGATAACCAATATTTTCAATGTTTTAGAATTTGGCTCAAGAAAGATTCTTTTCAGGGACAGGGGACACAAGCAAAGAAGTCACAAGAATCATCTTGTTATTCATAGTTGCAGCCTTAGAGAAATGGAGACGGCTTAAAGGATGCATAGGTAGTCCCTGAATCGAGGGTGGGGATGCACTGCTAATTAAATGTGGAAAAGAAAGAAATATATAACAAATATTTTAATAAACATTACCTGCTGTTCCATTCCTTCTTATATGGAGGTAACCTGGTGCCCTGTCCCAAATTAAGGTTTTGTTTGCATTTCTGTAACTCTTCTTTTTCATATTTGTTTGAGTAAAGGATCATTATTCACTTCTTATAACTTCAGTGTTCTCATAACTTTGTTCCAAATCTGCAGTATTGAATCTCATAAAGTACGTGAGAAACATTCCATAGGTTATTCCATCCCTAGAATACTAGAGTGAAGAAACAGAATTTTCAGCCATTTTGTTTTGGGTTTTAGGAATTGAAAAATGGCTGCTTTCTGCACAGAAGAGTCAAAGGTTTACTGGATAAACTCTGATTAGGAAGCTTGAAGTTTCAATCTAGAAACATAATCATTAAGAAGCAACAGAAACTTAACCAGGATTCCACTCTTCTTCTGCATGGCTAACACAGGGGTAGACCTTTGGCTAACTATGCCACAAGGTACTGCTGAATTGCCATTGCTACCTACTTTGAATCATCCTCGTATGCCCTGTTTCCCAGCAGGAGGATATCATAAGCTAGTGGTGAGTCTGATTTGCTGGGAAACAGAATGTAAAGTGACAACTGTCCTGAAGTTCTAGGAAAGAGGATATGTGAGAAAATCAATCTCCGAACACTTTCCTTCCCAGCACAATTGCTGGGAGGTGGGTGAGGCTAAAGTTTCTCACTTCTTCAAGTGATCCTGTGGAACTTTGCTTGGGTGGAGGGAGGCTCACATTTCACCTCCATCTCAGTGACACTGAGCAACAGTGATGAGACAGAATTGAAGCTAAAAGCTTCCTCCACTTCAGGAGTATAGACTAGCACAGTGGATGTGTGAGGAGGTTCTAACCGTGCCCCATACCTGTGATGCTGCTCGAAATTGCTGGGGCATGGACACAGCTAAAGCCTCCTCTGCACCCCAGTTATCTGCAGATTTCCTCAGGGATGTTACCTCAGTAAGAGTTAGCATGGCATAGTGTTTTGAGCATTGGACTATGATCTTGGAGACCAGTTTGCTTCCCTGCTCAGCCATGGAAACCTACTGGGTGACCTTGGGTGTGTCACACACTTTCATCTCCATTAAACCCTGTGATAGGTTCACCTTAGCGTCGTCATAACTGGCAAACAACTTGAAGGCAGACAATGGCCTTTTCCACACGGGGTAAATAAAATGGGGCAGTGCGAGCTCTGACGGACATTGCCCACATGTTCGAGTGCGCTAGCTCGTACATATTTGGCAAGCTCCAGACGTTAACCCGCCCGGTTAAGTCGCCAACAGTCAGCGCGCGAGCTTTTTGAAAAACGGGGAAAAGGTGTGGTTTTTCCCCTCATACCGTGCTGATTCGTGCATGATGTAATTGGAGGGCGGGCTGTGGGCGTGGACAGCTTCAGCGGTTGGAATGCGCCTCAAGAAGCCTCCAAGCAGCGGCACAGAAAAGCTTAAATCCTCCGCAGCATTACCAATAAAAAGCCAATCGCCGGCGCCTCCTCGCGTGGTCTTTAGCTCATAGATGTTCCAGTTCAGCCAGCACAACTCCAAGAAGCCAGAATACAGCTAAAATGGGCTGTTCAACTTCAGGAAACACCTCTTCCTCCATCGCTCACAGGGAAAGATAAAAGCAGAAAAGGGGCGCGAGAACCCACCAGAGATAGGGAGAAAAACTGCACTCCACCCAGCTATGGCGCGGAAAACCATTCCCCCGAGATAGGGCGCGAAAATTAAAATCAACACGGTTTATTTTACGGCTAGCAGGAGGAATGGGAGGAGGGAGTCATCGTGGGAGGAACTGCGGGGCATGATGTGAGCATGCACGTCATGACGCACGGGGCCATTTTTTTAAAAAAGAGCTGCCAATCACATCCGCTGTGCGAATTCCACAGAACGTGTGGAAATGGCAATAGACCGTTGTACAATATGTCCGCAGTAGCACGGACAAAAAAAGAAACCACCCGGAAACATTGCAGCGCAAATTCCACGGAACGTGTGGAAAGGGCCAATAACAGCAATGATGTGCCTCAGCAATCAGACTTGCAAATCAAGCCTGTGTTGACCTTCCAAAGACTAATCGCAAAGCAAATCATGCAGAATGCAAGATATGTGAGGAAAACCACATGCTATGACAACCATCTTTCACCACTAGAGACAGTACTTCTTTCAAAAATGTGCTAAATGTATAATCTAGTTTGATCTTCCCTTTATGTCTGATTGAGTATTTATGTTTGTTTGTACGTTTCAGTTTGTGTATGCAGGCATGCTTGCCATCATTAGAACAGAATAGCTCTTGGGAGTTTCTGGGATATATGTGCTTAGTACGGCTCCTTAGCTACCAGAAATTGTCCATTTCTGGAGTAACAGACTGGGAAGGAAAGTAAACATATTTGGATAAGCAAGGCTAGAAAATAGTCAATCAAGACACAGAGAGGAATAAAGGAAGAACTATTTCTTCTTGCAGAAAGATCTGACACTGGAAAAAAGGAAGCCAAGGTAGAAAACTGAAATGAATCCAGACATGAGAACACTGGAAGCTGCAGTACTGTATGCATCGACTAGAAATCTAGAGCAGGTCTTGTTGTTGTTTTGTGGCTTCAAGTCATTTCTGACTTATGGCAACCCCAACGCAAACCTATCACCAGATTTTCTGGGGCTGAGAGTGGGTTCCATGGCTGAGTGGTGAATTGAACCCTGGGCTCCAGGGGCATAGTCCAATGCTCAAACCCTACACCATGCTGGCTCTCTGGAGTAGGGCCATTTCCGCACTAGCCTGCTATAGCGTTCTGATTCCACTTTCAACATCCTATAGAATCCTGATTCCACTTTCAACATCCTATAGAATCCCGGTCAGCCCCTCCCAAAACTGCAAACCCCAGGATTCCATAGGATATTGACAGTAGAATCAGAGCGCTATAACATGCTAGTGCAGAAATGGCTTAAGTCTACCTCAGTGGTTCTCAACCTGTGGGTTGCGACCCCTTTGGGGATCGAATGACCCTTTCACAGGGGTTGCCTAAGACCATCGGAAAATACATATTTCCGATGGTCTTAGGCTCCATTCCCTCCTCGGTGGTGGTGCGCAAGCACGAGCCATGCGCTCGCATCCTCCTGCCCACTTTGGCGGGAGTGCGTGCGGCTGCACACGCTCCTGCCAAAGGGGGCAGGAGGACGCGAGTGCATGGCTCACGCTTGCGCACCACCACTCCTGGGCCTTCTCCGCAAGTTACCTTATCGCGGAGGTGGGGGGTGCCCTCTCTTTGCTGCTCCTTTGTCCTGCAGCTGGCTTCCTGGTCGCGCGACCGTTCCGCCCCTTCCTCCGCAGTGCAGCCTGGGAGCTGTAGGCTGTGCTGGGGGGGAAGGGGTGGGGCAGTCGTGAGACCTGTCTGGGGAGCCATTTCTGAATATTTCAAAAAGCAGCTCCTGGATCGTTGTGAATTCTACAGCTACTTTTTCATATGGGGAAGGAAGAATATTCCTTGTTTGTACCAGAATCCTATCAATGGCATTCAGATATGTCAGTTGAACTATACATGGGGAGTCACCTTTTTGGACAATCCAGAATGAATATGTCCAGGTGATTGTGACAAGACCAGAACTCTGCCTGTGGAACTGTTGCTGATAGAATAATACATCTAGAGCAGCCTGGGAGCTATAGGCTGCACTGGGGGAGGAAGGGGTGGGGCGGTCGCGTGACCAGGAAGCCAGCTGCGGGGCGAAGGAGCAGTGAAGAGAGGGCAGCCCGCACCTCCGCGATAAGGTAATGTGCGGAAAAGGCCCAGGAGTGGTGGTGCGCAAGCATGAGCCATGCGCTTGTGTCCTCCTGCCCCCTGATCAGAAGGGACTGAAATCGCTCCCCTTCTCTGCTACCGGGAGAACCTCCCGTCTGACGGGCCAGCTCGGGGGGGTGGTGGCAGCACGGGGGGCAGGCCCCCTCCTCACCACGGTCCCTGCCCCACTCGCCATGGAGGGGGGCTCTGTGGAAGGGCTGGGGGGCCACAAGGTGGTGCTTTTCCAGGGGGCGAGCTGCACCCGGTGCAAAAGACAAAGGCGCTGGGATTCCTCCACCCCCCGGCCAGGGTCAACACTCTGGAAATTTTTCCCACACTGCCCCCCAGAGGAAACAAGAGTGAAGTAGAAGCAGAGCCCGGGGAGGTTCTCGAAGTTTTTTCCCGGGGGAGACGCGCGGCTCCTCTTTCCCTCCCTACCCGCCTCCCTCGTTCTTGGCCAGTGAGGTGGCCTTTGCTGGCGGGGGGGCATTGTAAATAATAAATAAATAATTTTATAGTTGGGGGTCACCACAACATGAGGAACTGTATTAAAGGGTCGCAGCATTAGGAAGGTTGAGAACCACTGGTCTACTTGGTCGCATTTATATCTTGTTTATATCTATTTGCTCATTTAGTTAACTGTTCAAAGTGTTCTAGAGTTAGTGTACGTGTTGTAAAATCATTTTCTCAAAAAGTCTTCTTTCTTTTGAAAAAAAAACAAATTTGTTTTTGAAATAAATTGATTGAGGCCATATTATTCATCTCATTCTTTAACTCCACACTACAGAACATTGGCAATGTTAATATTTAAACTTCAGAAGTTAAAAGGGCTGTTTAATGCTGGCAGTTGGGTGGCAGTGGTAAAAATAAAAAAAGAAGGATTAGATTATCATATCGGCTTGCTTCCCCTCCCCATGTGTGGAAGGGGAACAGCTCTTGCTGTCATAAACACACTTGTCTTTGGGTGTACAACCACATTTCCAAAATTGCCCTCTTCTGCCAGTCACATGTCTCCAGTCCACAGAGGGTTCCATTTTCCTGGGGTATTAATAGACATGGCTGTATAACAGGTGCAAGATGCCCTCTCTGGATCTGGCTACCTTTTTTATCTTCATGCCAGCCACAAAGGCTTCTTATTACTGTATACCATAGAGAAGCCTACAGTAGAAAGTGTGCCTCTTGCCCATCCTCAGTGGGGATACTGTTCTAATTATTTCACTCACTTTTCCTTGGGGATATCTCACGGGGTCTGTCCAGTAAAGTTCTTGAAAAAGAAAGTGCCATGTAAGCTGCCCACAGTCAGGCCATGATTTATCTGCCTCCCTCTCTCTCTACCACTACCTCCCTTCTAACCTATTTAAATTCAAGCCAGCAGCATTTCTGAAGAAGAAAGAAATGAGAAGACGTTGTTTAGGGTTTTGCCCATAATAATGTAAGCTCAGGACCATTAAATGACTATAACTCTCTGAACTGTGTTTTTAAATATTCTCAAAGGGAACAGATACTGCATATATTAGTATCAACCTTTGTCCACATTGTCATGATGAACATCATCCCCCTACAGGAAAAAAATACAGGTATACTTCTGTTAATGAAGCAGATGTGTTCCTGGGTATGACTTCTTCAACAGAAAATTTGGTACTAGAGGCAGAAACAGCACCACAAAAAAAGAATAGCAGTTCAACAAGTTTCAGCAAATGCTCTCCAAAACTAACAACAGGCACACATGAAATGAAACAACCAGGTCAGATAAGCCTTACACAAGTAAACAAAAAACCATTTTGAACCTTCTACAAATCACCTGGAGATTTCTTTCAAAGTGCATCCAGGGATTTTTTTCTTTTTCTTTTACCAGCTTCCACTTTCCATACAATTTCCATTTTCTAGTCAAACATAAAGATCTACTCTTTTGTGACATGCTAGAAGGAGCTGGTGAGGCAGGCTTATCTGTTTTTTCTCTTTTTCTCTCTCTTAGGGCTTTCTCACACCAGCCTGTTGTCTTGCAGCAATTGCATTATTTAAGGAAACTAAAACATACTGGTGTAGAAACAAACACTATCACACCATCTCTGCAACGATGCTATGCTGCCTATTTGATGCTGCAAGTTACCATAATCAGTCTTCTGTACCACCCTACTGGCCTTGCCTCTCCTCCTCTGTCTGCGCAACCTAGTGCATGCGCTATGTATTTATATTTTTTTCTTTGCACAATTTCAGCATGCTGAGAGACTTCTTCCCCATCATTTCAGCACTATGTTTTCCTGTTGTGCCACTATTTTGGCATTTTGCTGTTCCAGAGTCACAGCTGGCTGTTACTTTGTACCATTGATGAGCATTTGTTTGCCAAGTCATAGAAACTTTTATAGAAAATCGACATGGAAGATGAACAAGTTAAGGAATATATGATCAACTGGTGTAAGAATTTTGGATACAATATATCCATGAATCAATGGGAAAGACTTTAGAAAGAAACTAAAAGTATACTTTACTATGACTGAAAATTTTTATAAGGTGATGTTATGCTGGTATCTTACATCTGAGAGATTATCAAAGATTCACAAAGATATAAAAGACAGTTGTTGGAAGTGTGAAGAACGTATGGGATATTTGTTCCATATGTGGTGGACCTGTGATAAGGTCAAAAAGTTTTAGATAGAGAGGAGGAGAGAAGATGGTGACGAGTGTGGTCGCTCCGTAATATGGTCGGAGCGATCAGCTTAACGGAGTGGAAGATGGCATTGAGGAATCTTGCCCGAGTTCACTGAAATAGAGGTGAATGAGAGGGTCGCGGTGATTGGTGGTTGTTTGGAGCCGGAACGAAGATAAATAACATTAAAGAAGCCCCATCTAGCCTGAAAGA